>JAODAL010000769.1:0-274172 GCA_025379985.1 Phyllomedusa bahiana
TGTTACAATATTAAAACTTCTAAAAAGGGCCGTGGGGGGGTGGAGGCTGACAATCGCTGTACCTGTAATGAAGAAACAATCAAAGACCCATGATATCACCATACACGCCTGCGGCGTTCCCAAACACTAACTAAGCAAGACCCGGAAGGCACAGCGGGCGGCGGACCGGAACTGGGAAGCTGACTTAGCGTCCATAGTAACCCAGACAAACACTAAACGCAACATATCAATTGCGCATGACTCGGGATCGTCAATCCAGCCTAGACATCAATCAAACTGCAAGCCACAGAGGAGCGTTCCTAGATACCATGATCTCGTCAATAACAGAGAACGCAACTCGCGCATGTCATTAGACTTAATGGACAGCTTCGGCCATTTTTGAAAAGGGCAGAATCAGTGCCATCTATAAATGCATAAATTATAGGATTGGCATAATTGAGGCGCACAAACCGCACCCAAACAAACCCACAAATGGGAAGTAAGGGAGCAGTGAAAAAAGCAAGCGCTATGTTCAGAAGACTCCACAAAGTGGTAAAATAAACCGTACAAACCGCTTCAAGAAGCGCCCCCCAATCTCTCCCAATCCAAATGTGGACTCATCACCCTTAAGCCATTTCTTATTACGATGAGAGATGCACTGATGCATAATGCAGTATAACAACAATCTGGTGCAGCGATCAGCGTTACTGACACTTTATATACAAGTCACGCAGGTAAATGAACACAGGTAAGCGCCGTAGCGATCTCCTCCCCTAATACGATATCTGAAGAGTAGTGAAGAATCTATAAAATTAAAAATAAAATTTAATCAATAAAGAAAATATTTCATGTTCCAGGACATAAGAGATGGAAACATTCATCAGGAGAATATATATAAAGAAAATGCAAAGATAATTTCTACTTTGACATACAGGTATACCTTATAATCACATTTTATCCGATGAGGCCTCAAAGAGTGGTGTCTTATTAAATCACTCCTAATTCCCCTTTTCTTTAGTAAAAGGCTGACGATCACCTTCCACGTCTTTTGGAAAGGAATCGTGGTAGGACTACCATACATTTAGATTCCCTTCATACAACGTGTGATGTCCAGCTCCAAAAACATGTTTGGAAACTGGCAATCCGTCGTTTCTTTTCGAAATTGAATATTGTGATTGTTCAACCTTGTCTTAAAATCACAAGTTGTTTCACCCACTAAATCAAATTACATGGACGTCACACAAGATATAAATAAAACCAGTCCGATAAACATGTTTGATGAAAACTGTAATTATTAAAGATTGCTTCCGTGGAACCGGGTATGCTCTAAACTTTCACCTCTTTCACTATAATTTTACAGTTGACACAACCCAAGGACAAGGATAAACAAACAAATTTGGGGACTACCAAAAAACAATTTCGGAGTTAGTAATATGTACTAATGTTTTTGAACTAATCCTATCCTTCAAATTAGCCCAATATTTTAAAAGGACATTATAGGCATCGTCTGAAACTAATTGAATATTTTCCCAAACCTTGTTGTTATATATGCCAGTGTTTTCTTAACAATTACTGGTAAAATCCAGTACCTAGGCTTAATCCATTATATGTAGATACAAAAGCAACTTCTTCAAGGGGACTTAGATTTCAATTGAACTGAAATACATCCCAGAAGTGGAAGAATTAATACGTGAAACTTGTTGTATGAATTGACATGACGAGGATAACCTCATTTCAAAAACTTTCCCGACATATCATTACAGTAGCCTGCCCTAGAACTCCTCATTGTCCCAATACGTCTAGCCCTCAACAATTGACTGAAGGTAGCGACTTTCGATGTTAATCGGCATGGTTTGAATACTATAATGAATGCAAGTGGTTCCTGTCAGTTTTCTTTTGTATTACAGATCTGTTTTTTACTACCCATCACACTCCAAAACCTTAGTGTCAAAAAAGACAATTTATCGAGATGAATAGTCAAAGTAAACTGTATACTAGGAACCATATTATTCAAAAATTCGTGGTGGATTCCAACAGATCAGTAAATGATTCCCAGTCCAAATCAAAAAGACCATCTTCTATGTATCTCCACCCACCTCAAAACCATTACGAGAAGTGGGTGAGACACATAGATGAACATCCTCCTCTAACCTAGCAACCTTAGGCATGATAGCATGTTTGCGTACGTTGGGGCCAACAATTAGTTGCCCATCGCATTTCCCGTAAGCTGACAAATAAAAAAAGTCCCCCAAACCATTTTCTTTTATTTATCATAATATGTATTATTCCCACGGAATATAAAGTCTCCACTGGATGAGTCACTAATGACGGAACATAATCACTAGATAGGATAAACCATACTCATTCAATTTAAAAGTCCACTCGTTTAACAATATTTATTAGATGTAGATTGTATAGTGAGTTGGATTTGTTGGCCAAACCAATACATTTTTAACTTTAAGTTCCGGAAAAATTGGGATAGATCTATATCATAGTTCAAACCAATGATCTTATTATACAGGACCAAAATGATGTCACTTTCTGTAATACATGTCTCAATTCTACTGTGATAATTGTCACTGAAGTAATATTTAACCACCGTTGCATTTCTCTGTTTTCTATTGTGCAGTATCGGCGAGGATTCACTTTGCGAGATTGTTTCTGACTTTGGTTTTTACGGATCTGTTTCTTTGTTATGCCCCTCGTCTAGTTGGGTCGATGTCTGTATACAAAGTAACTGACGGAACACTCTGTTATTATAGTGCAACCATCCAAAATTAACATCGAAAGTCGTACCATTCATCAATTGTTGAGGGTAGACTTTGTGGAAATGAAGTTTTGGCAGGCTACTGAAAAATGGATATGTGGGGGAAAGTTTTTAAAAAGGGGTTATCCTCGTCATGTCATTTCTCAAAATTTTCACGTATTAATTTTCCACTTCTAGGGAGTATGTAGCTTTGAAATCTAAGCCCCCTTTTGAAGAGAGTTGTTTTGTATCAAAATATAAGGGATTAAGCTCTGGATTTCCAGTATTGTTGAAAACATGGCAATATTACAAAAAGGTTTTGGGAAATATTAGGAGTTTCAGACGATCCCTTTAATGTCGTTAAAAGATTGGGGCTAATTTGAAGGATAGATTAGTCAAAAACTTTTGTACTATTTCTAAATCTCGACAATTTTTTTTTTGGTATCCCAAAATTTGGTTGTTACCCTTTTCCCTTGGGTTGTGTCAACGTAAATTATAGTAAAAGGTGAAAGTTTTGTGCATCCCTTTTCAGGAGAAATATTTAATTTTAAAGTTTCATTAACATGTTTATCGGAGGGGTTTTTATTCTTTTTGGTGCCATGTTTTTGTTTTATGTGGGTGGAAAAACTTGGTTTTAAGAAAGGTTGAACAATCAAGATATTCAATTCGAAAAAAACGACAGGATTTCCCATTTTCCAAAAAATTTTTTGGAAGCTGGCATCATGAAGGGATCTGAAATGTTGGTAGTGACCACATTCCTATAAAAAACTGGAGGTGATCGTAGCCTTTTACTAAAAAAAGGGAATTAGAGTGGATTTATAAGCCCAACTCTTTGAGGCCTCATGGTTTAAAGTTGATTTTTAGGTTTTCCTGGTTTTTTTTAAGAAAAATTTACTTTGCATTTTCTTTATATTTTTCCTGATGAAGTTTTCCATCTCTTGCCTGGAACATGAATATTTTTTTTATTAAATTATATTTATTTTTTTTTTTAGATTCTTCATATTTTCAATATGTATTATGGGAGGACGTACGGCGCTTCCCTGTGTTCTTTTCCTTTTATTGTATTATTGTTGATCGCGCAAGATTGTTGTTATACTGCATTATGCATCGTGCCTCTCTATGTAATAAATTGTTTTAAGGGGGAGTCCCCATTTGGTTTGGGAGTTTTTTGGCGTTCGGGGGCGGTTTGTAGGTTTTTACTTGTGGAGTTTTGTACATAGCGCTTTTTACTCCCCCTATTCCCATTTGTTGGGTTTTTTTTGGGGTGGGTTTGCGCCTAAATTATCCATTTATACTTATGCATTTAGAGAGGCATGATTCTGCCCTTTTCAAAAATGGCCGAAGGGCCAGTATGTCTAAATGACTGCGCGAGTTGCGTTCTGTTATTTACGATCTGGTTCTAGGAACGCTCCCCGGCTTGCAGTTGATTGGTTGGCAGGCTGGAGCGTCCCAGTCATGCCAATTGTTGTCGTTTTGTTTGTTGGGTTATATGGGCGCTAAGTAGCTTCCCGGGCCGCCTGCTGTGCCTTCCGGGTTTGGTAGTTAGTGTTTTTGAAAAGCCCAGGTGTAGTGTTTCATGGGGTTTTTATTGTTTCTTCATTTCAGGTTTGCGATTGTAGCCTCCACCCCCTTTTTAGAAGTTTTAATATTTTAACACTTAGGCATGTATTTCTTCTTGGGAATGTTATTATTGTCCTAATATTGCCCCTTTTTATTTTTCATGGTACACAACCTAATTTTTATATTAAATAATATTGTATTGCATATTTTTCGTAATTGATTGTATTATGGGGGTGGTATTTATATTCTTGATTTTATTGTTTGTCACTTTAAGACGGCTCTTGGGAGCCCAAAAGTCGGTTTTTGCTGATGTGGGAATAAAGTTTATTTTTTTTTTTTTGACTTTCCTTATTGTGCTGCGGTTTTTTTCCTTTAAATATCCCTTTGGGGTTTTTGCCGAACTCTTTTCCGCTGGGACCCCGCTTGTTTTTTATTTATTGGAAATGCTGCTTATTTCTGGTAATATAATATTATTTATATTAATATATTTATATATATATTTTTTTTTACCATGTTTGTTAATTTTTGAAGCCCTGCAAAATTCAAAAATCTCATTTCCATGTTATCCAATGGGGTTTTTTGTATTTTTAAGTGCCAGGATTGAGGGTTTCAAATGTACAACTTTCTGCAAAAGCATCAGCCCCCCAAGGACTACACGCATAACGGATTGCACTGGACGGCACTGGCAATCATGGGGGAAAAATTTTTACTAATGGGGGGTTACGCATGGTAACCCTGAAGAATAGTAAATTTAACAGAGCAAAGTAAAGGCAGACAAATAAAATATGAACACCCCCAATCTGAAACAGTTAAAATCAAGTAAAAACAAAACAAAACATTTAAATTTTAAAACATTTTCAAACTTCCAATTTTCAGTTAGATTTTAGGATGAATGCACATGGGACAAATTTTCTTTTGGGTTTTCCATGCAGATTTGTCTGTGGAGACTTCCCCAGGCTTGTGGGGGGCACTGGGTCCCGAGCACCCCAAAGAGGGAGGGGAAAACCCCTTTTATTTCGCTTTTCGGGGACGAACCCCGGGAATCAAAAGGGTTAAGCGCCGGGGAGCGGAGGTTTCTCGCTGTCGGTGGGCAGTTGTTAAAGGGGTTGTCTCACTACATCGATTCATCTTACCTCAGTCCTGTTTTCTTGGTTTCATTTTGATTTCGGGGGTTTTCTGGCTTCTACTAGGTGTAGTAGAACCCGGTTTGAACATAGCAACAGTCTGGCAGCCATCAGGGGGAATCAAACAGGGTCTTTTACTATGGGGTGAGGGGCTGAGCAGCCCAACAAGAGGGGTATCTCAGAATAGGAGGGGCACCCTTAAGGACATATAAAACAAAGCGACTTGTTTTTAACATAAAAAGCAATCTTTATCTGAAACAAAAACCCTTTTGGGGGGAAATAGCAATGCTTTTTAAAACCCTTTCTTTTTTCTTTGTGTGTTTTTTTTTACTTTGGGTGCATTTTTGTTCAGGGGCAGTGTTCTCAATTCACAGCATGCTGTAGGTGTAGATTTTTCTCGGAAGTGGAAGCCTAAAGAGTTAATGGGAAACCCCCTTTTAAATCATGTTAAGGTGAAAATAGTACTCCAGGACTGTGCAAGTATATTGGGGATCAACAAAGGAGCACTGTCATATATTGGGTTAGGAAAAAACACTGCTCTTCATTGTTTTAGGATTATTTTCTATATTGTTAGACAGCAAAGCTATTTTTCTAATTTGCATGCACAATATTAACAATAGATGCATAGTGTAATTTTTTCTTTGCTTTTAGCTTCTGGAACCTCTTTTGGTCCAAAGCATCAACAAGAAAAAAGTACTAAATGAAATGAATGAATTAAATGAAATATAACATCTTGTTTATTTGACTATTGTATATTTCCATGATTCATAATAATAGTGAAACAAACAGGAATCTTGTATCCATGATAAAGTAATCCCAAATTTCCCCGTCTGTGCTACAATGTGGGGGCCTAGGGAAAAACCACCATGCAGGATCCGAACTGGTCTGTGGGGGAGATAGATAGTTATGACAATGAAGTAAAGTCTGCCATTCTATAAAGTATAATGTTCTGGTAAGATCAGTATGTTGTTTTGTTCATGTATGTTTTTGTGAACAAAACCCTAAGTGTTATAGGTCGATCTATTTAGATGAAAATTGGCCACATTTACCACTGGCAAAATCAAAATTTTTTCTTGTATTTATGCTACAAAAATCCACAAAATTTACGCCTTTTACCCCGGCAAAATCCATCGAATGCCCCGAGACAATTCCACCTCAACTATCTGCAGTGCTCCACTGCCAAAATGTACTTCTATTGACTCCTGCATACCACCAGAAAAATCCACCACAATTTGCTGCTTTGTACCTCTAGAAAAATCCACCACAATTACCTGAATTTTTCCCCTACCCAAAATCCACTGTAATTTATTGCTGTGTAGCACTAGATGTAAATGTAATGGAGCTAGAGACATTGCAAAGACGAGCAACCAAACTTATAAGGGGAATGGAGCGTCTTATTTATGAGGAGAGGTTAGAAGAATTGAACTTATTTAGCCTTGAGAAAAGTATATACATGGTCCTTACAAAAAGTATGGGGAAAATGATTTAATGTAAACCCCCCCACAAAAGACGGGGAAACATATTAATTTTAAATTAATAGTATAAAAAAAAACTTTTTAAAATATAATATATAAAATCTGCCCGCCGTTTTAAATCAACATGGAGTGAAATTGTATTCGTTGAGCAAGTATTTTCTTCTTTATTTCGAAATCGAAACAACGATTTCGTTTTTAGAACGAACCCGGGGAAAGTATTCTTAACCAAAAGCGTTTGTTCGGATGTTCTGAAAATAAAGTGAATTTTTTTAGACCGCCCTACGATTTGTTTAATGCGGGTCTGACACGTCAGACCCCGGATTATAGACGTTCCAAGAAAATACATTGCTCTGGTATTTGTGGGAAATTTCTCTCTTTTTTGGGTATCATTTGCTTAAAATGTAAACTTTTTGTACTTTAGTGCTTGTCTAGAACCAACCTGCTTCCTGTGATTTGTTTTACTACTTTAAAGGGGCCCAAAATGTATGAAAACTGCCGGGTCTAAATTCACTTTCTCCCATCCAACAAATCAGAGCGCCCCTTTCATTTCATATAGTGTCTGGAAACATGGAGGGCGCTTGATTGGGTTCTTGGGAAATAAAAGGTGAATTTTAGACCTAGTCAGTTTTCATACACGTGGACCTAAGTTTAACATTTTTGTTTTATGTGTTTTTGAACTCCTGATTCTTTCCCACCATTACAGCAGGTCAGAGGTCATGTTCCTGAATGTTTTACAACCTGTGTTTCGTGATGTAAAGGTTCCTGACCTGTACACCAAGGCAACAGATAGGAATAGCCTGCTTTGTTATGACATATTGGGCCCTACTTAATTTATGGACATCTATGATTTCATTTATTTACCTGTGAATTGGATGGGTTGTTTCTGACATCTGGTCAGAATTCATGTCAGTAGCACCTTTAGAAATATATTTATTAGAAAATTGGTGCTGTGTTCAATACTTATTTCACCCATTATATATATTGTGTTTTTTTTACCATGTTTTGTCTAATTTTTGAATGCCCTGCAAATTCAACAATCTCATTTCCATGTTATCAATGGTTTTTAGTATTTCAATCTGCTCCAGGATCTGAGCTTTCAAATGTACAGACCTGCTGCAAAGCATCATGCACCCTCAAGGACTACACGCATTTGCACTGGATGTGAACAGGACGGCACTGGCAAACATTGAGAACATTTTTACTAATGGGGATTCACAGCATGGATAACCTGAAGAATAGTAATTGATACAGAGCAAGTAAAGGCAGACAAATAAAAAGTATGAACACCCTGAATCTGAAATCAGTTAAACTCAAGTCAAACACAAGACAAAACATTAAATTAAACATATTAAATTAAAATATTTTCAAACTTCCACATGCGCTTTTCAGTTTTATTTTAGGATGAATGCACATGGGACAGATTTGCTTTGGATTTTCCATGCAGATTGTCTGTGGACACGTTCCCCGGGCTCACTGGAGTCCCGAGCACCCGACAGAGCAGGGGAAAGCCCTTTGATTACACTGCGGTCACGAACCACGGCAATCAAAGGGTTAAGCGCTGGGGAGCAGAGATTTCTCGCCGCAAACCCCGGTGTCTGCACTAATGTCAAAAGACATCGCTGCAGATGAACGACCTGCACCATCCGGCATCAAAAGTCGGTGGGCAGTTGTTAAAGGGGTTGTCGCACTACATTGATTCATCTTACCTCAGTCCTGTTTACTTGGTTTTATTTTGAATTCAGGGACGTGTTTACTGGCTTCTACTAGGCTGCAGTAGAAGTCAGGTCTGTAACTATAGCAACCATTGCTGGCAGCCTGTCAGGAGAGATCAAACAGGTCTGTAGCTATAGTGACCTAAGGAGCTGATGCAGCCCATACAAGAGGGGATATCTCAGAATAGGTAGGACACTGTTAATGGACATATATTGCAAAGTGACTTGCACATTGCCTTTTTCTTTGTAGGTTTTTTTTTTTACTTTGGGTGCATTTTTGTTCAGGTGCAGTGTTCTCAATTCACAGCATGCTGTAGGTGTAGATTTTTCTCGGCACCAAAAAAGCACGTGTATATGTGTGTTGCATTTTTACTGTGTTGCATTGTACTGTTTCTTTGCATATTGAAAATCATGTGATGGAGCACATCATTGAAATAAAAAATGCACGGCAAAAACAGCTTGAAAACAGCTTGAACAGTGTCATTGTTTTTCACAACCCTTTCATCAGTAATGCTCTGTTACAATCTCAGGTGTGAATAGAAGCTAGTAGAGCTTAAATGTCACTTACTGCTGAAGACCTGCCCGCAGCCTACACAGGAAGTGGAAGCCTAAAGACGTTGAATGGGACAACCCCTTTAAATTCAGGTTAACTCCTTAATGACCGCCCACCGTCTTTTGACTTCAGCTGGTGCAGGTCGTTCATCTGCAGCGACGTCTTTTGGCGTCACTGCAGACAACGGAGTTTGCGGCGCCTGGTGCCGCAGCAGTGCTGGCAACGGGGCTGTAATACACAGTCCTGATCCCAGCGCAGGTCTGCAAGCACCGGGGAGCGGGGTAAACCTCCGCTCCCTGGTGCTTTAACCCTTTGATTGCCATAGGTCGTCACTGCAGCGCAATCAAAGGGTTTCCCTGCTCTGTCGGGTGATCAGGACACCCAGTGACCCGACAGAGCCCGGGGATCGGCTGCACAGTCAGCCCTGGAAACCTAGAGTAGCCCCAGGGCTATCTGTGTAAGTAGCCAGTGATCAGGGCAGACTGTGAGCTGCCCTGATCACTGCCTGTGTCAGACTGACACAGATTACAATGTATTAGCATATATGAATATATATAAAATATATATGTAAAAAAAAAAAAAAGTAACACAGTTATCTCTTGATGGGATTTAAAAAGTTATTAAGTGTGAATTGTGAATGGTGTAAAAAAAAAAAGGTAAAAAACAAAAAAAGTTAAAAAAAAAATCTGAATTATTTATAAATGAATTTTAAACTATTCCCCATAAATACAACTTGTCTCGAATAAAACGAGGCCCATACAAATGGATCATTAAAAAAAAAAAAGTTACAACTGTTGAAAACGCAAGGGGGCAAAAACTAAAAAAATGTTTTGGGCTCTTTAACGACTTTTCAGGCATTCCCTTGGGGGGTTTTAAGGGTTTAAAAATACCCGGGACTGTGCAAGTATTTTGGGGGATAACAAAGGAGCCCCCTTGTCATATTTTGGGGTTTTTAGGAAAAAAAACACTGCTCTTCATTGTTTTAGGATTATTTTCTATATTGTTAGACAGCAAAGCTATTTTTCAAATTTCCCCTACAATTTAAAAACAATAAGATGCATAGTGTAATCTGTTTCTTCTGCTTTTAACTTCTGGCACCTCTTTTGGTCCAAAGCATCAACAACAACAAAAAGTATTAAATGAAATGAATGAATTAAAGGAAATATAACATCTGGTTTATTCAACTATTGTATATTTCCATGATTCATAATAATAGCGAACCAAACAGGAATCATTGTGATCCATGATAATGTAAATCCACTTCCACTGTCTGTGCTACAATGTGGGTCATCAGGAAAGTCCACGCACTGCAGGATCCGAACTGGCCTGGGGGGGAAATTTAAGATATTTAAGACAATAAAGAAAAAAGCCCTCCCCATTCTAAAAAGGGTTATAATTTTTCTGGAAAGGGAACCCGAAAGTTTTTTTTATTCATGCATGTTTTAGTGTAACAAATTCCATAAGTGTCTGATAGGTACAGATCATATTTACGATGAAAATTGGCCACATTTACCACTGGCAAAATCAAATTTAATTTACTGCTACAAAAATCCATCATAATTTACTGCCTTGTTCCACTAGCAAAATCCATCACAATTGCCCAACAGCACAAGCCCCCCCTCCCTTTTTCTGCAGTGCACCACTGCCCAAAAAACTTTTAAATTGGGCTCCCGAATACCCCTAGTAAAATCCCCACAATTTTTCGTTTTGAAACCCATCTAGAAAAATTCCCCCACAATTACCTTTAGTTTAAACCCCTACCTAAATCCACTGTAAATTTTTTGCTGTGTACCACAGATGTAGATTAATGGAGCCCGAGACATTGCAAAAACGGCAACCAAACCCTTTTTAAAAGGGGAAAGGAGCATCTTAGTTATGAGGAGAGGTTTTAGAAAAAATTTAAACTTTTTTAGTCCTTGAAAAAGATGGGTCCGGGGGACATTAAAATTTTATAAGTATAAAAATGGTCCCCACCAAAAAAATATGGAAAAATTAATTTTATGTAAAACCCCCCCAGGAAAAACAAGGGGGCATTCCCTTCAACTGGGGAAAAAAGGGTTCAATTCAATCCCAAACAATTCAATCCCCCAAAAGGAGAAAAGCCCTTTTTCACTATGAAAAAATATTAAAATTTTTGAAATAGCCCCCTGAGAAAGCTGGTCACACAAAACGGGAGGGCTTTTAAGAAAAGGCTTAGAAAACTACCCGAAACTAAAAATAAATTTTTTTATGTAGGATAAAAAATTTTTGATCCAGTTGAAGGCAAATCTGGGATCAAAGGGAAAGGGAAAACTTCCTTTGAGCAGATTTTTCTTGCCCCAGGGTTTCAAAATCTTTTTTTTAGTAGGGCAGGCTTAAACCCATTACTCCCTCACTTTCCCCAAAAAATTTTTCCCCTCTTGGTTAACTTATGAAAAATATGTCCTTTTTTTAACCCTAAATAACCAAATTAAAATAGAAAAATCCAGCGCAATATGCATGTTGTTTATATTTTTTGCTGTTTCCCTGGGAAAATTTATGGGTTTAACCAATTTGAGTTTTTTAGGTGTTTTTTCGCTTTTAAACCCTTTTTCAAAATACAATTTTCCCGAAGTTATTTTAAAAATTTTTAAACTAACTGTATCGTTGCATGTCCAGCCCTTTTCCGTAAGGAAAAAAATTTTTTTTCTGTCCCCTGCATTTGACGCAATTTGCCCTTTTCCCTTTTTAAAAAAAATTAGTCTTGACATGGCAAAAAAATTTAAATTTTGGGTTTTAACCAATTTGGGTAGTTTGGGTTTTGTTTTTTGGGTTGTGTCTTTTTATTTAAATGTCTCATGGGCCAAAAAAATTTTGTTCTTGAGGAATTTTCCCCCAACCCCAAAATTTTTATCTTTTTTTTTATTTTTTAGTAGGCCAAAAACCCGTTTCCCAAAACTTTTTTGGGAAATACTATCCTGTTTTTTCATTAATAATAATAATAATAACCTTTTTTTTATATTTGTACCAACAAATTCCCCAACACTTTACAATTTGGGGAAAGGGGTAGGGACAGACAAAAAGGGCATACACCCGCCCAAAGAAAGGTTTCTTACCGAGGGCACAAGGTGAGGGGGGCCCTGCTCGCAAAAGCTTTCAATCTATTTGGGTGTACGGGTGAGACGAAGGGTAAGAAGTGCTAAGTTTACAATGGTCCAGCCATGTGACATAAATATGGGGTGGTTTATATATAAATCGGATGAACCTGCTAATCTGACAGTACATCTATATACAGATAAGTGCTGTAGTGTATGGAGTGAAAGAAATGTGGTGCACTAGAGAGTGGGAGGTTAGCCATTAGGGATTCTGGTAGGCCAGACTGAGATGATGTATTCTCCGGGCCCTCTTAAATCTATAAGGGTTGTGAGAGTGCCTGATCACCCCACGGTAGCATGTTTCAGAGAACTGTGCAGCACATGTGAAAAATCTTGGAGACGGGCATAGGAGGTTCGGATGACTGAGGAATGTAGTCTAAGATCATCAGCGGAGCGGAGAGAGTGGGTAGGGTGGTAGACAGAGATGAGGGAGGAGATGTACAGGAGTGCAGCACTGTGGAGATCTTTATGGATGAGAGTGATGAGTTTATGTTGTATTCTGTACTGAATGGGCAACCACTGCAGTGACTGACACAGGGTAGAGGCATCAGTATAGCGGCTGGAAGAAAGATGAGCCTGGCTTCTGCATTCAGGACAGATTGTAGAGGGGAGAGTTTACAGAGAGGGAGACCGATAAGCAAGGGGTTACAGTAGTCAAGACGAGAAAGAATAAGAGCAACAATGTGTCATGTTAGAGGAGGGGCAGTGGGCCCTGACTGCCACCCAGCCCACTGTCCCTGCCTACTTGGTGTGCTGCCCTAGGCGGCAGACCCCAACTGGACGACAGCCCCTACGCTGCTAAGTGCAGGGCCGTCAGGGAAACACAATGTCAGACAGTCCGGATCGATAACGGTCGGGAACGCCAAAGCCAAAAACGGGAACCAGAAGAGAAACGGAGAACAAGCCGAGGGTCAAACACTAGCGGTCACGCAGTACAAAACGGAGGACAAGATCGAGGTCAATAAACAAGCCGAGGTCAAATACTAGGAAGACAATAACAATAAACGCAGGGGAATAACACAGGGGAACCCTTTCACAGTTAAGGCCTGAGAGGTCTGAGCCAGTTTAAAATGTTTTCCCGGACACCGCCCCTGCAGCTGATTGGTGTGGCATCCTGGCCCTCTGATTGGCCTGAGCGACACACGCCTTGTTGGGAGAGGCTGCAGAGCTGTCACTCCTGAGCTTCAAAGCAACCTTTCTCCCTGGGTTTGGATCCAGAGCAGAGGGTTTAACCCTTACCGGGCATTGCCGCATACATACAGAAGACTGCCTGCCTGGACGTATGACAGTATCCCCCCTTTTAGGAGGGGCCACCGGACCCTCCCCTGGTTTGGGTTTCTCTGGATGAGAATTGTGGAATTCCCTAATAAGGGTCTTAGCATGTACGGACCTCGCAGGAACCCACGACCTCTCCTCATGGCTGTATCCCTTCCAGTGCATTAAGTACTGTAACGATTTTTGCACTCTCCGTGAATCCACGATTTGGGCAACCGCATACTCCAATTCCCCCTTAACTTCAACTGGAAGAGGAGGTTTGGAAGGTGGAATAACAGAGGGCATGTACCTTTTCAGAAGAGAGCAGTGGAACACATTATGTACCCGGAAGCCAGAGGGTAACTTGAGGCGGTACGTTACAGGATTAATTCGCTCCAGAATGATATAGGGACCCACAAAGCGCGGTGCCAACTTACCTGAAGGGACCTTTAGACAAAGATTTCGGGTAGATAACCACACCTTATCCCCAACATTAAAACCTTCAGAACAAAGACGTCTCTTATCACTTATCTCCTTCTGGATGCTCTGGGCATTAACCAAGTTCTTCTGAACTTGGGCCCAGACTGTGCACAGATCGTTAAGGATAGCATCCACCCCACTGTGATCAGAAGTAACGCCGGACCATGATGAGTGTCTATCGGTGGAAGCCATAGTTGCAGAAAAACGGCGAAACACCAGACGAGCTACTATCCTGATTTCACCCAGTCTCCCTGCTGATCGGAGACAAAGCACCGGAGTTTTTGCGTAACTCTTTGATTCACCCTCTCCGTCTGCCCATTAGTTTCGGGGTGGAAAGCAGAGGAGAAGAACAGTGTGATACCCAGAGCCTTACAGAGAGCTCTCCAAAAACAGGACACAAACTGAACTCCTCTGTCAGACACGATATTCTGCATGGGGTAACCCATGCAGTTTAATGATATGTTTAATGAACAGCTCGGCCAGCTTTTTGGATGACAGTAACGCTTTTAAGGAATCAGATGGCACATCTTACTGAAATGATCAATGACCACCCATATGACAGTCTTACCCTCAGAGGTAGGAAGGTCGGTCCATGGAGATGTGAGTCCATGGCCAGTCCGGTATCGGCAGAGGGCAAAGGTCACCAGGAGGTCGAGATCTGGGAACCTTTGCCCGAACACAGACGTCGCAGGCTGTAACATAGGCCTCCACATCCCGAGATAAAGAAGGCCACCAATAATTTCGGGAAATGAGTCTCTTAGTGTCAGACACTCTAGGATGTCCAGATAATACAGAATCATGTAATTCTTTTAATCAACGTAACAGAAGCTCGGTGGGGACATAGACTTTAGAAACGGGACAATCAACAGGTCTCATCTCATGGTGGGTCTTGATCTCAGTGGCCAAGTGGGGGAAATAGCTGAGACCACCGTCTCTTTGGGTAAAATGGACACCGGATCATCCCGAGATGAGTGACTGGCACAGAAACTTCTTGACAATGCGTCCGCTTTAACATTCTTAGATCCTGGTCTATAGCTAACCACGAAGTTAAAGCGAGTGAAGAACAATGCCCAATGTGCCTGATGAGGGTTTAACCTTTTAGCATTTTCTAAAAAGGTCAGGTTCTTATGGTCCGTTAGGACCGTGACTTGGTGCTGGGCACCCTCGAGGAAGTGGCGCCATTCCTCGAAGGCCCACTTAATAGCCAACAATTCTCTGTTCCCAACATCATAATTCCTCTCTGTGGTGGAAAATTTACGAGAGAAGAAGGCACAAGGGCGGAGATTAGTCAGAGCAGCTGACCCCTGAGACAGGACTGCCCCTACTCCAAACTCAGAAGCATCTACCACCAAAACGAAGGGTTTAGTATGGTCAGCTTGAACCAACACCGGAGCTGCGATAAAACACTGCTTAAGTTTCTCGAATGCCTCTAAGGCCTCGGATTGCCATTTACTGATATTCACTCCCTTTTTTGTCATATCAGTTAATGGCCGGACGAGCACAGAAAAATTTTGAATGAATTTTCGATAATAATTAGCGAAGCCTAAGAACCGCTGTAAGGCTTTCAGGGAGGAAGGACGAACTCAATCACGAATTGCCTGGACCTTCCCTGGATCCATACGGAATGATTGGCGTCAAAATGTATCCCAGGAACCTCCTGAACCCCGAAAACACATTTCTCAAGTTTGACAAATAAACTATTGACCCTCAAAATCTGCAGAACTTCCGCACATGTTTAACTTGTGAAGCCCAGTCCTACGAGTAAATTAAAATGTCGTCCAGATAAACGACCATACAACGACCTATGAGTTCCCGGAAAACATCATTTACAAGGTTCTGGAAGACCGCAGGAGCATTGCATAACCCAAAAGGCATAACCAGGTATTCAAAATGACCCTCCGGGGTATTAAATGCTATCTTCCATTCATCCTCCTCTTTAATCCGTATAAGGTTATAAGCCCCTCTCAGATCCAATTTTGAAAACCACTTGGCTCCCTGGATCTGATTAAACAGATCGGGAATCAAAGGTAAAGGGTATTGGTTTTTTACCGTTACCTTGTTGAGTTCCCGGTAGTCAATACATGGACGGAGGCTACCATCTTTTTTCTTAACGAAAAGAAATCTGCACCGATAGGGGACACAGAAGGTCGGATATGACCCTTTTGTAGACTTTCTGTAATATACTGCTTCATAGCAAGTCTTTCTGGACCAGACAGATTGTATATCCTGCCTTTAGGAAATCTCACCCCTGGCAAAAGCTCAATAGCACAATCATAGGACCTATGCGGGGTAATCGCTCAGACTGAGTCTTAGAAAAGACCTCAGCTAAGTCCCAAATAAAGGCAGGAATCTGCTCAAATTCAGTATTAGCAAGAATGACCAGGAGGCATTTATTAACACACTGCTTACCCCAGCTAACTAGTTCTCCAGACTTCCAGTCAATTACCGGGTTATGTCTCTGAAGCCAGGGCAATCCCAACACAACATCAGCAGGTAAGCCCTCCATGATAAACAAAATACATTTCTCAGTATGAATGGATCCTACCTGCATCTCAAGTTCAGGGGTGCAATGCTGGATCTTGCCCTGAACTAGTGGGGTAGAATCTATTGCCACAATCTGCAGGGAATCCGATAACAACCTCCAGGGAAGGCCCAGACGCTTAACAAATAATGCGTCCACATAATTAAAGCTGACCCTGAATCCAAAAAGGCGTTCCCGGAGCCACCCATGGAAGGATAAGAAATCTTTACTGGAAGCAACACTTTTCTAGATACAATAGGAAATACCTGTTCGCCTAGGTGACCTTCCCGTGAGTCACCTAGGTGCTGGAATTTTTCCGACCCGGCCTTCCTTTTGGGAAATTCGCGGATGAGATGGCCTTCTCCACCACAGAAGAAGCAGAGTCCCAGGACACGACAAGACGTCCTGCTGTCCATAGCTGTACACAGTGGCGTAACTAGAGAAGCCAGGGCCCCAAATCAAACTTTTGGATGGGCCACCCCCCCCTCGCCCACCTCCCTGACCACGACCATGTACCAGGACATGCTGTTAGATAATGTAGATAAAACAAGGGGCAAATACCTCACCATACATATCACCATCATACTGCTACCAAACAAATCCCACTATACCAAGACCAACATTACCAATAACGCTATTACATAAGGACCTGATTATACCACCAGAACACAACCACAAATTACCACCAAATAGTGACTGAATAATACCCCTACACTATTACTGATCAGTACACAAAGACCAATACTGTCTAATAATATAATAATATATAGTGACCATATAGTGGTATATACCTGTGTACACAGGCTCTGCAGACTGTATATAACCACCATACAGTGACCATATTGTGGTAGACAGCAGTGTACACAGGCTCTGCAGACTGTATATAACCACCATACAGTGACCATATAGTGGTAGACACCAGTGTACACAGCCTGGTGAAGACATATAAGTGATTACAGTGCAGTTACACTTGTGAAATCACAGGTGACGGGTTTTTCTGACCAGTCGTTGACTTTCCCCTTTGTTCTGCATCCGGTCCAGTCCGCCATCTTTATGACATCTCCCGACCACTTGTCCCTGCAGATTTAGACACAAATATCTTAGAATCCTGACTTTTTCCAGCACCTGCCCCCCTGGCTATATGGGGTCCATTTAGGCAGGCAGGGTTTAGATAGGATATATGGGCCCCCAATAGGCAAGGTTTAGGTAGCGAATAGAGTGCCCATATAGGCAGGCAGGGTTTAGGTCGCTATAGGGAGCCATACAGGTAAACAGGGGTTAGGTGGGCTATAGGGGCCATATAGGTAGGGTTTAGGTAGCTAAAGGGGCGCCATATAAGTATACAGGCATGCTTGTGGTGTTATACATGCAGGCTTGTGGGTGTATACGGCAGGCATGTGGGGGTATACGGCAGGCATGTGGGGTATACGGCAGGCATATGGGGGTGTAAAGGCAGGCATGTGGGGGATGTATAGGCAGGCATATGGGGCTGTAAAGGCAGGCATAATGGGGCTGGATCGGCAGGCCGGCATTTAGGGGCTGTATAGGCAGGCAGGCATATAGGGGGCTGTATAGGCAGGCAGGCATATAGGGGCTGTGAAGAAGCAAAGTTGGATACAGCAACTGGAGGACAGAGAGCCGGCTAAAAATTCCAAGGCTTTATTTGAATATGGCAATTGCCAGTAAAATAACGGATAACAAGTAGCATCCCGGGAAACAAGGGGAAGGAACAGTTGCAGTTGAGCGTTACGGTACATAGGTGCGTGTGCACCGAAACGCGTCAAATGCAACTTGTTCCTTCCTTGTTCCCGGGGAGCTATTGTTCCGTTATATACTGCAATTGCATATTCAAATAAGCCTTGAATTTTAGCCGGCTCTCAGTCCTCCCGTTGCTGTATCCAAATTTGCTTCTTCACGTTGACTACGCGCTCTCCAGGCGGATACGGCACAGGACTATCCGTAACTACATCTGTGGTGAGCGGCTATATGTCCTTTTTTTCTACATAAGGGGCTTACAGGGAGGCAGGCATAAGGGGCGATAGGCAGGCAGGCATATAGGGGGTGTATGCGCATGCTATAGGGCGTACAGCAGCATATAGGGCTGTATAGGCAGGCAGGGATTAGTGAACGTAAGGAGGCCAGGCTAGGGCGATAGCAGGCAGGCATATAGGGGGCTGTATAGGCAGGCAGGCAATATGGGGCTGTAACGCGCAGCATATGGGGGCTGTATACAGCAGCATATAGTGGGCTGTATAGGCAGGCGGCATATAGGGGCTGTATAGGGAGACAGCTGAGTCAGGTAAAAAAGAATCCCTTACTTACCTCGGTCCCCGCTCCCCAAGCGCCGCCGCCCGCTCTGCGCTTTCCTCAGCAACTTGCGCTCACCGCACACGTGGGGCCCACGTGACCTACAAGCCCGGCAGGGAATAACATGGCGAGAGAGTGTCGCTCCGTTTCCCGCACTCCGGGTAGCGTTGCCTCTGAACGCTCGGGCCGAGGCCCAGGCGTTCAGAGGAGCATCGCCGGGCCCGCACTCCCGTCCGCCGCTTTGAACTGTGAAGTTCACTGCCGGCGGGCACAGGAGCGGCATTACCGGGGTAGCGAACATGGTAGCAGCTGCCCGGTGCCCCCCTAAGCGCAGGGCCCCGTAGCAACGCTACCCTGCTACCCGGTAGTTACCCCCTGGGTGACTCAGTGAGGCTCCTACTGCATGGGCTCTTCCAAGGGCATCTCAGGCTCAGCTGGCACTGTGGGAGGTGCAAAACGGAGCGGAGTAACGCGGAACCCAGGGCAAGTGCCCTCTCCCTATGTCTCTCCCTAAACCATCTGTCAACGAACCCCAGGCCATAGCCTCATCAGCTGCCAGGTGGTAGGCACAGCATGTCCTTTACTGTTGCCAATCCAATCTAAACTGACACCTGAGGGCTGGGTCATTCCACCCAGACGGAATACACCAACGACGGAACTCCGAACAATATTCCTCCACAGTCCTCTTGCCCTGTCTTAAAGAGGTGAGCTGCATCTCGGCCACTGCCTCCCTATCAGGGTCGTCAAATAGTAGTCCAAAGGAGTCAAAGAAACGATTCACAGATGACAACTCGGGCGAGTCAGGGGATAAAGAGAACGTCCACTCCTTGGGAGACCCTTGGAGAAGGGACACGATGATTCCCACCCTCTGCTCCTCATTACCTGAGGTATGAGGACGGAGTCAAAAGTAGAACCGACATCCTTCTTTAAATGTAAGATAGGCTTTCATGTCACTTGAGAACCTATCAGGGAGCTGGATGGGGGGCTCCACAACAGGGGGAAGTGATGCCGGAAGACTCTGAGCCTGGGGGCACCCTGGGAGGTCTCCTGCTGCTGGACTCTCAGAGCCAGATCCTGGACCAACTAGGTAAGCCCCTGCATCTGCTCCACCAATGCAGTCATGGGGTTCATGATGCATGGAGAGCAGTTTCTGTCGGCCTGTGAAACTGTCACGTCAGAGGAGGTGCAGTGGGCCCCGACTGCCACCCAGCCTACTGTCCCTGCCTACTTGGCGTACTGCCCTAGGTGGCAGACCCCAACTGGGTGACAAATCCTACACTAGCGGTGCGGGGCTGTGAGGGAAAAGCAATTTCAACAGTCCGGGTCAATAACGGTCGGGAAAGCCAAACCAAAACAGGAGCCAGAAGAGAAAAGGATAACAAGCCAAAGGTCAAAACACTAGAGCAGAGGGTTTAACCCTTACCGGGCATTGCCGCATACAAACAGAAGACTGTCTGCCTGGACGTATGACACTAGAGGTCTCATTTGATCTAAAGAACTGTTTGAACTTTAGTAACCTAATGACCTACATTTTCACTTAAGTTGTAGTGTAAGACGATGCCGAATAGAGGGCACTATAACTGAAAGCATTTTACATGTGTTTCAGATGAAGCCCAACAGAGGGCGCTATAACTGAAAGCATTTTACATGTGTTTCTATGAAGCCCAATAGAGGGCGCTATAACTGAAAGCATTTTACATGTGTTTCCTACGAAGCCTAATAGAGGGCGCTATAACAAAGCATTTTCTATAATAAACTATTTATCTAAAACATTAATAAATTTATTAGTTAAAACTTCTATAATTTCTATAAACACCCATTCTATACTAAAAAACTGCTTTTATATAATTCAATACATATATAAAGCGATTTATAAGATTAAACACATGTAAAATGCTGGAAGCTCCCTCTATTGGGTCATTAGGTTACTAAAGTTCAAACAGTTCTTCTACATCTAATGAGATCTCTATCGGACGATTTAGTGTATTACACTTCAAATTTTAATCCAATGCGTTTTTCAGATGCGCTTTTAGTATCAAAGGCGCATCCAAAACGTACCCAAAAGTATTCTGCGCTTTTGGATCCGTTTTTCGGGCTCCAAAAGTGCCCCCCATTGTTTCCTATGGGGATTTCACTTGCGTAAAATGCAAGTAGAATTGACATGTCAGTTCTTAAACCGGATCCAAAAAACGCATTGAAAAGAACCAAGTAAACACGCAGCAGCGACCACTTGTCTGAACAGAGATATGTTTCTTTCATTGAAACCAATGTAAATCATACTGCACATTGTTAGATAAATTTTTTGGATCCGTTCTGGGCATGAAAAACGGATCAAAAACCAGATCTGAAAAACGTCGTGTGAACATACCCTAAGAATGACTCCGATTTATCAGTGAATGATAAATCTTGCTTATGTTGAGAAATGTCTGTCATACTTTACTCCACCTATTAGGGTGCGTGCTCACTGTAATTGTTTTCAGTCGGTTTTTCAGACAGTTTTTGGATTTAAAAAACGGTCTGAAAATCAATTGTCAAACATCCCTGTAGATGTCAATACAAAATCCGCCCAGTAGTCTACACTGCACTGTTTTCTACTGGGTGAATTTTCATACCGCGGGCGTTCCCAAAAACTCAGAATAAGAACAATCTTCCACCCGGTTTTCAGGTGTAAGGTGTGCTATTCAATAGTTAAAGGGGACGGCCGAATCCACAAATCGTGGACAGAACTGTCTCCCAAAACCATTCAAAAGATGATAAAATACCGTCCGGATTCTTAAACATTGGATAACTGCCGGGTGGTCGTACCCCTAGGGGGACATGTATGAATGGGTCTGGGCCAGAAGTCTGGCGTCTTTTCAGCCCGAAGACTAGCTCAGTCCCGTTCGTTATATTTATAATCAGCCGCACTTCAATATCAGGCACATTACAGAGCGCCCGCAGCCCTTTGTAATGCGCCTGAGATCGGGGGAGGTGCTGGAGGCGTGTCACACTACAACCGTATGAAACTACATATTTATAGCTTAAGTATGGTAAATCCAGGCGCATTACTGTTGGAACAGGTAGACCAATTTAAAAGTGGTTTATCTGAGCCTGAATTATTGGTTTTGCGCTAGAACGCGTCTGATTTATGACCCGCAGCAGAACAGGTTCATAGATTGAGACGCATTCTACACTACTTTTTATAGTTTCTGGCACTATTTGCTCCACAATGTTGTTGCATTTTTTGCCATATGGCATTGCATGTTAAGCCACATGCCCCTCTTGTCAGACATGGTGCAGAAGTTTTTAAAAACTGTCTAAAACATATAATAAATCTGATGTAAAGTATGTACACCAGAATTCTGGTGCAATTTCCATAGTAAATCTGCTTCGTTGTCCATTGATACGGGAGGTAGAAATTCATTTTAGACTTAAAGGATATCTGCACATATCTAAGACAATAGGGGATATTGTGTCAGGTAGGATTTCATTTTATTAGATGGATACGTAACCTAGTCTGAATATAATGTAGAGGAAGACCAATATCTGCAGGCTACTCATAAAGGAGATGAGATAGCCCCAAAACTCCTTTAGTACATAGTTACATAGTTACATAGTTTGTCAGGCCGAAAAAAGACATACGTCAATTCAGTTCAGCCTATTGTGCTAAAGTGTTGCTAAAGTGTTAGAGTGTTGATCCAGAGGAAGGCAAAAACCCCCATGAGTTAGAATCCAATTGTCCTCATGTTAGGGAAAAAATTCCTTCCTGACTCCAATCTGGCAATCGGAAAAATCCCTGGATCAACAACCCCCCTCCAGAATCCTGGTCACTATAACCTGTTATATTATCACACTCCAGAAATGCATCCAAACCCTTCTTGAACTCTGTTAGTGAATTCACCATGACAATTTCCTCTGGCAGAGAGTTCCACAGTCTCAACGCTCTAACAGTAAAGAATCCCTTTCTATGTTTATGTAGAAACTTTCTTTCCTCAAGACGTAGAGGATGTCCCCTTGTTCTAGATACAGTCCTGGGTTTAAATAAATCTTTAGCGAGATCTCTATATTGGCTCTTAATATATTTAAACATATTTATTATGTCCCCCCGAAGCCGTCTTTTCTCTAAACTAAATAACCCTAATCTTGCCAATCTTTCTGTGCACTGTATTCCACCCAGTCCTTTTATTCTTTTTGTTGCCCGCCTTTGTACCTGTTCAAGCTCTACAATGTCTTTCCTGTGCACTGGTGCCCCCAAACTGTACACATTATTCCATGTGTGGTCTAACCAGTGACTTGTATAATGGGAGAATAATGTTTCCATCATGTGCATCTATGCCCCTTTTAATACAACCCATGATCCTATTTGCCTTGGCAGCTGCTGCCTGACACTGGCTGCTACAATTAAGTTTACTGTCCACTAGGATTCCCAAGTCCTTCTCCATGTCACTTTTACCCAGTGTTTTTCCATTTAACATGTAATCATGTAATGGATTTCTCTTCCCCATGTGCATAACCTTGCATTTATCAGTGTTAAACCTCATCTGCCACTTCTCTGCCCAGGCCTCCAACCTATCCAGATCCCTTTGTAATAGCACATTATCCTTTATTGTGTGGATTCCTTTACAGAGCTTAGTAACATCTGCAAAGATCGATATTCTACTGTGCAATCCCTGTGTAAGATCATTTATGAAAATATTAAAGAGGATAGGGCCCAATACTGAGCCCTGTGGTACCCCACTAGTAACAGCAATCCAGTCAGAGTATGTACCGTTAATTACTACCCTTTGTTTTCTATCAGTGGCCAGTTGCTTACCCACTTGCATACATTTTGCCTCAGTCCAAGCATTCTCACTTTACTTACCAACCTTTTATGTGGTACAGTATTAAATGCTTTAGAAAAATCTAGATATATGACATCCAGTTCTTCACCCCGATCCAGTCTGGTACTAACCTCCTCATAGAAGCTGATTAGATTAGTCTGAAAGGACCGATCCTTCATGAACCCATGCTGGAACGCCGTTATACATTTATTTTCAGTGAGATACTCCAGGATAGCATCTCTGAGAAAACCTTCAAACATTTTACCCACAACAGAGGTTAAGCTTACCGGCCTGTAGTTTCCTGGATCACTTTTTGACCTCTTTTTGAATATTGGCACCACATTTGCTATGCCCAATCCTTTGGGACATACCCCGTTATTATACAGTCCCTAAATATTAAGAATAAGGGCCTATCTATCACATTACTTAACTCCCTTAGGACACGCGGGTGTATAACATCAGGGCTTGGGGATTTGTCTATTTTAACCTTCCTAAGGCGGAGCGGCACTTCTTCCTGGGTTAGACAAGAAACATTTAAGTTGGAATTTACCTCCTCCCTTTGCTCATCAACAGAAGGTCATCCTCCTCGGTAAATACAGTGGAGAAGAAATTGTTTAATGGGGTTTGCTTTCTTCTCATCGCCCTCCACAGTCTCTCCCTCAGTACTTTTTAAAGGGCCAACATTTTCTTTTTTAATCTTTTTACTATTTATATAGTTAAAAAATATTTTGGGGTTAGTGTTACTTTCTATGGCAATACGTCTTTCTGTCTCCAGCTTTGCTGCATTAATCATTTCTTTACATATTTTATTTTTTTCCTTATAGCTTTTTTGTGCCTCTTCACTGCCCTCCTGTTTTAGTAGCTGAAACGCTTTCATTTTGTTTTTTATTGCCTGCTTTACATCTCTGTTGATCCACATTGGGTTTTTCCTGTTTCTAATTATTTTTTTACCATATTGTATGTACCTCTCACAGTGGGCGCCTAAGATGTTTTTAAAGATCTCCCATTTATTTTTTATTCTGCTATTTTTAAACACCTTATCCCAGTCAATACGGTTTAGGGCCTCTCTAAGCAGAATAAATATAGCCTTCCTCAAATTCAGTGCTTTTGTGGCTCCATGACAAAAAGTTCTATTGAAGGATAAATGAAAGTTTATTATATTATGGTCACTATACCCCAGGTGTCCCTCAACCTGAACCTTTGTTACTCTGTCAGGTCTATTAGTCAATATTAAATCAAAAGGGGGCCCTTCCTCTAGTGGGTTCCTCCCACCTTTGGGGGAAAGGTAATTATCTTTAGTTATAACAAAAACCTTTTCCTTTTGAGAGACAGGTTTCAGTTTCCCCAGTTGATGTTGGATAGTTAAAGTCGCCCATAATAACAACCTCATTTGATTGATGCTTCTCTTTTTGCCTGAGGAGCATATCTCTATGGGTTTTGGTTTTATTTGGGGGGCCTAACAACTCCTATTAGTATTATTTGGGTTATTGTTACCCCCATATATTTACCCAAATGATTCCACAGTTCATTACCTGATTTAAATCTTCCCGCAGTTTTGGTTTCAGAAGGATTTTAATAGAGACAGACCCCTCCCCCCTTCCAGTGTTTACGGTCACTTTAAATTTTACTGTAACTGCACGCCCCTGCCATGGCCCTGGTCGCCCCCCACGGCCGTGGGATTAAAACTGCGGCCTTGCCCCCTTTGTTGAAACTTCCCTGTATTTGATCTTGATTGATTTCTGGTCAACCCTTTGGCCAGAAATCCTCCACACTCATAGGGGTTAATCCGTCTCTGATGACAGGTTCTGCGCCTATCCCGTTTTCTCTGCTTCCCCCCTTTTCCCTATAATAGCCCTGTTCCTTTTCTCAGTGTTTGTGTAAGAGGACAAAGGGATTGTGGGGAAACCAGAGATATTTTTCACCAAGGACCCTGGCGTTGGTGAGGTAAAAAAACCTTAATTTCATTGTCAGCGGCGGAGGTTGCTGACACCTTTTTTATTTTTAGTTTTTTTGCACAGCAAGTGATGCTGGGAGAGTGCTGGTGTGCGCAAACAGAAGACCCCAAGAACAGAATCAAGCCGGTCTCAGTTGGGGAAAAAGAAAGGCTGGAGGCCTGACTGGACACAGGACTGTAAGTTCCCACACGGGGCGTGTGAAACTTTTTTTATTTTCTCTGCATTATGCTGATTTAAGCCCCCAATTTTTGTTGCGTTTTTTAAACGAAAAAAACGCCGAATTTAAACAGGCTAAAGGATGGGTTTTTGTTATCCCAACCACGAGCTGTTCTTAAATTGGTGGAGGTATGCAATGGGCATTTCTGGCACAAGTTGTGGTGCATGCAACAGTGCATAGAACGTATAGCAGCGACAGTTAAAGGGGAGGATGCCTAATTTTATTATTTTTTTTTACTGCTAACAGACACGGTTTTGGGCTAGAGAGACTGTGTGGCTGCTGTTTTTTATTTTTGTTTGTACCTAGTAATGTCCTGGGTTAAGGCTGCAACTGAGATCTCCACTACATCAGCCTCCATGGAGGAACTAATTAAACACCTAGTGCAAGCAAATGCACAGCAGCAGCAGATTAGTGCACGCAGCAGATTAGTGCACAGCAGCAGCAGACCCAGAAGGAGGCTTTGGATGCTCAGCAGCAGATCCATAAAGAGGCTATGCAGGCCCAGCAGCAAGCCATGGCTCAACAGCAGCAGACCCATAAAGAGGCTCTACAAGTGCAGCAGCAACTCATGGCGCAGCAACAGCAAGCTCATATGGAAGCCATGAGGGCTCAGCAGGAAACCAACCGGCTGATGATTCAACAGCTGACCCCAGATATCCAGGCCCGGGAAAAGCCAGCGCCTCCAGTGACTAGCGACGTACATAATGCCCGAAGGAGCGTGAGAGAAGCGTTGCAAAAACTGACACTGGAGGAAGACGTCGAGACATACCTCACTGGGTTTGAGCGGTTGGCCAACCAAGAACAGCTACCACGGAACCTATCACCTATTCAGGAGCCCCTACAGGGTGCGGTCACCCCGTCGGGGACCGAGCCAGAGGGTGACCTGGGGTTTCCCTTTTCTGTATTAATTGGGGACAATGAGGAGGAAAACCCCAACGAGGTAGTCCCCGATTTAGAGGTGTCCCGGGAAAACTTTGGGTCGGCCCAACTCCGGGATGAGACGTTGAGAGAGGCCCGAAGGAGTGTGGTGGTAGTAAATGGGGTGCCCCAAGAGCCTGGGGTGGAAAAAAGGTACCCCCATTTTGCCATGAACGGGGATCTGCTATATCGGGTGACAATAGAACAACTCGTAGTGCCTAAACCATACCGGAAGATGGTGATAGACCTGGCTCATTCCCATATGTTAGGGGGCACTTGGGGTCAGAGAAGACCCAGGAAAGGATCCTTCAGAGATTCAGAGATTCTACTGGCCGGGGCTTTACCGACACGTTCAGGACTATTGCCAGTCCTGCCCCGTATGCCAGATTACCTCCCCGGTAGCCCACTTCCACAGCCCCCTGATACCACTTCCGATTATTGAGGTGCCCTTTGATAGAATTGCCATGGACTTGGTAGGACCCCTTGTGAAGTCAGCCAGAGGACACCAGTATATACTGGTCGTGGTCGATTATGCAACCCGGTACCCAGAGGCAGTCCCACTCAGAAATACTTCTTCCAAGGGCATAACCATGAAGTTGTTTCAGATGTTTTCCAGGGTTGGGATACCTAAGGAAATTCTGACTGTGTTAAATTCTGAAGTGTTAAAAGTTACCCAGCTCCGCACCTCTGTTTATCATTCACAAACATGGGCTTAACTTCAGCCATAATGCAAAATAAAACAAGTTCACACAGTCCGTGCGGGACATTTACAGTCCTGTGTCCAGATCAGGCCTACAGCCTTTCTTGTCTCCAACTGAGACCGGCGTGTAGTCTGTTCTTGGGATCTTCTGCTGTGCACACCAGCACTCTCCCAGCATCACAGACAATCAATCACACCCTCCCACCTGATCTCCAGGTTTACATAGAACAGAATAAACTCTGACCTGGACCTGAAAAATGTGGGAGCAGTCACCCACCCAACTCTATGACTGCTCCTGTGAAAACCAGACCCAGATCACTTGCTGTGCAAATATGCTAACAATAAAACTGACTGTGTCAGCAACCTACCGCCACTGAACACATGAGAAATTACAGTTTTTCACCTCACCAACGCCAGGGTCCTTGGTGACACATATCTCTGGTCCACCACAATCCCCTTTGTCCTCTTACAGCTTGCTATACTGCTTGCCTTTATAGTTAGCCTGTCCTATTGTTGTTCTCTGTGCTATTGATCTCTGCTTTGTTTCTGGTTTCTCCCTTTGCCTCACGACTTTGTACCGCGCGGCCCGCCCTGTTTGCTGACCGACCTCCGACTACGTCTTTTGTGTTCTTTGTTTGTCTCTGTCTGTGCACACTGCTCAGTCTAGCCTTGACTCTTCGGGTTGGGACTGGCCTGTTAAGGAGTCGGGTTCCCCAAAAGGCAGGGACAGAGGCTGGGATCAGTGTCAGGGCCCCACTTGTCCGTGTCTTGGTGGTCCACTTCCTGACCATCACATATCTGTAACCCTAGTAAGTTCTAACCGCTCTAGTCGTAGCTCTCGTCGAGCACTGTCGCAGTTATCCCCTACTTAGTCATATTTTTCTTCTGCAATTAATAAATTATAAGTCATTTGTTTTGTTGGTCAGACTCCTGGCATTGGTCAGACAGGCAATTTAGTAGATTTATTTCAAGTTCTTACTCTCCATTTCTCCCTATTCTTTACTTAAACTATATGCTCACACCCCCTCACACCTCTTCGCCTACCCCTTGATTTTATTACTAATTCCCAGCTCTCTCTTACTTCCACTTATCCCTTGCCTAATGTTTATGTGTGTAGTTTCCCTCCTCCCCCCCCAGTTCTAGTTTAAATATTCTCCAAACTATCCTTTCCATTTTGTCCCTCATCTACAGCTGCACCCTCCCCATTTAGGTGCAGAACCACACCCATCTCTCTTGCATAGAGTCTGTAGCCATGACAGAGTCAGCCCAGTTCTCCATAAAACCCATTATTCCCTCTTTCCTCACCCATTTTTCGAGCCCACTATTTCACCTCTCTAATCTCCCTCTAGCCTCTCTGGTTGGCCCGAGTGAACAGGTATATTTCTGAAATATTACCCTGGAGGTCCTTGCTTGAGGCTTTTGCCTGTCCTGAAGATCATTTTAAGTACATCCACTACTCTAACTTTGTCATTGGTGCCAATGTGGACACATGACAGCTGGATTCCTCACCAGCCCCCACACAGCAATCTTTCCGACCCGATCCGCGGATTATGTCGAACCCGGGCCACCAGGTAAACAGCCATACTGACACTCGTACAGATACCCGGTATTTGTGACAGGATAGATTGCCCTATCTGTGTCCAACTTATAATGGTGTCCCAACTAACTAGCACACTGTTCTAGCCCTGACCTGCACTCCCTATTCCCTCCATATTACTGGAGCAGACAGGGGTAGTGTCTTGCTGCAGCATTGCTCATTCTCTGAGCTGACATCCCCCCTATCCACCCATTCTGGTATATTGTGTTGGTGGTGTTCCAGTTCCGGACTAGCCTCGCTGACCACTTTCCCTCTACTTCTATTACTGAATGTTACCCAGCTGAGCTGCCTCATGTTCTGCACTATTCCATGCCTACATCCTTCCCACAGCATCTACACCTGCCAAGTGTAGTGCTCTGTGGGCAGCAAACTCGATTGCCAAGTTGGCAATGGATCTCAGTGTCGCCAACTGATCATTTAGATCCAGGATTACGGGCTTCTAATGTGCAGTGTTGTCACACATCTTGCAAGCAGTATGGGCCTCGAACTGTTGGTCATGGATGTCATACATCTGCACAGGATTGGTGCACATGGACAGCATGGTCATTCATGGAATCTATGGCGGGTTGGTTACAAAAAAAAAAAGAATACAGATACAAATATGATAAAAAACTCTGTCTAATACTGCCCCTTTCCAAATGCCCCAAATCTAAAGTCCCCACCAATATTTGTATCGTACCACAAACAATCATTACACAAAAACAGGAGTAGAGGTGGTGATCCACTGGACCACCGCAAGCGATGGTGTAAGCACGCCATGGAGACGGAAATCTAAGTTAGGTACCCGGTTTTCACCGAGCCCAGCGCAAAGGGGATGAGAACTTGCTGCGGGCGGGGAGATCTACCAGTGTTACCCCTGACGTGACTGCTTCGGGTGCTGCCGAGGTATTGCGTGGTGCAGCATCGTCAGGCAGGCTCCGTAGTCGGGAACAGGCACGAATGGTCAGGGCAGGCGGCAACAGGTTGTGGTCGTGGGACAGGCGCAAGGTCCAGGGCAGGACGGCAATAAGCGTGGTCGAAGGAACGGAAGCTAATGGTACTGGTACACCCGATAATCACAAGGACAAGGCTAGTAACGCTTCACATATAGGCTGAAATGGCTCTAATGATCCGGTCAACTGCGCCCTCAGGGAAGGGGCAGGCTAAATCAGGGGCAGTGGAACGGCTAATAAGCCAGATTACCGGTTTACACATGGCCCTTTAAATCTCACAGGCGGCCGCGCCGCGATACCTTAGATTGGGTGTTTCTTTTTTTTTTTTTTTTCGGCGGACACGAAGCGCGCCGGGAGGCTGAGACCGAACTAGGAGCGCGGTCCGGGTAAGTAAGGTGGAGCAGAGGTACGGACGGGTGAGCGCACCCACCGCACGTCCAAGAGGGCGGCAGGTGACGCTTTGGTGCGTGCGGAACGGGTGTGCCCGCGAACACGGGGACGAGGGGTCGCGGGCCCAACCGTCGACAGTACCCCCCCCCCTCTTTCGGCCTCCCCTCTTTCTGGACCTGGACGGAATCTCTTGAACTGAATTATGTCCCGATCCAGAATATTGTTCTCTGGTCCCAAGGACTCTCCTCGGGATCCGAAAACCTTCCAGTCAATGAGGAAAAACTGCCTCCCTCTGACCGTGTCTTGATGTCTAGAAATCTCCTTTTACACGTTAAAGACATCGGTCCGGTATCAGCGCCACTCAGGGAGTGGGAGAGCAGAGTACACGGAGATGAATGCGATTAAGGACACCCTGAACAGGTTTTAGCAGGGAGACATGGAAGGAGTTAGGGGACCCTCATTAGTAGGGGGAAGAGCGGAGCTTGTATGCTCTACTGGAGTTAAAATAAAAAAAATTGCACTTGAGCACGCGAATGGACCAGGAACGAGGGAACCTGCTGTATAGCTGGGAACCTCTGAAAAGCTATAAATTTAGCCGACAAGCCACACCTTGGTCTCTACCTGGGAAAAGGTTGCGCGGAGCGTCTTACTGTTTTTTTCGTCTGGCTTGAGTATTGGTGCGCGGCGGAGGACCAGGGAAATAAAGCGATGGTGAGTCTGTTCAGGATAGCAGCAAGTACGGTCCTGGACCAGCTCTTCCACAGCTATGGGACCTCGAGGGAACTGAAAGGGGGACGGGTTGCAGTGAGGCGGGGGATGTCGCCCGTAGACAATAAAAGTAGGAGCTAGCACCAGACAGATATACGAGTCCAATAGGAGTTTATACGAAAACTTGGCCCAGGGGCAAACTAGCTGGACCAATCATTCCTGGCTGTTGCGATGAGAAAAAGTGGCGCATGGTAGCAACCTAGGGTCTGGTTTTTACTCTCTCTACTGTCCCATTGGACTGGGTGGTGGTAGGCTCTGAAGAAAAGTACAAGTTTCATTGTAGTTGGTTTACTGAGAGGGAGCGCCAGAATCTGGAGACAAATTAGAAACGCCACGGTCGACACTATGTAGCTCTGTGGAGCCCATGCAGACCGAATAAATGATGAAGAAAAATTGCAACTTGGCAAGGGAGGAGCAGGGGGACAGGGGGGGGGGGGGGGCGTATTTTTTTAGGGGGGCCCGGCAGAGGAATAAGTGGGACCACACTCTTAGAAACTGCGTCAGTAAACCCACCCAGATCACGGTGTTGCCTGCGGAGGGAGGGAGATCGTGAGATAAATCCATGGCCCACATCGGGTCCAAGGACAGCTGGGCTATAGGTGGAGGAGGAGCGGACTCCATGCCGGTTTGAGACGAGGAGACATGCTTCCGGGCACAGGAAGCGCACGGCCTCCACGCACTCACGAACATCCTGGGCTAGGCTCGGCCACCAGTAGAATCGGGAGGAAGAAGAGGGAGATGACAAGTAGCAGGACCTTCATTGTACTCATGGGTGCCCCGCCATACAGGGAGAGCAATGACCCCATGACAATATCCTTCTCCGAAGAGCTGACACGCGAGACGAATGTCTTCGCCGGGAGGGAATGCTCGTTGTAGATCTATGGTGCGGCTGAGATGAGCCTTTCGGGAGGATAATGTGGCCAGTGGAGTTGGTCTCGTCCCCTAGTCACATCCGAAGCACGGGCAGAGAGCGTCGGCCTTGACATTTCGTTACGCAGGGCTGAAATATGAATAAGAAAAATTAAACCGGGCGAAGAAGAGGGACCAACGAGCCTGGCGATGGATTTAAGCAGCTTGGGCAGTCTGGAGATTACTGCAGATTTTTATGGTCGCGTATAGATGCTGACAGGGTGGACGAGCCCGCTCCGGAAGGGTATCTCCATTCATATCCAGCAGTGCCACACGCTCTGCATGGTCAGCAATTCCCGGGTCGCCAATAGGAGTAGTTCACCTTTCGCAGAGGATAAAAATACTTTGAGAGAAAAAGTAACCTGCAAGTGCAGGGTTTTGCCTTTGGGCACTTTCATAGGTCGGAAGTATGGCACCCGGCCCTTACAGAGGCAGGACGTCGACCTACGTAGAAAACAATGGTTGTTTCAGTATCAGGCGGAGACGAGCACTGGCGCAGAGGCAGAGATGGTCATTTATAACTAGGAGAAGGATTTCTCTGCCACTGGGTGGCCAGAGCTTAGGATTAGCGTTCTTCTTTGGTTAAAGCACTATGGGAGACACCAGAGAGGAAAAATTGTCGGTATATTAAATTGCACTGTAAATAGTTGGCGAAACCAGGAATTCTCTTGTATGGCTCGGGAGGACCCGTGGGGCGCGGCCAATGTAGGACGGAAGACAACTTCTAGCGGTGTCACATCTGTAGCCGCTTGTCAGAAAATGTTGTAGCCGAGAAATGGTAGGCTCTGTGATGAAACTGGCCTACTTCTCAAGCTTTGGCTTAGAGGCGCGTTGGCCAATTAGACGTCTGAGGACCTGGCGCAAGTTTGTGAACTTTTTTTTTTTATTTTTTTGATGGGATTCAAGGTCGGGGGGAGAAAACCCAGAAGAATATCGTCAAGATACACAAACCACGCTCAAGTGTACTGGCAGGTCCGGAAGATGTCATTGACCGAATTTCTTGGATGTCCGGCCGGGGCCTTGCAGAAGCCCGAAAGGGCATGACCTGGTAACTAGAAGTCGCCCGTCGCGGGTGTTGAAAGCGGTATACTTCCACTTCGTCAGCCCTTACGTATCAGTATGAGTATTAATAAGACCCTCGTCAGGTCCAGTTATCGATAAAATGATCTTATGCACCAAGTAGACGTACCATAACGTTCACGTGATCAAAGGCACGGGGATTGCTGGCTTCTTTACACCATGATCTTGTTGGGCCTCGAATGAGTCTATGCAAGATTGCAGGGCTTGCCGTCCTTCTTAGCCACGTAGAAGAACCGCGGCCTCCAGAACTGTAGAGGGGATCCTCTGCGGATTTTAACCCCCTATCTGGGATTAATCCCCTTGACTTTATGATGGACAGTAGCCCAAGTGTATAAAACAGGTACCGATAGGGGGCTAAACCTGCCATGTGGACGGAGAGCATCTTGGCCAGCGGAGGCCCCCCCATAGGGCCAGTCGTATGGTCGAGTGGGGCGGCAACGTCTCAGTCTAGCTTCTCGGAGGAAGACGTCTGCGAAGGCTTGGTATGGTGCAGAAGGCCTGTCAGAGTTATAGACGATCCCGGGAAGAAGCAGGCTAAGCCTCGGGCGGAGGTGCACCAAACAGCTGAGGACTGACACTCTTGAACCCCAAATACGGACTTCGCCTACGACTGCCAATCGAGGCTCGGGAGCGTGGGCGTTTGCAGCCACGGGAGACCCAGGAGAATGGATGGGAGGCAACGGGCGGTGGTACGTAAGAACGCAAGTCTCTCCTCTATGCCAGGCACACCCTACTTGTAGGACCAGGGGCTCAGGTTCTGGAACCAAGAAAAGTAGGGTCCTTTGAGAATCTCTCTACATGAACAGAAGACGATGAGTAGGGGGCTTCTCCAGGCGTCGATCACAGGCGAGGTCTTATGCTGGGATAAGAGCACGTAGTCAAGAAATTTCACGCGCAGACCCAGAGTCCAGGAAAGCAAGTAGCACATGAAACTGGGCACCAGGCCAAGTGCCGACGGGTTTCCACGGGCATGGTCAGGCAAGCAGAGGGCTTTGCACTACTCAACATTGGGACGCTTTCCTAGTATCATAGGTGCGCCCTTTTCCCGAGACGCCTGAGGGCGCCAGTGCCGGAAGGATATGCGGAATTGGTCTGCGCTGCACAGTACTGACAAAGATTCTCCTCACGTCGTCTGCTTTGCTCAGTTGGTTACTGGTCGGGCCCTCGATTCACACCTACATGGGCCCTCCTGGGGCGGTGGCGTGGGTGCAGGGCGATGAGGCAGGGGCCTTTGAAATATTGGGGAGACGAGGAAAGACGTCGGGGTAATTAGCTTGGCACTCTCTTCATTCGGAAGCTTCCTCCTGGCTGTTTACAGACGCATAAACGGAATGTACAATTACAGAGTGGCCAAGGGAGATAAGGTCTACCTCGAAGGAAGACGGGAGATCCGGGCAGATAGTGCATTTCCTTGATGCGGCTGGAGAGGCCCTTCTTGAAGGTGGCACAGTCAACGACCGCTTCTATTTCCAGATAACTCGGAGGCAAAGTGCGGAAGCGTTCGGCAAATAGCATACAGATTGAGTCTCCATTGGCGAAGGTTTAGCAATGGCCGGTATTGCAGAAGAGGCACGGGACGGTTCTCGAAAACAATCCTGAACTCGGTGAGGAAGATGCCAGGTTAGCTGTGTCCGGATTCGTCCCTTGTCCCAGAGGGGGTAGACATCCAATGCACCAGGGCCTTCCCAGGAGAGATGACTTAAGCACGAACGCCCACCTTAGACCGGTCGGGTAGGAAATTGTGCCCTTTAACTCAATATGCAGGGAAGCATTGGAGGTGATAAAGCCCCCTGCAAGGCCAATTGGAGTCCACCATGGAATTTGGCGGGCATAGATAGACGGAGCCGTGGACAGCGTCACGTTGGAGCGGAGGCAGAGGGGGAGCAGCGGGAGCCACGCGGCGCGGGTTGTTGCTGCTGGAACGGCCAAGGAGCTGCTGCAATCATGGCGGAGAGATGGCTGATATTTCTAGTGCACTGCTGATGAGCACGCCTGTTGTGATGCTTGAGCCACAATGGCGGTGAGGTCAGCGTCAGACGGCAGAGGCACACTTGGCGGGATCCCATGGCTGGACTCTTACTTGTCAACCGTTTCCCGGAAGTATGATTAGGTGGAATCCTACTGATCCACCGAAAGAGCGATGGTCGTAAGCCTCCGCCAGGGAGAACGGAATCTATGTAGGTCCCGGTTTTCACCCAGAGCCCGCCGCAAAGAGGGATGGACTTGCCGTTTCCGGGGGGAGGTCTAGGTCGTTTACCACCTGACTGTGACTTGCTTGCAAGGTTGCAGCCGGTGGCTATATGCGTGGTGCAGAATCGTCAGCGCAGGCTCCGTAGTCGGGAACAGGCAGAAAGGTCAGGGCACGGGTCGGCACAGGTTCGTGGTCGTGGTGGACAGGGCACAAGGTTCAGGGCAAGGCGGCAAGAAGCGTGGTCGTGGAACGGAAGCTAAATGGTACGATTACACGGTAAGTCCAGGACAAGGCTAGTAATCGCTTTCAAAATAGGCACTAAGAAAATGGCACACTAATGTTCCGGAAACCGGCCCCAGGAAGGGGCAGGACTAAAATATGGAACTGTGATCCGGCAATATGCCAATTACCCGTGGTTTTACACTGGACCATTTATAATCTACTCAGTACCGGCTGCATAGACGCGCGCTCCGGAGAGCTAGAAGACGCCAACCAGTAGATCGAGGCCGGGTCAAGTTAGGAGGAGCGCAAGGGCCGGCCGGAGTGAGCAGCGGCCCCGACCAGTCAAGCGCGGCAGGCGGGGTGCGACTGATGACGTGCGACCACGGGTGTGGCCCGCGACACGGGACGGGGGTCGGGGCCCACCCGTGACATTATTAAGTCCCAAGAAATCTTAAGCACACACGTACCTTTAGACAAAACAGACACACTCGCATTGCTCAGATATACTCGCTTAGGCTACTTAGCTTTTAAACCCATTGATCCAAAAGCAGTTTCAGCAGTTGCAGCAGACAACTCATCCTTTGAGAATAGTACATTAGTTAAATAAGTTTGTGTGTATTAGTAAGAGTGCCACAAGTAATGTTAATCAGAGATTCCTAACGATATACTCCAAAAAAGCACCAAACAGATGAATAGTACAATTTATGACGGGGTGTTGAGACATTATACGGGAAGGTTGCGGGGGAGCCCGAGAGGTAAGCTGTGTAAACCCTTTTTCCTTTTTTTGGGGTGCGTTGGCGGCCATTTTTGCTGTGATCCCTGTCTGGTGTGGGGGGGGCAGCCCAAGGCAGGGGCTATGTTTGGCAGGTGGGCTTTTGGGGCCACGGGGAGTCCCCCTCACTGTGTGCTTTTTCGCGGCGTGGCCGCCATGCATGCTGCCCCCTTTGGTAGGGACCCATTTTTAAAAAGGGTCGTTTAAATTGCAAGTGGGCTCAATTTTTGATCATAAATATGCTAAAAACCCCTATTCTTTTTTTGTAAATTTTTGCTGAGAAGATTAGTCAAATATAGTGTGAGGGATGTGCGGCCTCCCTCTCCCTTCCAGATTTGAAAAAGGGGCGGTTTTTACGGGAATTGGTGACCTAATTTTCTGAAAAGGTTTTGGGGGTTGGGCCCCAACAGGGTGATCCTATGTAATCATTATCTTCACATTTACAAATGAAAGCATCCTTTAAAAAGTTTAGCGTCCCCGAATGTAGGGTACACGGGCACACACAGAAAAACACAACCGACAAGACCTTTTGATGGGCCATTATGAAGCAGTGAGAAGCAGAGCTTGGTCTAGAGATATTTAGGCAACATAGCAGGACAACATTGTGGCACACACTGAAAAAGAAGAGAGAGGAAATGGAGAAACAAGTTCTACAAAAAGAACCAACAACCTTTTGGCCACAAAGAAAGGAAACGAAAAAGAGCCCACCTCATTTAGGGGGGAACCAAAAAACCACCAAAAATAAACCAAAACCCTAAAACCCCCACCCCCGGCCCTTTCATATAAACTGTAACACCTAAAAAAAGATTTTACAAACTGGGAAAAACCCCTTTAATTATCCTAAAGGGTTTTTTTTGTCGCTGGAAATGATAGCTTCTTGGGTTTTTTCCTCTCATGTTTTTAAAATATAGATATGTGGTAAAGCATGTCCTTAGATTTTTATCCATTTAAGTTTATATACTTAGAATAAAGGGCGAAAATGCTGAAAGGTGGGAACCTCTCATTTTAAAATGCTCTAAAAATTTGTTCTAATTAATTAGGTTATTATTTCCATTCTTGGGGATTTTCCCCTTTAAAATTTCCGAAAAGAAGATATGTACTGGAATCATTGCTATATACGCCTTTTTTCCTGTTCTGTAATGTTCAAAAGAAGATTGTCCAGACTCAGGAGGTGGACCCACTAGGTCAGGTGTGAGCTTTGGCGTCTAATCGTATCAAGGAGCAGAAGTCCTCTAGTTCTCACCCTTTAACCATTTATACAGGATCAGGATTTCACTGCAGGGGACTCCTAGGTCGTTACCCAGAGGTAGTCTCCTCAGCGACAGTTCACATTGAGTACCAGAAGAAAAGAATATTGGAGTGGTCAAGTCACAGGCAGGAGGTCAGGGCAGGCAGCCAACAAATGGAGTGGTCAGGAACAAGCCAAAAGTCAGATACAGAATATAGACCGGTAATCACAAACTAAATACTACAAAGCAAAACACATTGGCAATGAGCAGGGGGTAGCAGTCTTTTAAAGGAACCTTTATGATGGTTTATGCTGTCCTGTATAGGGTTATATGATAGAGTAGAGAAGCTGATATATGAGATATATAGGGTTATATGATAGAGGAGAGAAGCTGAGCTCTGTGATATATAGGGTTATATGATAGAGAGAAAGAAGCTGAGCTCTGTGATATATAAGGTTATATGATACAGGGAGAGAAGCTGAGCTCTGTGATATATAGGGTTATATGATAGAGGAGAGAAGCTGAGCTCTGTGATATATAGGGTTATATGATAGAGGGAGAGGAGCAGAGCTCTGTGATATATAGGGTTATAAGATAGAGGAGAGAAGCTGAGCTCTGTGATATATAGGTTTATATGATAGAAGAGAGAAGCTGAGTTCTGTGATATACTGTGTTATACAATAGAGGAGAGAAGCTGAGCTCTGTGATAAATAGGGTTATATGATAGAGGAGAGAAGCTGAGCTCTGTGATATATAGGGTTATTTGATAGAGGAGAGAAGCTGAGCTCTGTGATAAATAGGGTTATATAATAGAGGGAGAGAAGCTGAGCTCTGTGATATATAGGATTATATGATAGAGGAGAGAAGCTGAGCTCTGTGATATGTAGAGTTATATGATAGAGGAGAAGAGCTGTGCTCTGGGATATATAGGGTTATATGATAGAGGGAGAGAAGCTGAGCTCTGTGATATATAGGGTTATATGATAGAGTAGAGGAGGTGTGCTCTGTGATATATAGAGTTATATGATAGAGGAGAAAAGCTGAGTTCTGTGATATATAGGGTTATATGATAGACTAGCGAAGCTGAGCTCTGTGATATATAGGGTTATATGATAGAGGAGAAAAGCTGAGTTCTGTGATATATATGGTTATATGATAGAGGAGAGAAGCTGAGCTCTGTGATATGTAGGGTTATATGATAGAGGAGAAGAGCTGAGCTCTGGGATATATAGGGCTATATGATATCATATGACCCTGTATATCACAGAGCTTAGCTCTTCTTCTTGTTTCGCTTGTTACTCCGTGCTGGCCAGCTCCCCTTTACCTTACCGCTCCCTTCCGGCGTCCGTGCTGGCCAGTGCCGCGCTTCTGACTCCCCTTTACCTCACGGAGTAACAAGCGAAACATAGAGCTGTACAAGTCTCCTGAATTGTTTATTTCATCTTTTCACTATAACACTTCAGTGATTTGATCAAATCACTGACTTTCTTTAGGGAAATCACCCCACAGAGTTGTTATTTCCCCGCAACACATGCACCTTGAGGTGGAGAGGTTTAATAGTAATGATCTTCTATGTACAAAATGCTTATTATAAGAAATAAACTTTAGATTTGAGACTAAGTCCATGCCAAGTTTCCTGTGTACACAATATTATTTTTTTTCACTGAAGATTGAACCAGCTGTTTAATAAGAAAAATCAGTAATAAATACATCCTTGGCTTCAGATCTCACAACTTTGTGAGAGTAGATAGGGTACTAAATGGGAGAAATGGAAAACTATTTTTGGGTCCAATGCAAATCTATAAATGATTTTGCCTGATTTTCTTTTCTTGCACCCATGTTGTGTGGATCTGGCCTACAATAAGGATATGATCACACGGCGTAATTGTGGGGCGAATTTCGCCGTGTATTTGTGCTTCAGTATGCCGAAATGCACCCTGCAATTACGGCAATTCATAGCTCTCACAGAGAGCTATGAATTACGCCCGTCTCCCCTGGCGTACAAAGCGTTTATTGTACGCTAAGAGAGAGAAGTACTGTACTTCTTCTGGGCGCCTAAGCACCAGGAAATTAAAAGTAATTTGGGCCCCCCAGGGTTTTAGAAGTAACGGGGCCAGCATATTCAAAAACACCCGGCGTATTGTGGCGTGCACATTAGGCGCCACAATACGCCGTGTGAACATAACCGTAATATTCAATATTAAAGCTGTATTATAACAAAGAAAAAAAAATTTATTATTTGTTTGAACCCCTTGCTAACAGCCGCTTGGCTCTTTTCTGGCTCTTCCTTTATTTTCTCCCAGCCTTCCAAAAGTCATAACTTTATTATTTTTCCATCTTCAAAGACATAAATTCATGTCATGCCCGACAGCCCCCCGCTTCGAGTTCGGGTCGCCAGCCATGGTTTATTGCGACAAAACCATGGTTTTTAACAAAACTTTGTTTTCTTAGTAACCGTGTGAATGAGTCCTTCCCTTCCCTGTAGTTAATTTTGTTTCCGGGCCCACGCCCGTGGCCAGAACTCCACACCCTTTTATTTAAAACGGGTTTTCCCTTTGACAGTTTTGTTTCCCTATCCTTTTTTTGGGTTTCTTTCTCCAAAATTTTGTTCTTGTTCACCGGGTTCCCTTTTTAAGATTCCCTTACCTGCCCCCTGTCCTTTTTTATATTGGGTCCTTTCTATACCTTTTGCTTGCTTTTCTCTTGTTGGATTTTCTGGTTACCTGACTTTGCTTGGCTTTGATTTTATTCTTCTCCTCCTGAATTGTACTGCATTCCCCGACATTACCGACTTGGCTCATCTTATTTTTTTTCTTCAGCTTCTTTTTTTGTAGCGTTTTCCCGCTTTTGAAACCTTTGCTTCCCTGACTTTCCCTTTTTGTTTTTTGTATTTGTTTTTCTGTGTTTTTTGTTTCCACGTATTCAGTTTTTGTTCAGTCTTTGTTTGGGGGGCCCGACTTTTAAGGAGGGGTACCCCCAAAAGGCATGGACATGGTGGAACCAAGTCAGGGCCTCACTCTGTCTTGTTTTCTCGTGTGTCCTGATCGGCCCCCTTACATTATAAAGGCCCATATTCCAGTCAACTCCCCCGGCGGTTCAACATGGCCCCCGACTTTTTGGTTATGACCGCCGGGATAGTTGACGCCCCCAATTTCAGGGAGGGTGGGCTTATGAATAAAATTTCGCAGCATCTGGACGCCATAAATGCCCCCGGGTCCCCGGACTTCCCCACCCCTCTTGTCGCTACCTACCCCGTTTTTTGGATCCTAGCACCCTCAGATATTAAGCGCTGCTCCCCCCGGATCGTTTTTGATGGAATCCTAAATTCCAAACCCTTCCGGGAATCCTGTCATTATTTTTTCGTTTCAACTATTTTTCCACGGGCTGAAAAAGAGCAATTGTTGTATCCTCCCCGGGCCCCCCTCAGGATTGGGCATTAGCATCCCCCTGAACCCCTGGGGGGAGATCATTTGGACAGATTTTTGTTTGCTCTGGCCATGTTTATGATAATCCCAACCGTGCGAGTGGGCAGAATTTCAGCTGTTATCTAAACAGCAAGGCCGTCGTTTGGCCCAAAGACTCTGTTCCGAGTTCCGCCAATGGTGTACGTTTGACCGGGGGGTTTGACCAACTTCAAAAAACCCCTTTCAGGAAAGGGGCTGTCTGATTGTAAAGGATGCTAGGTCAGTACCCAACCCCCTAAAACCCTAAATGACTTCATGACTTTAGCCGTAACTATTGACAGAAACTAAGGGGGAGAGCAGGGAAAAGCAAAGGGTGTGGTTTTTCACCTCAAGTCAGGTTTCCCGTAAAAAACCCCCTTCTAACTTCTTGGAAAAAGGTTCTTCTCTTCCATCTCCCCCTTTTAGTCTTTGGGGAAAAACCCCTGGGTTGGGTTTATATCTGCTGCCAAGGGGGAAACACCGTTGGAAACGCCTTGTGGCCTTTATTGTGGGAAACCGGGCCATTTTTGAAAAGCCTGACTAGGCCCAAGTCACCCCGAGGAAACACCAAAAACCTGAGCAATTTCCCGGAAGGTAACCGAATTACAGGTACCTTTCCCAACTCAAAACAAGTTTGTTTTTTCCCCTAAACCCTTTGGTTTTAGTTCCAAGAGGTTTGCTTGTCGAGCCCTGATTTTACTCAGGTCTGCAGCTAGTTTTAAACAGCATGCTGTTGCTCAAGCCCTTGGGGTTGGAACTATTCCATTTGTTCTCCCTTTTCATTTCAAGTGCGATTCTACCTCCCTAACCGGGGGAAGAATAAAACTTCGACTGCAAACACTTTAGCTTTTTTGGGGTTTGCATACCAAAAAAATTTCCCCTTTTTGTCGGAGAAACCACTGCGGATATTATTTTTGGGTTGCCCCGGTCCGCCTCATAAACCTGTGTTCACTAAGGACCACCCATTGATAATGGGGGATCGTGTGGTTTTCATTCGAAGACAGCGCAATCCTTGGGGGTTTCTGTAATTGATACTCACATATTTCGAATGTTATTCCTTTTCAATGGGGGCTTTTATGGCGACGGGGTGGATAAACTGCCTCTGACCAGCCTATTTTGCACTATAGACCCTCCTAAAAAATTCTTTCTCCCGGGTATTTTCGCCGCCGTGAATTCAGGGCTTGTTCTCGAAACAGACACACCAATTTGCTCCTTCCCAGCACTCCACTTTTGCTGTGACAATGGTTTCCACCCCACTATTCCCCCCTTAAAGGTTGTGAAACTAAAATTTTAAACCCGTTTAACGACTGTGCACAGTCTGGTCTAGGAGTCGTAAGACCTAGAAACGCCCAACTAAAACAAATCAAAAAAAACGTTGCTCAGACCAAAAGGCTTTCCCTCTTCGAGTCCCACAGCAAAATATACCCCCAAACTGGGGAAAAGGGAAAAATTCACCAAGCCCCCCCTGGAAAACCTGGGGGGTCTGTGGAGGGCCGGTGGCCCCTCCCAAAAGGGGGGGGACTTCATGATCATGCCCGCAGACCCCCAGCTTCGAGTTTTAGTCCCGGCCACGGCTGTTTCACGAAAACCATGGTTTTTACATAATACTTTGTATTCTTGTTTTCCAATGTAACTGAGGGCCCCTTCCCCGTGGTTAATTGTTTTCCCGGGCCCAAAGCCCGTGGGGAGGAATCCTCCACACCCTTTTTGTTAAACTGTGTTCCCCTTTGATTGACAGTTTTGTTCTCTATCCGGTTTTTTTGTTTTTTTCCACCAATCACCCCCTTTCGTGTACCGGGTTTCCCCATTTAAGGATTCCCCCTTTCCGGGCCCCTGTGCCTGTTATATTGGGGCCTTTCTATACCTTTTTTTCTTGCTGTTTTTCTTGTTAATTTTTGGTTACCTGCTTTGCTTGGGTTTGACTAAACTTCTCCTCCTTATTTTGTACTGCATTCCCGACAGTTACCGACTTGGCTCGTCTTACGTTTTTTTTCGTGTTCCCATTTGGGACTCCCCTTCCCGCTTGTTGACAACCTTGCTTGCCTGACGTTCCCTTATTGTGTTTTGTATTTGTTTGTCTGTGTCTTGTGTTTCCACGTATTCAGTATAGTGTTCAGTCTTCTGCTTGGAGCCGACCTTTTAAGGAGTCGGGTACCCCCAAAAGGCAGGGACAGGGGTTGGGACCAGCGTCAGGGCCTCACTCTGACTGTGTCTTCTCGTGTGTCCCTGACCGGTCCCTTACACTAGAACTTTTCTTTGCGGGACAAGATGTACTTTTTAATAGTGCCATTGACTGTACCACAAAATGTACTGGGAAACCCAAAAAAAATTCCAAGTGGGGTGAAATGTAAAAAAAAAATTTACTTGTGCCATGTTTGCGGGGGTTTGTTTTTATGTCATCCACTCTTCTTTATCAATGAGTTGATATCTATATTGTGCAAGTTGGTATGATTTCAGTGATACCAAATATGTAGGGTTAAAAAATAAAAATCTCTATTTCTTAAGTTTGCACTGCAGCACCCTTTTCTGCAACAAATAACCTTTTGGTTCTTCCTACTATGGACCTGATTATTGGTTAATTTTTGTGGACTGAATTGTATTTTTATTGGTACTATTTTGGGACACATTTTTGGGATTTGAAACTTTTTATCAACAGTAAAGCAGAAGGGTGTACCAAGATGGCAGTCCTATTACTTCCTGCCTAAGGAAAGAAGTAACAGAAGTGTTAACATGGCGGCTATGGAAGCCTTCATTAGCCTTCCAAAAGCCATGGTAACAAATTGGGGCTAATCAGAGGGAGAAAGGGAATGCAACACTGTTCCCTTATTCATTTAGATGCTGCAGCATCTAATTGGTAAACAGCAAGGATCGGAGATGGCTTAGATCCCTGCTGTTAGCAGCAGTAATAATCAGCCACTACCCGCCGGATATGGAGCGTGCTTACCTCCTTACTGACAATAGGATGTACCTATACATGCATTGTCGGTAAGGGGTTAAAGCTCCATTAATTCCAGGGCCCTATAAAGAGGTTTCAATACATGACATAAGATAAAAACAAGCATAATTATGTTCACTAAATGAGCAGCAAATTACTATGGAGGGAGGACCTTGCCCATTATGGTTTACAATATACAAGATAGGGGAAAGGTGACAGAAGATGTGACAGTAGATTGAAATAGATTTGAAGTAGATTAAGAACCATATATACTGAGATTCTCTGCATGTACAGTTCTTAATCTGTTTCAAAAATAAATATTCTTTATATATTAGAACATTGGATATTGTTTGATATTCCTGCCTAAACAGAGATCCCTTTTATCCGGGTGATCCCTTCAACAGGTGAGCTGGCTTTTCATGGTTTGCAGAGTCAAAAATTATCTCAAGCCAGCAGACTTGTGAGATGGGGAAAGTGTGTATCCATTGACCATGATAGACAGATCTGGTAAACCGTTATATTACGTGGGAGAAAGATTAAGATTAAGGGCGACATTTCCCAACACGCCAACGCCAGTTTTTTGGTCTATATTCCGCTAAAACCGCTGTTGACGCCATATTTTGGATGTACATGAACTGTCGTACACCAAAACTAGGCGCATTATATGCCGGGACCGACACATTGTAATGCGCCTAAAAATGATGCACCGTGCGCCTCCATAACAAAATGCTCCTATTGAGGTGCTTAGCACATCATTACAAGTGTATATGTGTTAGCCGTGCGCGATGTGCCTCGATAGGGGCATTACATACACTTCCAAACACAAAACAATACAGCGCAAAACATTTCATTGGTAGAGTATGTAATGCCCCTATCGAGGCTCATCGAGCACGGAGGCGCATAGCTTATCATTACAAGTATATGAAATGAGCCTAACACATACTTGTAAATTGTGAAATGCGCCTAACACATATACACTTGTAATGATGTGCTATGTACCGCAATAGGCGCATATGGTTATGGAGGCGCACAGCGCATCATTTTTAGGCGCATTATGTTTACTATGCAAGGTATACTGGATGCCAGATTTTTGATAGGGTCGGACTTTCTGGCGCACTTTACACTTACTTAATACGCCTAAAAACTGACGTAGCACCGCCAATTTTCGTACATCTCGCCCCAAGTCTCTCCATGTTTAGTTTTAGAAGGTGGGAGGAGAATAAAGATGTGAGTGATAGATTGTCTGGGATCCTGGAAAGCAGAAAATTAACATTTGGGCCAGAGAGGTAAATTGGAACGACACTGGTGTAGCAGTGGTGCCGAAAGACTATTACATGTACCATGTCCAGTGTTTAGAAGAAAAAGGGTAGGAGTCTCAGGACCAATCCTTGATGGATACCAACCAGGATGTGGTGTGAGATTGAGGAATACTGAATGTTTGATTGGTTATGTATGAGGAGACCTAGGAAAGAGCCAAGTCTTCGATGCCAAGGGATGAAAGAATTTTTATCGGGAGGGAGTAGTTGATTGTTTTGCCAGCAGAAGACAGATCCAGAAGGAATGGCACAGAATAAAGACAAGGCTTTGGCTGCCTACACTACGTGCTTAGGGTAAGCAGGAAAAAAGCACCCAGGAAAAATTGATAATACAACTTGACTCTGTTACCATGACTACATTTTCCAGAAATAAGGCCTGACTATCATACAATACATACAATAATTACTAGCACTTGGTTATTAAATGATTCTCTATAAATAACCATTGCATTGTTACTGACCTATAATTATCATAGCAATTATATCGAAAACCTCTGCGTGACAAGATGGATTCTAATATAGCAGTGCTATTCTTCCCACAGGAATCCCTGAAAAACATGACAAGCACATGAACAGAATATTAAGCATGATAAGATTTACTGCAGCAATTAATCAAGCTCATTTCTATTTTGTGTCCATCCCAAAAAATATATAGTTAATCTATGAAGAGGCCTCCATATTTTAGCAAAAGTAACTTTACAAAATTGACCCAACTTGTGAAAAAAAGTCTTCTTTTGTCATTATTCTCCACCTGCTCAATTTCTACAGATAGTGACTGCAGATACACACATACCTGCAGTCTCTACCATGTACTTATGTCATCATTACCATCCGCCATCTATTCAATATAAGGTTGGGTATTTATATCATTACATATATACTGAATTCTGATATGTATATTATGAGCGGTGGGTCTTGCTGGTACATTCTTCGCAGTACTATTGCCACTATTCTTTACGTTTGTATTTTATTTTTTGAATTAATTTTTCTCAAATAAAGATTTGGTTTTCTGTACTATTTTTTGTGGTGGTTCTATGGTTATAGGTGTTCATTCATAGCTGTAGAGTTAATCTAACAGGTTATTGAGTGTGAGATGTGATGGAGTAAAAAAAACAAAAACAAATGCGGAAAAACACTTTTTTTAAGTTCATGCTGCTAAAACATTTTACAAAAATTCTGCAGTAACTTCTATGTAAACTTAAACTATGCCCCCAAAATATTCCAATTTCTCCCAAGTCCTCATACTATTCCGCCACTTGAAAAATAAAAAAGTTAAGACTGGTGAACCACGGGGAGGCAAAATCTAAAATGTTGAGCTGGTCATTAAAGGGGTTTTGCCAAGAAGTGATTTCCTCACCTAACAGGCTGATACTCTGATCTAAAGACTCGAGAAAAAAAAGCAAGTACCTCCTCTGTGATGTCATCACTCCACCTCCCATGCATGCTCCCGAGGCTGATATTCAGTCTCTGTAGTTGAGTAAACATTGTTTGGCTAATCCACAGAGAATAACTGTATTGTGCACAAGCTATACGGGTTTTTTTTCTCTCTTATCTGCTCAGGAGAGAAAATAAGTTCCAAGCAGACAGCGTTCTTTTGTTCGTTCATGGATTGCTGCATGGGTGAGAGGAGGGCTGAGCAGGGATCCAGGGAGCATCTGCATGTTTACTCAGATAATTACATTACAACCCGTGAATTCTTTATACAAAAGACACAGACTCTTTTCTCTCACTCCCTTCACAACGTGTTCATGTGCCCTGCCATCAGATAAACAGTGCAAACACCACAAATGCGGCCAGATCAGCTCCTGTCAGCTCCTGTTCCTAGCTAATGTAAACAGTCAGGAAACTAAGGGCATCTTAGGCTGTAGCTCTCACAGGCTACACTTTTTATAATCACATATATTTAGAAAAGTGATTAAATACCCATTTTGGAGGATCCCACTTCAACATTAGATCGTGGCAAAACCCCTTTAAGGCCTTTTCAGACCTGGAGTTAATTGTTGATTTTACGGTTTTCCTTTTTCCTTCAATTTTAGCATTAGAAAGGTCCTTGGGTGCCATGATGACCGTATGGTATACTGGTCATCATGGCACCCAAGGAGCTTTCTAATGCTATACAGTATGTGTATACTGTACTGTATATGTAAAAAAAAACACAAGATCATTGACACAGCACAAGGACATGTTTTTACTGCTTGAAATCGACATGGAAAGTGTTGTTTTTCCCTTTGCTTCCCCCCAAAGCATCATGTATACATGGTGTCTCATAGAGCTTTTAACAAAATGATTTAAAGGGAATGTGTCATCAAAAATGACTTATTGGGTTTAACTTACATTTTTATGTTCAACACATTTAAGAATTTTTGGTTATTTTTTTTTAATTTTCCTTATCACTTTCAATATTTTTTAATAATTCTTAAGTCCTGCAGATTTAACTTTGGCCACTAAGCCTAATAATAGTCTGATACTTCCTGTTCTGTACAGAAAGATTCTCAGTTGTCTGCTCATTATCAGCACAAAGAGGGTCAAACTGAAAGGAGACACCAGTGTGAATAGATAACACAGGATCCACCAGTCACAAGAGAGATAGACACAGTTCACCCTTTCACCTCCCTGCACAGTGACTTCTTCCCAGGTCATAGAACATGACTAGAAAACTCTCCAATAGAAGTGAATGGGACTGAGTCAGACTTAAGTCTCCTATGTGCAAGAAGCTACTGTAAAGCATCTCTCTGACTGCTGTTAAAGCAGTGCAAACAAAGCCTAGTGGAAGAGTTAAGAATTATTAAAAAATATTGAAAGTGATATGAAAAAAAAAAAAAAATTCCTAAAAAATGTGTTTAACATAAAAACGGGACTAAACAATGGTTCATTTTTTCATGACACATTCCCTTTAATGCTAAACAAATGATTAACAGCGAACCAGAATTCTCTCAAACATTGGTTGAAGACCGAAATGTTTGGGCACGGAGCAGTTTGCGTGCTGCTGTACCTCGGTAATTGTTTTCTGCTTCCTCACAACATACAGTTGGGGGTCCTAGAATTGGGAAACCCTGTGATCAGTCAATTATCAGAGAACCCCTCTCACGAACAGGGATTATCCATAGCACAGATCCCCTTTAAAAATATTTGAGAAGTCTGAAAAAGATTTTATTGTACTTACACATTTATTCCATTAATTTCATCCATCACCCAGATGTTGATGCTGGAAACTTTGTCTCTTTGAAAATTTGGAATTTCAAAGTCAGCTAAAAAACTTCAGAAAGAAAACAGTCTTACAAAACGTTTATGCGATAAGTAACAGAAAAATAATGGAAACAAAGGGGGACATGTATGAAAACTGTCTAGGTGTAGGATTTTCTTTGTTGCCTATAGCAACCAATGAACGCTATATGAAATGAAAGGGGATCTCTGATTGTTTGCTACGGGCAACACAGAAAGTCTTACAACTAGACAGTTTTCATACATGAGGCCCAAAATGTTTAATTCTACATTAAATGTAAAAATAAACATTTCCTCAAAGTCTGAAAAAATGCCCGTTTACCAAAAGTCGTTTTTTGTTAATGATCAGTTTCTTCAACAAGTGTTAATTTGCCAAATACTATTGCTGGAAGCCAAAAAGGGCAGGTCCTTACAACTGGTGACTAGAAGGTTAAAGGGGTTGTCTCACTACAGGGATTGCTTTTTATGTTTAAGATCTTGCAAAAACAAGTCACTTTGCAATGTGTGTCCATTAACAGTGTCCTACCTATTCTGAGATATCCCCTCTTGTATGGGCTGCATCAAATTGAGGATTTATTACATCCAATAGAGGGCGCTCGAGCTTCTCAGCTCCTTTCCCATAATTCCTTGTGATATGCAGATGCTTAGTGGAGGGCAAAAAGGCAATTCAAAACTCCACACGTCTATATGGCGCTCCCCCCAAGTAAAGTTAAGGTGCTGAGTTTTACAACTATTCACCAGTCAGGTTTGAAAACACTCAAAGATGTGCAGACATTTTTCTTTCCATGTTTGGAAGCACTTATTAGCGAGAACCGTTATTTACACTTATGAAAAGAAAAAAGTTTCTTGTCAGATCCAGAATTATTGACATTCACCTTGGGTCAGTTTTGAAAGTAATCACTGCAAAGATTTCTCCTGAAGTAGGGACGTTGGTGGCAGAGAAGAGTTACCAAGTGTTGGGAAGAAAATGTTTATTTTATTGTTCTTGTAGTTTTTGATACTGGATATTTCCAAATAATGTTACTTTTTTATAAAAATTTCATTTTTTTGCAGCTCACATGAACATACACCTTGTTGATTTGCCCCACTTTAGCTTTTGAGTTTGACATGCCTGCTGAACAATGAAATATTTGGCCAAATATTGATTGTTCATGCTGCATTGGTCTAGCAAATTTAAGTTGATTTACAAACAAGGCTGATTAGGTTTAATTCTTGGTGAATTTGATTTTTCAGAAACAAATTTATTTGTAAATTTGATGATTCTCACCTGGGCATTGGGAAGCCACCTCCTGGTGTGGATCCATTAAGCATTATCTGTATTTCACCAGAGCTGTGCTTGGCATACTAAAAAGGGAAAGGAGACATGAAGAGGCCAGATAACTAGGAGGCTTATCAAAGATGACCTGTTAAATCTCTTTCTATTTACAGTTGAAGTAATACATTTACATAAACCTCAGTCGTATTAATTAAAACTTAAAGGGGTTGTCTCGCTACATTGATTCATCTTGAAATTAGGGGCGTGTTTATTGGCTTCCACTAGGCTGCAGTAGAAGCCAGGTCTGTAGCTATAGCAACCAGCGCTGGCAGCCTATCAGGAGAGATCAGACAGGTCTGTAGCTATAGTGACCTGAGGAGCTTATGCAGCCCATACAAGAGGGGATATCTAGTAATAGGTAGGACACTGTTAATGGACACATATTGCAAAGTGACTTGTTTTTGCAAGATCTTTATTATAAAAAGCAATCCTTGTAGTGAGACAATCCCTTTAAATTCCTGACATTTTACCCTACAATAGTCTACATTTCCTCTTCTAGGTTAGTTGGAATCACTACTATAGCTCAAGAAGGTAAAATGTCGGAATAATGCTAGAGACAATGATTTAGGTTCAACATTTATTTCTTTCACATCCCCAGTGACTCAGAAGTTTCCACACGTTGACTGTTCCTTAAACCACTTTCTGATTGAGCCATGTATTCAATTCCTGACCAGACACGTTTTTTTTTTTTTAAGTACGTATGGGTTTGAAAGTTTTAATGCTTTCTTGCGCGGAGTTATTCTACTAATTTTTTTAATTTTTTCCGTGATATACAGTAAGTTTTATTTTTAAGTAATTATTACTTTGGAATTTTTTTTAACAATATCAAGGGGAAAAAAAAGTGTATTCTTTTTTTTATTTCAATATGTTTCACTAAAATAAGTTTTGTATGTTTGCCAACTTTTAGTTATAGATACTATATAGGCGATACATAGTTTCACTGGGTTATTCTACAAATTTTTTGCGCTTTTCCGTGCTATACAGTATATACAGTAAGTTTTATTTTTAAGTAATTTTTAATTTGGAATTTTTTTTAACAATATCAAGGAAAACAGTAAAAATTAAAAAAGTATATACATTTTTTTTATTTCAATTCGTTACACTTAAATAACTTTTGCATGTTTGCCCCCTTTTTGTTACAGATGCTATAAAGGTGATACATACGTTTTAAGGTTGTTAGGGTTTGGGCTAAAGTATTGTTTATTTTTTTATTTTACATATTGTGCCCTTCCATAAGGTCAGAGCAATTTTCATATAACTGAAATTACAAATTTTATCTCTTTAGCTGATAATATTTAACTTTAAACACCATGGGAGCACATAGCCATCATAACGCTCTGCAAGGAAGCTTGCAAGCCAAAGAGCGCCATCCCATCCATGAAACACGAAGGGGCAGTAGCCTGTTGTGGGGTTGCTTTACTGCAGGAGAGAATGGTGCACTTCACTAGACTGATGGAATTAGGAAGATGGATAATTATATAGACTTCTTAAAGCAACATCTTAAGATATCAGCTGTTACGTTTTTTAACCGGGATGGCTAGAAAGATCTGGGTATGGCGGATACTCTGGGTCTGGGTGCAGGTCTGGATAGCTGGTGCTGGAACGAAGAACAGGGCACCGCAGGTGTAGCCGGTAAACGTATGGCACATCCCAGGATGTTAGCAGACTTGGTATGACGCCAGGTAACAGCAGGTATTAGCAGACAAGTGCAAAGGCAGGAGTTCAGCAGGAACTGGTAAACGTACAGGATAAACGTACAAGGTCCAGCAGCAATGCAGCAGCCAAGGGGTCAAGCTCTATGCAGGACAAACACAAACAATGAACTGACCCAGAGCAAAGGTAAGGAGTTCCTTATGAAGGCAGAAGTCACAGGTCACTGGGCTGGACATAGGAACACTGATTCTTCAAATACAGTGCAGTGCTGTGCGCGTGCCCCTAGAGGGGGCGCCTGTGCGCACAGGACACCAGGGAGCTGGAGGAAGCAATGGTGACTCAGACCTGCCAGCAGGAACAGCTGCAGGACTGCCAGGAACCAGGACAGGTGAGTGACAAGAGCCAGGGACACCAGAGGATGCCGCAGCAGAGGCCGGGACACGGGAGACACGGGCACACTGACGGTCCATACCAGGGACCACGGCGTGAACCGTGACATCAGCTAAGAAGTTGAGGCCTCAGTGCAAATGAGTCCTCCAAATGGACAATGACTTCTGGCAAAATGACTTTGTTTAACAACAGCAAAAAATAATGGAATGGCCATCACAAAGCATGGACCTCAATTCAATAAAAAACAAAACCATATGGGCAGAACTGAAAAAGTGTGTAAGAAAGGCGCTGACAAACCTGCTCAGTTATACCAGCTCTGTCAGGGGAATAGGATGAAATTCCCCTAACTGATTACTTGAAGCTTGTGAAAGTCTACCTAAAATGTTTGATCCATATTAGATAATATCATACAAATAAACATTGAATATATGAATTATTTTCCTTGCATTACTGCTATGTGTAGCATACATGACAATCTCAGGTCAGTAATGCACATTTTGATCAAATTCTGTGAGGCCATCCACCAACAGTAAGGTGAACTCAATTCAAATGGGGACCTATGCTAATCGGACATAACCTCTCTTCGTTCCTAGACCAGGACTCTCTACTTTTCAGGGCAAGTGATTTCTAGCTGTACTCTATTCTGATTAAAAACAGCCTGTTGGTGGTTTACCGAGGTTCCCATCTGAAATGAGTTCTCTTTTCTGTTAGTGGATGGGCTGTCACAATTTGATCAAAATGTGCTCCAAGAACATCATATTTTCGTATATACTTGACATAGAGTAATGCAACTGAAAATAATTCATATATTTATTGTTTATCTGTATTGTTAGCATCTGCAGTGGCTGTGGCGTTTTGTTTTGTCTTCAAGTTAGACACTTTAAAGAGGACCTGTGACACATGTGACATCTCCTGATATGTCTGATTTAGTAAATTCACGTGTTCCCTGTGGAATAACAATCCTCTAGCATCTTCTCTTATATCTCTATGTTGTGCTGTTCCCCGGTTATTCCTGCTAGAAATGTATAACTGAATCTGTCAGCTGGGTGCCACAAGTCCTCTTTAACCCCCTAATGACTGCCTGACTTTTGGCATCAGACGGTGCAGGTCACCTGTCTGCAACAGATGTCGCTGCAAACAGCGGGGTTTTGCATCTCTCAGTGCTGTAACTGTGCTAGGAACAGAGCGGTAGTTAACTGATCCATTCCTATAACAGTCTCTGTCAATGCCGGGGACCGGAGGAAACCTCTGATCACCATCATTTAACCCTTTGATTGCGTGGTCCATAACCGTAGCATAATTTCAGGGGATTCCTCTTCCCTCCATTGTGTCATCAGGACTCTCAATGACACAATGGAGGGTGGGGAATGTCTGTACAGTCAGCCCGGGGGACTTAGAGTTGCTTCGGGGCTGTCTGTAGATCAAGCTTATGGTCAGGGCACACTGTGTTCTGCCCTGACTGTAGCCCATTTCATACTGACACAGATTGTAATGTATTAGCATACGGGAGTATGCTAATACATTATTAAGTGTTTAAAAAAAAGGGTAAGATAGTTGTCCCTTAATGGGATCTTAAAAAAAAGTTTAAAAAAAACATAAAAATGATTAAAATATTAATATATAAACAATACTACTACTACTACTACTAATATCAATATAGTATATACACTGCTCAAAAAATAAAGGGAAAACTAAAATACCACATCCTAGATCTCAATTAATGAAATATTCCAGTTGCAGTTCTTTATTCATTACATAGTGGAATGTGTTGAGAACAATAAAACATAAAAATGATCAATGAAAATAAAAATTAATATCCTATGGAGTCTGGATATGGAATGATACTCAAAATCAAAAGTGGAAAATCAAATTTCAGGCTGATCCAACTTCAGTGCAAATGCCTCAAGATAAGGAAATGAGGTTAAGTAGTGTGTGGCCTCCATGTGCATGTATGACCTCCCTACAATGACAAAATGCAAAAGTGACCAAAAAACAGTCAAAAAGGACAAGGAAAGAAAAATGGTCTGTGGTCACCACCTGCAGAACCACTCCTTTGTAGGGGTTGTTGTGCTAATTGCCTACCTGTTGTCTGCTCTATTTGCACAACAGCAGGAGAAATTGATTCAAAATCATAACTGGACAGCTTAATTTCATAGAAGTGTGATTGACCTGGAGTTACATTGTGTTTAAGGGATTGTCTCGCTACAAAGATTAGCTTTCAACATGTTAGGAACACTAAATAAAGATGTTTTCCAAATATATTGCGTTGTTCATTTTTTTTTGTTAAGGAGCTACAAGTGATTTTATCACCTTCTGTGCTCTCTCTGGTTCCCCTAGTGACCGACTTATGTATTCTTTATCCCCTGCTGTTTGTTCTATCTGATAGCAGGGAGTGATGTCATTACACAGGTGGCGGCAGCACAGCACAGAACTCCGGACAGTGAGAGCTTGTTTGTTATCTGATCTTTCAGACAAAAGCCAGTAATTACTACTGTTTACTTTAACTCAAGCTTCCCTGGTCCTGACAGCATGAGATTTATCTAATTAGCAGAGATCTGAATACATGGAGCTCATATGCTAATTACAGACAGCTTGACCAGGAAGTGACAGAGCAAAGCAGCATTATTTCATTCATGCATCCTATAAAACTTTGAGATGAGACAATCCCTTTAAGTATTCCTTTTATTTTTGAGCAGTGTATATAAAAATATAAAAATTACTTTGCATACATTACACACAAAAAAAACCTACACATATCAGGTATCTATACAGCCGTAATAACATGTAAAATTAATCCAACAGGTTATTTAGTGTGAAATATGAATGGTATAAAACAACCAAATGCAGAAAAATATTTTTTTATGTTCACACTGCAAAAAATGTTTTCATGTAATTTATATGTAAACCTAAACTACACCTGCAAAAAATACTTCTCCCATATAAAACAAGTCCTCACACAATAACTGCGTCACGGAAAAAATAACAAAGTTATGACTGCTGAAATGCAGGGAGGCAAAAACTAAGACATTTAGCTGGTCATTAAGGTCTTTTCAAGCCTGGTGCTTAAAGAGAACCTGTCACATAGATTATGCCCCCTTGCTGAGGACAGCACAAGCCATTGTCAGACCTGCTGTTTCCAGCGCTGTGTCCCTTATTCTGTAAGATGCAGCAGTTTTAGAGTATTTAGTGCTCAAATCTGCAGTTTTCAGCCAGAAAAGAGTCATGAAAAGAGTCAGTTTTTTCAAACCACGCCCACCTGAGGCTAGCCCCGCCCACCTCACATATGACTAACCTATTACTTTGAATAGGATGTGAATAACTGCTGGGTGGGCGGGGCTAGCCCTTGGTGGGCGGGGCTAACACCTGCTCATTAATAAGATTTGAGCATTAAATACTCTAAAACTCCATCATCTTACAGAATAAGGGACACAGCGCTGGAAACAGCAGGTCTGTCACTACCTTATGCTGTCCTCAGCAAGGGGGGCATAACCTATGTGACAGATTCCCTTTAAGGGGTTAAAGACAATGCTACCAAATACTAAATATGTGTATGTAGACTTCTGAGCCACTAGGAATGTGATGAATTATCAGGCACATAGTGAATAAGATAGCAGCACAAACTCTTCTACACCTCCAATATTGTTTCCTACCCCTTCACAAGCCCTGTGACTGTTTTAAGGATAAAGACACAAAGCTGTGAGTATATTAGAAGATTGCTCCTTGTTCCCATTCATACTCTTGGGCCATCATATATAATCCTTCAATAAATATATGGAGGAACAACTTACGGTAACAGAAGCCAACCTCCAGAAAGACTCCTCAGCATTGTGTTCACACTCTGACGTAATAGGGCAAGAGTTGTAGTTGAATCCTAAAGCCAGAGACATTGCACATACATTACTACCAGTTATATACCTGCAATAGAATTAGAGATCCTATTGTTCCAATACTATAGTAACATTTTTGAGCTGAGAGAAGAAATCATAAAATAAAGGACATCTATGGTAGATAGAAGCTTTGAATTATCTTCTTCTATTTATCTGCTTAATGATACTTGTTAAATTGGATCCAGTGTTGCACCATCCGTACTCTCCCCATTCTTCTACTTACATCTCCCTTCTTTTGAACGGGGGCGTCACTGCTGTAGCCGCTGATTGGCTGCATGTGCCTCTGCCTTAGCTGCTGTTCACTTCTAAACATTGATGGAAATTAGTGGCACATGATGTCCCCATTTGGAAGGAGGAAGATGTAAATAGAAGATGGAGCAGCACTGGAACGGAGGTGAGGGAGAGGTGAGTATAATCTTTTTATTGTTAATGGGCAGCAGTGTGTTTATAAATAGAAAAGTGGGGATTCGCTTTAAAGGAGTTGTCTCCCCACAGGGTTTCAAAGAATGCATGAAAGAAATTCTCTGTCACTTCCGGTTCAGACTAATTTGCATAAAAATTCCATGCTTGTACAGCATAAGCTCCGTGCTTTCAGATGCTAATTAGATTAGATTAGCTTCTCAAACTACTCTTTAGGACTTCTTATCCCGATCCCCAAAACAAAAGCCCTAATTACAGAGCGTTTACTTGAGATAAATCAAGCTTTTACTGTCTGGCAGCACAGGACACTGACTGACACCTGCTGACCTGTGTGATGACTCACTCTCTGTTATCTCATTGAACAAACAGCCCAGGGAGATTTGTTTACAGGTCGGTTACTGAGGGAACTTAAATAGCCACAGAGGTAATAAATTCACTTGTATCTCTTTAGGGAATCCAGAGGAACAATGCAATATATTTGGAAAATGTCGGTATGTGGTGTTCGCTACAATTTGAAAGCTATTCTTTGTAGCGAGACAACCCCTTTAAGCTCCATCCCCATTACTCAGATGTCCTTTTGGTATCTATGGGGCATATATAGTACATAGGTAGACCTTTTCCTTAACCACATCGAAAAGCTGTTTTTACATACAGTGGCATCCCAAAAAATTGACTTTTGGTGACATATGCCACTGTACAGGGAAATTTATCAGTGTATACATCTCATGGAAGGCCCAAAAATGTAAACAGAATATTATGCTAGGCAAGAACCAAAATGGTTGGCAGCAGAGCTCCTACCACATGTGTCACAGCCTAAAGTCAGTCTAAATGGCACTGATACCTCTGGATCAACCCCCTTCACCCATCTACAGAGTCCTTTGGTTAGAAGGATTAACTTGCATATACAGTTGAAACTAGAAGTTTACATACAGTATATAAAAAGACACATACACATGTTTTTCTCTCACTATCTGACATGAAATCAGAATAAACCTTACTCGCTTTAGGTTAATTAGGAACCAAAATTATTTATATTTGTCAAATGCCAGAATAAAGAGAGAGAGAATTTTTTTAAGGCATTTTTATTACTTTCTGCAAAGTCAAAAGTTTACACACCCTAGGATTACTCTGCCTTTAAACATTTGGGACTGCCCATTTGATGATGTTATGTCTCTGGAAGCTTCTGATAGGTTTATTGGCAACATGTGAGTTAGAGACACACCTGTGAATGCATGTTTTTAATGCACACCAGAAACACACTGCTTCTGTGTGTTACATCATGGGAAAGTCTAGAGATATCAGCCAAGATATCAGAAAGAGAACTGTGGACAAATCTGGATCATCCTTGGGTACAATTTCCAGATTCCTGAAGATGCCTCGTTCATCTGTTTAATCAATTATATGTAAATACAAACAAGAATGGAATGTACAGCCATCATACCACTCAGGAAGGAGATGGGTTCTGTGTCTCAGAGATTAACGTGCTTTGGTCCGACATATGCATATCAACCCAAGAACAAAAGCAAAAGACCACGTGAAGATGCTGGCGAAAGCTGTTAACATTGTGTCATTATCCATAGTGAAACAAGTACTGTATCAACATGGGCTGAAAGGCCACTCTGTCAGAAGAAAACCAAATTTCTCCAGATTAATTGTTGCCAAATGCACACAGGGAAAAAAGACCTACATTTTTGGAGACATGTTCTGTGGCCTGACAAAACTAAAATTGAACTGTTGGCCATAACGACCATCGTGACATTTAGAGGAAAAAGGGAGAAGCTTGTAAGCCTAAGAACATTGACACGGGGGTCGCGGGCTCCGCTGCCCCCCGCGACCATATCCCCGCTCGCAGGGGGTCCGTCGCGGCGGCCCCCCGACCAACCCCCCTGCTGGCTCGGGCCCCGGGGCCCGGGCCCACTTTCCCGGGCCCCCTCCCGGTGGGAACCCCCTCCTTCCCCTTTCCCCCCGGGCCCTCGTGCGTGGGCCCCCCACTTAAGGCGCGCGCGCGGGCCGGGTTTTTTCCCAAAAAAAAAAGGGCCATTTTTCCCCGGGTAATTGGTTTTTTGTCGGGGGCTGGGGTTTTAAATTTTAAAGGGATCCGCCCCCAGTTTTCCCTTTTCCCGCCAAAACCTTGGGGGTTGGGGGGGGCCCCTTTTCCCATTTTCCCCGAGAGTATTGCTGTTCCGCCTGAATTCCCGTTTACCATCCCCGCTTCGTTTCCTGACCTTGCCCCCCTTTGGGGCCGGGCCCGCCCGACCCCTCTGCCGCCTCCCGAAACCCCCAACCCTGCCGCCGCCCCCCACCTTCTGCCCCGCCCCCCCACCCCGCCCCGGATTACGTTCGGGAAAACCCCGCTGTTTCCCCCGGGCCCCCATCGCAAGCCAAATCCCCGTCAGGGGTAAAAGACCGGTAAGCCCCCACGCCGCAAAACCCAAATCCATCCCGCTTTTCGGGGGGCCCCTGGTGAAAACCGGGGGGAACTTAAAATTTCCTTCCCGGGGTGGCTTTGCAAACTGTTTTCCTTGGCCCACGGATCCACCCCGGCCCTTACAGTAAGACTGGCCAAGGATTCCGCCAGGGGACCCCTGCCTGATCCGCCGGGACAAACTCAAAAGCGTCCCCCCCGCAAGTCAACGCAAAAAACCACTTGCGGCCCAAAAAAAGCAGAACCTTGGGGGGACTCGTCTTTCCTCCACCGCGCCGCCTCGCACCTCATCCGTTGCTCCGGCATCCCATTGCCTATTTTTTTTAACCCCCTTCCCCTTCATGGAGATCCCAAGAAATGCCCTTTGGGGTTTATCAGCCATGCTCCATCCACCCCCCAAAAAAGATTGGGCACCAATTCCCTACAGAGCCCAGCCAAGGTGGGCCCTTTATAATAACACCCTTGTTGGGGAAGCCTTGGGTTGGGGCCCCGGGGCCCCTAAGGGAAACGAGGGATCCTCTGACAGCCCGGGCCTCCAAACCTTTCCCCCCGGGGGGGGCGCCAGTCTTTGAGGAACCAGGCCTAACTCCGGGTGCCCCAGCGCTGCCCGGCTTCGTCAGGGGGGGGAAAACCACGTCGGGTCAGTATTCGGGTGCAGTTTTCGCAAAACCCCCGCTTTGGGGCTGGACCCGGAAAAAACAAAACGTTGGTGGCGACCCTTTTTGGGGAAGGCCATCTCGGGGGGAAATCAAGGCGATCCCGCCGGGATCTAACCAGTGCCTTGGATGATCAAAAAAATTTTGGGCCCCCCGAGGGATAAACGCTTTTGCCGAAAGGCAAACAAACCCGCCCACAAAAAGGGAAAAACCCTCCGTCCACGCCGTTTCCCCCCCGCCTTTGGGTCCCACATTCCAGCGGCACCTTTTCCTTCCCAAAAACGGGCTCTGAAGAGGGAAAAAATTGCAGGCAAAAGAGCCCACCTGTCTCAAAAGGAAAAGTTTTCCAGCGTCCTCTGAAGGCCCCTGGCTTCTATTGTGGGGGTTCGGCCTTTCATTGGGGACTGTCCGGGGCGCCGGGGAAAAATTTCCCCACCCAGGGCTCGGAAAAGGCCCAAACCCCAAATGCAAAAAGGGGCCTTTTCCCCCCCCTGACCATGCCCGTATAAAAAGGGTTCTTCTCCGACAGCCCCTTCCAGGCCAAACCCCCTTTATTGATTCAGGACAGCAGGAAACTTCAAAAGCCACGAACTTTTGAAACCCGGGTTTTTGTCTCCCTTTCCTACCCCTTGGCCCCGAAACCTATTTCGTCTCCTCTTTTGGGGAATCCTTTAAGGGGCTAACCCTTCCGTACGCCCCCCCCCTTTTTTCCCAAAATTGGGGGTTTCCCAACGGAACTTTTGGGGCTTTAAACCTAAACCCCGATCCCCCCGGAGATCCTTTTTTGGGGGTTCCCCTTTGGGTTCAAAGGGCCATACCCCGAATTGGATTGGAGCCAGGGGAATTCATGCTTGGGGTTTCCCCGTGTTTTCTCGTTGCCCCGTCCAAGCCCCAATTTCCCCCTCAAGTCGCCTCCCGGAAAACCTGGGGGAAACCTCCTCCAGGTCTACCCTACGCCATACTGGGACTTTTTCCCGATGTCTTTTTGGGGGAAACCCGGCTGAAAAAGCTTCCTCCACACCCCCTTAAAAGATTGCCCCATTTACCGCAATCTGGCTTTTATTCCTCCCCCGAGGGGCCGGGGTTTTTTCCCTCTCCTTCCCTCCCCGAACTAAGGCGATGTCTGAGTACATCAAGGAGAACCTTTCCCCAAAGGGTTCATTCCCAAAAATCCCCGTCACCCCGGTTTGGGGGCCGGCTTCTTCCCCCCCGTTGGAAAAAAAAGGGTTTCCCCCCCCCGGCCCCGCATCGATTTAAACGGGGCCCTTTAATAAAAAACCATAAAAAAAAAAGCTACCCCCCTTGCCCCTTTTCTCCCAAAATCTTTGACCCCCCTGCGTGGGGGGAAAAAAATTTTCTAAACTGGAAACTTCGTGGGGCCTTTCAAAAATTTAATCCCATTAGGGGAAAAGGGGATGAAATGGAAAAACCGGGGGTTTAATACCCAAGGCCATTTTTAAATTAAATTTGGGTTTTGCCTTTTTTGGTCTCCTGCAAAGCCCCCGGGAGTAAATTTTAAATTTTGTCCAAAAGAAATCTTTCAGGACCCTACTCTACGTCTGTGTAAAAAATTTTTACTTGGACATTAACCCCAACTTCCCCCCCAATCTCGAGACCATTTGCCAAAACCCCTCCCCCAGGTTTCCCCAGGGCTCCCCCACTCATCAGCTCTTTGCCAAAAACCCCAGAAAGTTTTCTTTTTTAAAGACCAGGGTTAAACCCTTTCCCAGGGGACATTTGTCCAGATAGGGGGCCCCAGATGGGTCCTTCCAAGCTCTCCCGGTGTTGCAATTTGGGCCCCAACCCGGGGGGCCCCGGGCCATTCAACGTTTTTTTTTTTTTTGGGGTTTTTTCTAATTTTTTTTCAGACAATTTAAATTCCCCCCCTTCTCTACACTTGTGGCCCCTTGGGGGCTCAAAACCGGGAAAAAACGGCCCCAAACCCAAAATCCTGGCCCCCAGAAGCTCAAGAAAGGCCCCTTTAACCGGCCAAAGCGCATTTTTTTTCGGCCCCCCGGTTTCCCGCTCGCCCAGACCCAAAATGTCCTTTTTTTTCTGGGAAATAAAATTTCCCCTTCAAGGGGCCGGGGGGGGTCCCCTTTTGCAGAGAAACCTCCTCGGTAAACTTTCCTTTTTGGGGATTTCTCCAAAACATTCTCTCCTGCCGAAAGAAATTTTAAAAATAGGTTATCGAGAATTACAGGCCAAAAGCTGGCTCTTTAAGAAAAGGCGTCACCTGCTGGAGGGGGTCACCACCCCATTTTAAATCCCTTTACAGAAACCCCAAAACCCTCCTGTACTGCAGTCGCTCAACCCTGAAAACCCCCCCAGGGGCCCCCGGGGGCACTATTCTTTTGGGCCCTTTTTTACTCCTTTTACAATTTTCGGGCCCGGCCGAGAAAAAAGTCAAGGGGGGCTCTTTTCTCTTTCCCCGGGTACGGTTGGGGGCTCGAAACCTCCTCCCCAAAACATTGTCCCCCCCGACGATTTGCACGGCCGCCCCCGTGGATTTTCCCCAAAGCCTCCCCCCCCCGGGAAAACGTATGTGGGGCCCCCGCCTGCGCCCTAGAGTCCTTAAGTTGGGGGGAACCTTTTCGGGACGGCGGCACCCAGGGGCCATAGGGGGCCCCTAAAAAACTGAAAAACCCGCTATTACCCGGTGGCCTACCTTGGGGTCAGGAATTCCAAGGGGCTTTTTTTTCTAGGCCCGCACCTTTCCTTTGCCCGGGAAAAAAGGGTTTCCCCTTTTTCAAACCCGGGGCCCTTTTTCCAAACCTCTTTCCCCCTGCCGGGAAAAAACCCCGGGCCCATGTAGCCATGGGCCTTTATTACTGAACCCCCCCCCTCCTCTTTGGAAACACGGTCCCCAAACGGGTCGGGGACCGACCGTTTTTTCCCCAAAAAGGCTCATTTTTCCCACTTCCCGGGTTAAACCCCCTCTCCTCACCGGCCCAATATTTTTTTTTAGTCAAATTTTTCCCTCTGCATTGTCTCCCGTTACACAATTTTCTCTGACAGGGAGTCCATTCATTGCAAAATTTTGGCGGCTTTTTGGGGGTCAATTTTCAGGTTTCCTTAGACCCCTCATCCCATACCACCCTCCAAAAGAACGGGCAGGGAAAGAGGGGGTTTAACCAGGGACCCGGGGACCCTTTCCTTTCGGGCCCTTTGTGTCCGCCCGGCAGGATAATTGGCCCGAACTTCTTCCCCCGGCAGAGGGTTTTTTTTAAAACCTTTAAGGGTTTGGGAAACCGCGGGGGCCTCCCCCTTTTTTTTTCGGGTTTGGGGTTTCATCCCCGCCCCCCCTCCCCCTTGTTACCTCGTGCCAATTCCCCCGTGGTCCCAAGTAAAGGACATCAAGGCTCTCTGGGCCCGTCACACACCGGGCCCGGTTAAAGGGGTTCGCTGACAAAAATTAAAACCGTAGGCCCCTTTGCCCCTTTTTTGAGCCTGGGGATAAGGTTTGGGTATCCAGCAAATATATTCCCCTTTAAAGGGGGCCAAAACTACAAGTTTGGGCCTAAAAAATGGGTCCCTTTGAAGGGAAATGCAAGTCCTTTAAACCCCCGGTTTTCCTACAAGCTTTCCCCCTGCCTCCTAACCCCGCGCAAACCCCGAACTCCTTCCCTGTCTCCCTCCTCAAAACCGGGGGTGCTGAATTTTTTTTCTTTTTTTCCCGTGGTTCTGTCCCCGCCTTCTCCTGTTGGGCCAAAACCCGAAAACATCTTTGAGGTCAAGGAGGTGTTGCACAAAAAACATTTAGGGGGGAAACGGGTTTTTTCCTCATTTTACGGAAAGGGGGTTCGGGCCGGAGAGGGGGCCCGTGGGAACCGGAGGCCCCAAACCGTCCCGAACCCCTCTCAAATTTTTTAAAAAAAGAGGGGGAACCTTTAAAGGGGGGGGGACTTCAAGGGGGTCGGGGCCCCCTGCCCCCCCCACCATCTCCCCCCTCGCAGGGGGGCCGGGCGGGGGCCCCCGGACCACCCCCTTCGGTGTGTCGCCCTGGCCCCCGCCTCTCTTAAACCCGGCCGCTCTCCGGGAAAAGCCGCCCCCCCTGGGCCCGTCCCCCCCCCGTGCCCCGGTGGGCCCCGCTTTAAAGGGCGAAACGCACACCCGGCTTCTCTAAAAATTAAAAGGGGCCCGTGCCCGATAATTGGGTTTTTAAAAATCGGGGGCTGGTTTTTATTTAAGGTATCCCCCCCCCCAGTACTTCCTCCAGTCGGGTTTTTTGTGCTTACCTTTGTGTCCCAGAGAGTATTTTCTGTTCCGGCCTGATTACCCTGGGACCAGCCGCCTGCTTAGTTTCCTGACCCTTTTTCCCCCCCCCGACCGTCCCCCTGCCCCCTGACCTCAACCTCGGGCCCCCTGCCCCGAACCCTTTTGCCCGCCCCCCAACCCCCGGGTTACATTCGTACCACGCGTACCCCGGCCCCCCCCATCGCAAGGGAAGTCACGCAGGGGTAACGACCTGGGAGCCCCCACGCCGCAGCAAGTCCATCCCGCTTTGCGCGGCTCTGGTGAAAACCGGGGGCAAACTTAGATTCCGTTCCCTGGCGTGCTTAGCTATCATCGCTTGCGTTGGCCAGTGGACCACTCCGCGTTACAAACATCATCCCAACTGTAAACATGAGGGTGGCAGAAATCATGTGTGGAGTATTTTCTGCGGAGGGACGGGTTTTACTTCACAAAATAGATGGCATCATGTACATAGAAGATTATGTGGCAATACTGAAGCAATATCTCAAGACATCAGCCAGGAAGTGTAACGGGTGTCCCCGCGACCCATGTGTCGGATCGCGGACACACCCGCACCTCTGCAGCGTCCTCAGCTGCAAGCGGCGCCGTGGCCCGCAGCCCTGCCCACACTTACCTTGCCACACTCCTGTTCCTGTCCCTGCGCGCGCTCCTGCTGCTGGCCGGGTGTGCACTCGCCCTCTAGGGCACATGCGGTACTGCATCTAAATTTAAAGGGACAGTGCACCGGTAATTGGTTTCACCGGGCGCTGTTCCTATTTAAGTCCTGTCCTTTCCTCATTACCCTGCTGAATCGATAGTGCCCTGTGCCTAGAGAGAAAGCGTTCCCTTGCGTCATATTGCTGTTACTGTATGTCAAATCCTTCAGCCTCCGTCTCTCGACCACAAACCATAGCCGCCTGTCCTGACCTTCCTGCCTGTCCCCGACTACGAGCCTGCTTCACGATTTTGTACCACGCAGCACCTCGGCCGCCACCGCAAGCAAGTCACGTCAGGGGTAGCGACCTGGTAGCAATCCACTGCAGCAAGTCCATCCCGCTTAGCGGCGGGCTCTGGTGAAAACCGGACCTACTTAGACTATGCTCTCTGGCGTGGCCTTCACCATCGCTTGCGGTGGTCCAGAGGATCTACTACCACTGACCGTTACAGGAAGTTAAAGCTTGAGCGGAAATGGGTCTCCCAAATGGACAATGATCTGAAGCATACTGCCAAACTGGTTACAAAGTGGCTTAAGGAGAACCAATTCGATGTTTTGGAGTGGCCATCACAAAGCCCTGATCTCAATCCTATTGAAAATTTATGGACAAAGCTAAAAAGGCAGGTGCGAGCAAGGTGTCCTACGAACTTGGCTCAGTTAAAACCGGTCTTCAGGGGGAATGGGCCAAAATTCCTACTATTGTGAGAAGCTTGTGGAAGGATATTCAAAACATTTGACCCAAGTCATACAGTTTAAGGGCAATGCTACCAAATATTGATGAAATATATGTGAACTTTTGACTTTGCAGAAAGTAATAAAAATGCCTTAAAAATGTTCTCTCATTATTCTGGCATTTGGCAAATATAAATAATTTTGGTTCATAATTGACCTAAAACGGGTGAGGTTTAGTCTGATTTCATGTCAGATAGTTTCAACTGTACATCACTGTGTTTATTATCCCTGTATTATGACATCACTCTGTTTCGTGTCCTACACTCTGATGTCATTGTGTTTACTATCCAAGTACTGTGACATCACTGTGTTTACTATTCTTGTACTGTGACACCACTGTGTGTATTATCTTTGTACTAACATCACTGTATGTATTACTCTGAACTGTGACATCATTTTGTTTTGTTCTTCCTGTACTATGACAACACTGTGTTTACTATTCTTGTACTGTGACATCACGGTGTCTATTGTCCTTTTGTTGTGACATCATTGGGTTTATTATCAATGTACTATGACATCATTGGGCTGATTATCCCCGCCTTGTGACCTAACTGTGGTATCCCTGTGGTGGGATATCATTATGTGTGTTATCCAGTGATATTGTAGCGTATATTATTAGTGGTGTACCTATGTGAGTTAGAGCGGCTACAGTTGCCCCTAGGAACTGGTTCTGAGTGGGCTAATCAGGGGACCTAATTACAGAATTTACATCAACATGTGCTGCACATGTACCCAAGGCTTGATAGAGTTGCAATGTGCTGAGCACCCATGTAGTTATCACATAATCAGACACATTTTTATTCTCATTCAATGACTGGAGTCAGAGATCTTGGTAGATGTGAGAAATTGTTGCAGAAAGTCTATTGGGACATATCCGATATTATCATCACTAAAAGGTATTCTGCCTTCATGGTCTCACCTGAATCACCACTGGACCCACAAAAGTACAAGTTATCGGCCAGCCATCCCATTAACGTGTCACCTAGAGCCATGTAGCGCTTTCCACGGTCTGAGAATCTGTGCACCAGGTGTTGGTTGTTTTCCCAGAAAAGCGACTGCAGAAAAGTATATGATGAAAATATTAAACATCTTACCCCAAAGGATGTTTTCACAAATATAATAACTGTGTACCACCATTTTTGATTTCTCACTCTCTATTCTGGAGGACTTAGCCTGATCATAGATTGCATTTTGTTATGAAGACTCCTATCTCATGTGTATAAAAAGTCTGTGAATGTTCAGTTTCTTGTATAACACCATGTTTGACAAAGTACTCTCGAAGGCTTACCATCAAATGTGCTCACTTAGCCTCTAAAATGTGCTCACTTAGCCTCTAAAATGTGCTCACTTAGCCTCTAAAATGTGCTCACTTAGCCTCTAAAATGTGCTCACTTAGCGTGATTTCTGTACTCTTCTACTGCTTTATGTGGCAAACACGGTACAGCATTATACTACTAGCATATACTAGTGCATCTCAAAAAATTAGAATATCATTGAAAATTAAAGGGGTTCTCCAGGACTTCTCTTTATTTGTTATAGGGCTCATAAATGTATTATGTCAAACCCTGTAATTCATACTGTAATGAGTCCATAATATGAATTTCTCTACTTTACTTAGAGGGGATGTATCGCTTCCTTACTTCGGCTGATTCACACTGCTCTGAGCTTCTCAACTCTGTGAATGCAGGGGCGTTTCTTCCCCTCCCAGCTGGATGACATCATCCCCCCTTCACTGCTGGCCTGAGACTCCCCCCTCCCCTCTGAGTCCACATATCACTGTGTCTCTCTCTATCAGTCTTATTTTATAAGAGCTGTATACATACCACAGGCTGCATTCAATCTAATCTGAGCACTGATCTCTCACAGCTGGAGATTTATTACAGCTTTCTAATATCGGAAACTATCTGCTTGTAGGAAGGAGAGTTAGGCACAGGGTCAAAACTGTCATGTTTTCTCATTGTACAATCTGCTGCAGTCTGTTTCTGCTAGGTGTGGAGACAGAAAAATGCTACGGCCCCTAACTCTGAGTCATTCTGTACAGCCCGTGAATCGACCCAGGGTCTGTACAGTGTAAATGAGCTCTCAGCTAGTGAAATGCAAGGAGGAGGGATTAGACCCACACTGGATATCAGTGTAAATAAAAACACAAGATAAGGGACACTGTGAGAACAAGGCAGCTTTGCTAATGACATCCAATTGCAAAGTTGCTTGTTTTCACAATCCCCTTATTCTGAAGACCATTTAATGAAACGATAACACCCCTTTAAATTATTGACATCACAAGGCATTATGGGAAAGGAGCTGTTTCAGGGTGTTTGCCCCTCGTCAGTACAGAGCAGAGCGATGCTGGCTTGGCTGAGTGGGAGGCAATCTGTGGCTCAGAAAGAGAAGATCTCTCCTTAGGGAGAGCGCCTATATAGGCGTGTGGAGATTCGAAATTGTCTTTTGCACTCCATGAAGCATCTGCATATCACAAGGCATTATGAGAAAGGAGCTGCGAAGCTCAAGCGCCCTCTGTTGGACGTAAAAAATCCTCAGTTTGCTTTTGACCCACTGGGTCTTTGGATAGCAAAAGGGATATTTAGCCAAGTCAGCATCACTCATCTGTAGACAGCGTTTCACGGCGTTTGCCCCTCGTCAGTACAGAGCAGAGCGATGCTGGCTTGGCTGAGTGGGAGGCAATGAGTGGCTCAGAAAGAGGGAAGATCTCTCCTTAGGGCATATTCGAAATTGCCTTTTGCACTCCACGAAGCATCTGCATATCACAAGGCTTTATGGGAAAGGAGCTGAGAAGCTCATTCTCAGTTCCTTTCCCATAATACCTTGTGATATGCAGACGCTTAGTGGAGTGCAAAAGGCAATTTCGAATATGCACACGCCTATATAGGCACTCTCCCTAAGGGGAAATCTTCCCTTTTAAATTATTGATGTCAATTATCTTTTCAGTGATATTGTAATTTTTTGAGATGCACTAGTATTACATGGTAATGCTTTTATTTCAATGAGCACCATGGCAATCCATACTTCTCCAGCAGAGGCCACTGCCATCAGGTTCCCAAGGCAAATACAGTTGATAGCCTGGTGGTTTTAGATGTTAAAATAAGTTAGCCCACACATATATTTGCGGGAGCTCATCAATGAATGTATGGTGACTGCTGTGCCACACAGAGGTATTGGAGTTAGGGACCCACCCAACAGCAAAAGGTCATGTATCTAAAACGTAACTTTTAATATAGACCGAAACCATATATTCACAACAGAGGCCCCAGCTGAGAACTCAGCCGTCCAAAAAAGGAGAAAAGGACAGAAAAGGGTTCAGGTAAACCAAAACCCAATGGGCAGAAACAAGAGGGAAATAAGCCTAATATGCCCTAAAACTTAGCCAAGGAGCAATCGTTCCAAAAGTGGAGCCCCCGTCAGGAACCTGTCCTTTATAAACACTTACCCTATTCGTTTTCAATGCCCCAACATGTTTCAAAGCCCCATATGCAGCTCATCAGGGGAGCAATATAGGAAAAATCCAGAAAAAAACTAGGTCCACAGTATATATCAAAGGACCAAAAATTGGGCTAAACCACAGTGGATTCCAAAGGACCAGTATGCCCCAAAAAGGGCAAAGGTGTCACCTTAAATCAGAAAATAGGTAGAGATGTAAAACAAAAAGCAAACAAATAAATTTCCAATCAAGCAACAAAAACCACCGGGCCCCTTTTTTAGGTACACCTTCCAACTGCTCTTAACACTTAATTTCTAATCACCAACAATCGGGGAAACCCTGCTTTTTAGGGATGTAACAAGTCAAGACAAACTCCTGCATTCAAACCGAGCACATATGGGGGGGAAAGGGGATTTTGGGGCCTTGAACTGGATGGTTGTTGTGCCAAAGGCGGGCTGAGTATTTCAAAAACCTGATCTCCTGGGATTTTCACGCACAACCATCTCTAGGGTTTACAGAGAAGGTCCGAAAAAGAAAAAACATCCAGTGAGCGCAGTCCTTGGGCAAATGCCTTGTTGTGCCAGAGGTCAAAGGAGAATGGAACTGGTTCAGCTGATAGAAAAGGGACAGGACTCAAATAGCCACCCTTACAAACCCGGAGGGAAAGAGCACTCTGAAAGCACAGCCGCGAAATTTTTAGCAATGGGGTACACAGCAGAAACCCCACCGGTGCCCCCCTTAGCTAAGAACGGAAACAGGCTCCAATTTGCCCAAGCTCATCAAATTGGATATAAAATTTGGAAAAACGTTTCCTGGTCGAGGTCCCCGATTTCTGCGCGACTTCGGAGGTATCAGGGTTCGTCACAACATGAAAACAGGGTCCATCCTGCCTTTCAACGGTTTTCAGGCGGGGGGGTGGTGTCATTGTGGGGAAAAATTTTTTTTTGGCCTCTTTGGGCCCCTTGGTACCAAAATTACATCGTTTCAACACCTAATGGGAAACATTCCACGAAGAATTGAGGGAGTTTTGAACAAAAGGGGGTCCAACCCCCCTTTCACATGGGGTTTCCTAAAACAAAAAGCAAAAAAAATGGTCTCCAATCTATGCAAAATATAGCGCATCCAAAGCAGTTGTAATGCTGCGTATATTTGTTACTTTGAGAGGGTATCATATGCCAATTCCCAAATGATATAACAGATAGCGGCCTCAAGTGTATTTCATATACATCAGTCTAGGTGCAGTAATCTCAACTGCAAACCTATTATATTTCTATATACCTAAAAAGCCCTGTAAAGGCACTAATAAATATCGCAGGTACAAAGAGAAATATAACCTAGCTTGTAGGGTAACCCATATCCTGGACGGCCACATAAACTCCAAGCGCCCAGTGTCAGGACAGCCCAGTGTCAGGACAGCAGTGTTTCATATGGACCATCTGGACCATCAATGTGATAGAAAACATACAGGTATAATATTAGTCATACTTTTAAAAAAGCCCCAACTGAAGCCTGTTGGACCCTCACACATGTACTGACGACCCGTTAGTCGTTACTCCTGGTCACCCCTTCAATTCAATGCAGCGTTCAGACGTGCCCCAGGTAAGGTCCGGTCTCCTCTAATCAAGTTGGTAAGTGAGTAAAGTAACTTGATCAAACGGAGCACTAAATGCCTTAATGCATTTATATGTTCCACTAGTTCAATGTTTGTATGAGTTATATTGCCGCATATGTTCCATATATGCTATGTGCTGTTGTATTTAGTGTTTGTTAATGTGGTTTTCTCATTACAAGGATTGCTTTTTATGTTAAAGATCTTGCAAAAACAAGTCACTTTGCAAAATGTGTCCATTACCAGTGTCCTACCTATTCTGAGATATCCCCTCTTGTATGGGCTGCATCAGCTCCTCAGGTCGCTATAGCTACAGACCTGTTTACTCTCTCCTGATAGGCTGCCAGCACTGCTTACTATAGCTACAGACCTGGCTTCTACTGCAGCCTAGTAGAAGCCAGTAAACACACCTCTGAATTCAAGTGAAACCAAGAAAACAGGACTAAGATGAATCAATGTAGTGAGACAACCCCTTTAACTACAGTGGGGTCCTCACTCAGGAAGTGGGTTATTCACATGGCAGCACAGATCTCTACATATCCTGATACTTTGCTGCAGTTTATCATACCAAAGTCCCTGAGGTATTGCATACACTGGATACCACTTTATTCATTTATCCACTAAGAGCAAATTTGTACAGGTCCATGGGTGTCAAACTGCGGCCCCTCCAGCTGTTGAGAAACTACAACTCCTATCATGCCCACTGTTATAGATTATACAAATGCATGATGGGAGTTGTAGTTTCCCAAGAGCTGGAGGGCCACAGTTTGACATCCCTAGTCACTGAGCGTAAATGTCTTGTTTCACTGACAGCAAGCAGAGATCTTGAAAATGGTGAGAAAGGGAAATACATCTGATACATAACCTTGTTCACGGGGATGTCATGGAGTGTAAGGTTGATGTATTTCTCATAATCAGATGGCAACACAGAACATGGGTCCTTGCTGACAAACGCACTTCTAAAGGCTTCCCATATGGCTGAACAGTTTTTCTTCCTGTGGTAGTAATAAAAAATTTAATTAAATACATATGTGCGTTTTATTAGGTGTTTTGTATGGTGGCAGCAGGGCCCCATTTTTATAAAACCAGCCGTGTTTTCACAAAAAGGCTCAATGACCTGGGGTCCGGGAGTCCTCCATTATACAGATCCCTATTGCCCACAGAGGCTCTGTGTTTCACTCTCGAATGCCAGTGTGGGAGCAAGGTATTCCCCTCTATCTATGAATATACACATGCACACTTGGCAAACAGCTGTCTTATATGTATGACCGGCTCAGGACTACTGAGTGGCACTGCCATTAGTTGCCTGGGTATATGCTCCCACTAAAGTATACCCAAAAGGTGACCCCTGATTAGAGCCAAGACAGATTATTGTAGACAAAGGCACTTACCCCACAGAAGGATTCACGGTTTCTATGTAATCATAACACCTGCCGATTACGATATTCTCCAAGTTGGGAGTTGTACCCGGCCCCTTCCATTGATTTGTACCTTCCAACTGTATAGTCAAAATGATGCCAAAGAGCAGGCTTTCCAGGGGCTGATAAGAGAGCAGCATGCTGAGTCTAGAGCAGCCTACAAAGCTGAAACACCTGCAAAATGGAAGGAAATAGTAATATAGCCATACACGTCAATGTGAAAGGTACATACCATAACTTGTCAGGTCTGGATTTGCATGTATTTCAGATTAAGGGTACCTCCATGAAGCCTCTGATATGGCTGTTTTAGGATCCAGGTATATTCCCCATGGATGGAGCCATGTACTGTATAGAGGTACAATAGAAGACCCATGCACCTCCATGAAGCCTCTGATATGGCTGTTTTAGGATCCAGGTATATTGCCCATGGATGGAGCCATGTACTGTATAGAGGTACAATAGAAGACCCATGAACCTCCACAAAACCTCTGATATGGCTGTTTTAGGATCCGGGTTTATTGTCCATGGATGGAGCCATGCACTGTATAGAGGTACAATAGAAGACCCATACACCTCCCTCCAAAAGACTCCGTCTTGTAGTCACCAATGGATCAATTGATCTGGACATTGCGTCCACGTAAAAGTGATGAATCCAACTGAGTGTACTCCCCTCGCCTACGTCATTCATTCCCTTATGTTAATGATTCCAAAGCATTGCTTAGAGTAGAAAATTTGAGGGTACCATAGGCCCCCTTTTTTATTTTGACTTGTAGCCACTATTTAATTCTCCTGAGGATGATTTACACACCAGTTTGCCTTAGGGCTTGTTCACACAACGTTTTTGTGATCCGTTTTACGGATCCGCAAAACGGATGTAACAATTGTCAGTGTGATTAACATTGAGTTCAATGGCAAAAGCGCATCGCTGTTCCCACGGGCGATCAGCGATGCGCTTTTGCGGGCTCTCCTGCACTGCACTTTTCGCATCCGCTTTAAGAATTGACATGTCAATTCTTCTTGCAGTTTACGCAAGTGAAAGCCCATAGGAGATAATGGAGTCCGCTTTTGGCACTTGTCCAAAAGCGCTCCACACTCCGGGCACGTATCAGCTGCGCTTTGCATCCTGAAAGCAGATGCGAAAAGCGCAGTGAGCGGGGCAGGAGACACTGCAGCAACTGAGGCTGGAGCATGGTGCAGGGGTGCGATCAGCTGGAGGAGGTGCGGGGTGCGATCAGGTGGAGGAGGGGCGGGGGGTCGATCAGCGGGAGGAGTGCGGGGTGCGATCAGCTGGAGCGAGGTGCGGGGGTGCGATCAGCTGGAGCGAGGTGCGGGCGTGAAAGAGATCCCCTTTCTGAAAACTCTTCCGGAAAGCGGATGCATAAAACACAAGTGAAAAAAGCATTCAAAACGGATCCAAATAAAGTAACAACTGCTGCGTTTTGCGGATCCGTTTTCCGGATGCGCTTTTCAACTGTCAAAAACGGATCCGTAAAAAGGATCCAAAACGCCGTGTGAACAAGCCCTTAGTCTCTAAAGCAGGTGGAAATCTAAAATTCCAGAAGATTAGGCTTTAGTCCAATTGTAAAAGCGACACTTCTGCTGTTCTCCCTAGATCCTCCTGAATAGTTGTGCATTACACTCCCCATCAGATTGTTTATTTCACCTTGCTTTATGAATTACAATGGTGCTATGTCATTATCAAAAAGTATTTTCCTTTCAGGATCGGAAAGATCTATTATTATTATTTTAGTATTTTTTAATTCTTTGCCACTAAAAGATTTTGTATGTCATTAGCGAAACATTTCTGTATTGTATAAAACATAATTTGTTGTACAGAATGAAAAAAAAATAAATAAAAAAATTTGTAGATTGTAGGCCCTCGCGGGCAGGGTCCTCTTTCCTCTCTGTTTCAGTTACTAGTCATTTTTGTCACCATTGTATTTGTTCAATATTTGTTATGTATGTAATTCCCCTTAAATGTACAGCGCCCTGGAATTAATGGCGCTCTAAAATAAATAATAATAATAGAAGACCCATGCACCTCCATGAAACCTCTTATATGGCTCTTTTAGGATCCGGGTTTATTGTCCATGGATGGAGCCATGTACTGTCTAGAGGTACAATAGAAGACCAATGCACCTCCGATATGGCTCTCTCAGGATCCCGGTATGTTGCCCATGCAGAAGCCATTCTGTGTTCATGCTGTGTACTTGAGCCCCCCAATCAACCCCTGCAGTCAACTATATTCATTAGTTTAATTTCACATTTTTGCAGTGATTCTAAATAGGAAATTAAGGGGATATTTTGCTTTCGGCAACTAAAGGCTGTTTTCGTTCACTTTCACCATCAATCACTCGCAGTTTTTAAAATCTCTTCTTGCTGTCAGACATTCAAGCTTAATTGTTAACTTCAAATGGATAAAAATCTGTTCTCTCCTTCTAATAAGTTGAGCACCTGTGCATCCATCACATCACAGGAAAGATTTCTATCAAGTAAAGCTAAAAAAATCCTATTGAATGGCAGCAAGAGAAATCACCCCCCCCCCCCCCAATGAATTGATATAGAAAACATATTGTAAAATGATAGAACTTTTTATTACATGAAAACATTTATTTGCTCAAACTTGCATACCCTAAAAATGGCACCTGCTGAAATCAGTTTGGCTACTTCATCGAGCTCTCAAAAGTAATAGAGGAAAAATATTTTCTAACACAGCTACGCAGCCATTCCCTTTGCATGGAGCAGTGAAACCTTTGAAGAAGAAGCTTTGCATCCGTGTGTTTTCAGCATTATCTTCTTCATATTATTGCTTGTATTTTTATGCTGTCGAGGTTATGAATCTATGCTGCTTTTACTGTAAACAGTGACATCTGGCGACTAAAAGTAAGAACTGCAACAATCTACCCTTTGTAAAATAATTTAAAAGGGTTGGCTCGCTACAAAGATTAGCTTTCAGAATGTAGGGAACACTAAAAGAAGATGTTTTCCAAATATATTGCATTGTCCATCTTTTTTTGTTAAGGATCTACAAGCGATTTTATCACCTTCTGAGCTCTCTCTGGTTCCCCTAGTGACCGACCTGTGTACACTTTTCCCCCCTGCTGTGTGTTCTATCTGATGCAGGGAGTGATGTCATCAAACAGGTCCCTGCAGCATAGAGCTCCAGACAGTGACAGCTTGATTTTATCTGATCTTACAGACAAAAGACTAATTACTGTTTACTTTAGCTGAGAAGCTTCAAAGGTCCTTGGAGAAGGTAATTTAGCTGATAAACATAATAAGCAGAGAAAGCTAAATACATGGAGTGAATATGCTAATTACATTACAGCTCAACCCGGAAGTGGCAGAGAAAACAGCTTTATTTCATTCATGCAGCCTGTGAACCTTTGAGATGAGACAATCCCTTTAAGGTATGCCCATCTCATTGATTCTTTTTAAACTTTTAGGCAAAGATAAATAAAGACTATTACCAAATACATTGCTGTTCTGATTTTTCTTCTCTTCAGAGTCATCTCCTGCTTTTGCAGACAAGCTTTGCTAGTTACCAGCCACCTCTCTCTGTTTTACAGGCAGCAGCAGATGACTCACTCCCTGCTATGTTCCTACTATTAACAGGATGGGAACTTGTTTACATTACTTACTGACAAGGGGTTTTCTCGCTACAAAGATCATATCTGTAATGATGGGGAAATTAAAAATAAGCACTTTTGCAATTGATTTGCATTACCTAAATAATTTTGTATAGCAACTATGAGCTGTTCTGTGTGTTCTATACCTAAAACTGCAGCCTGAGGTCGGGCTATACCCCCTTTTCTGTGATTGGCTGCTGATATTTCATTCAGTCTGTTGGGACATGCCACCTGTGCTGTGATTGGCTGCCTATATTTACCATTTTGCCATAGGCAAACTTAAACTCTATCAGTTCTCAATCTATAAAGCACTAAAACTTAACTTTTATTATGTATAACACTTAACCTCGATGCACACTATTTAAAAACCTGATTTCTAAGCTCTCAATGTATCCCTTTCTAGTTGTGAAGGAATAACTCCTTTTCTATTATCAAGTCTGGTGGAGCACCACCTATTAACAGGGGAAAGCTATATATACAATGATTTACTAACTCCAAAAAGGAATCCAAAACATCTTACTTGGGCAATCATCCCTAATCTAATGGACATAAAACATATAAGGTTTCCTTGTGAGACCCTCTGCAGCGGGTAACACAGTAGAAAGAGGTAGGAAATCACAAATTAAAATGTCACGCCTGACCTCCCCAACATGTTTCACCAACTAAATGGCTTCATCAGGGGACAGAGGCCTGGTGATTGGCTGCCTGCACTCTGTGCTTACTCCCCTCTGTGGAATATGAAAGTGAAACTATCTGCCTGTGATGGCTGTGTCTGTATAATAAAGGCTTAACACACAATATTTGGTTCAACACCTAAAAAAAACTTTAAATGTGGGTGCACGCTGTGACGGCTGTAATCTAAATACACATAACAATAACAGCAGCACACAAAAATAGAATACGTTGAAAAAAAACTTTCTGCTTTAAAAAAAACGAAAGTTTTATGAGGTTCTTTGTTCACACTTTTGCGCAAAATTGCTTAAGCCCACCTTCGACTTTCAACGAGACCTCAATGCAGGTAGGTCCTACACTACGTTGCACTAACGCTATATTTCTCTGTGGTCCATCCAGACCTACCTTTCAGAATGTGAAGGCACATTGCCGTTATTGTTATGTGTATTTAGATTACAGCCGTCACAGCGTGCACCCACATTTAAAGTTTTTTGGAGGTGCTGAACCAAATATTGTGTGTTGTGTATTACAAATAGGGGGGACAGGCGGCCTCCATCTTGGTTTTCAGCACTCCACCCATCTACACAGACTTTTTAATCAGTGCAGTGTCTTTAGTAGCTGGTGCCTTCACATTCTGAAAGGTAGGTCTGGATAGACCACAGAGAAATATAGCGTTAGTGTAAATGAAGTGTAGGACCCACCTGCATTGAGGTCTCGTTGAAAGTCGAAGGTGGGCTTAAGCAATTTTGCGCCAAAGTGTGAACAAAAAACTCATAAAACTTTCGTTTTTTTTAAAGCAGAAAGTTTTTTTCAACGTATTCTATTTTTGTGTGCTGCTGTTATTTCTATGTGTTTAATAAAGGCTGTCTCATTGCCTCTTTATGCTCATCTCTCGGTGATGGCTCTATGTGAAGGATCTGGGCAATTACTGAATCTGTAGCTGCTAGATTCACTCTCCCCTCATATACAGTCTATTCCCATCACCCATATAACACAGGCATATACAGTCTGCTCTGCCTCCTGCCTGATAACAGAGGGGGGAGCAAAGTGCATTCCTCACATTTATTTCATCATTTCAGACTGTATGTATAACTGTTTACACCAATGCAGATGTTCTGGTTACAGCAATACAGGTGTTCTGGTTACAAGGAGCTCGTGGAGGGAGGTAACAGCTCTGCAGGCATGAGAACTGACCATTGCAGGGGGTCTGCAGAGCTGTGACATCCTCTCCCACAGCTCACACAGAATGATGATGTCACCACTCTTCAGTGAGGGGAAACACGCCTACTCAGAGGAAAGACACGCTTACTGACAGGAGAGGCCCACCCCTGGACTTGAAGTTGTAACAGACAGAAACAGCTCAAGTCTGTGAAAGCGTGTGATGATAAAACCCCTTTAATCATGTCACTGTAACAGGAACAGTCAGTAATTGCAGAGCTGATATTTCAATATGACCAGAAAGTATGAGTCTGAACCTTCCTGTAGCTCTGTGAAATTGCATGGTGAGATGAGGGGTATTCTCTTCACATTGATTAGCTTTAAACATGTATGTAAAGGTAAATAAAGATTACTACCAAAATACATTGCCGTTCGGATTTTGCTAAATTTCAGAACTAGACCAGCTCTTATCGCCTGCTTGTATACATAAGCTTCTCAAGTTACCGACCGACTCTCTCTGCTCTAGCAGTGGCCAGGATGGTGAGGTCACGTCCTGCTGTGTCTTATTAGCAGTGAAGGAACTTGTTTATCTTTCTTACTGATAAACTTTAACCCTTTAGAACTATGTAGCCTTCTACCCTGCTGTTGAAACCTCTTCATCACCAATTTCTTTCTAAAGGTTAGGAATAGCAGAGCTCAAATGTCAGTTACTGCTATAGAATCACACATAGCCTAACCAGGACATGGGAGCCTGAGGCTGGCTGTGAACAGCAGGCTCTGTGAAACAGCCTGATGAGAAAACCTCTTTTAAAGGGTTCTCCACTTCTTTCTTTTAGTAGCCCTCTGCTGCCTATTTAAAATAAAAACATTTATACTCACCTCTCCCCTCACCTCCATTCTAGTGCTGTGCCATCTTAAATATCCCCAGTCTTCTGTCTACATCTTTGTAACAGGAACATCAATGCTGCAGCCACTGTTACACCACCCTCAGGAAGTAAACAGCGCCAAACGGTGATGTAACAAAGGCATGTGAGCGCTATAACTAATCAGCAGCTGTAGTATTGATGTCCCCATTCTGAAGAGGGAAGATGTAGACCAGGGGTGTGAAACTCAGGCCTGCAGGGCAAGTCTGTCCCACAGTGTAATGATATTTTCCCCGCGAATAGTGACCAGGTAGTGTACAGAGGAAAAGAGGAAGAAGCCAGGAGCTGTCATTACACTGCTCTCACTCAGCCCCTCCCCCCAGTATAAGGCAGAGAAGGGACCATGTGGCAGGAGAACCAACTCAGACAGCAAGACAACTGATAAGATACTAGAAGTTCACAGATCCTTCTCGGCCCCAGCATCTCTGTAGGCAGCCGGGTACTCCAAATGGAGACACCGCACCATGCAGAAGATAAGAAGTACTGTGAAGACCACAGGACGCAGTGAGTTAACTAACTGCAGTCAGTACAAATAAATTGGGTACCAGACTGTTACTCTGGCCCTGGGAGTGTACCAGAACATAAGGCAGTGGGGAAAAAACACTGGAGGGAATAGACAGGGGTCTGTCATGCCCAGTAACACAGGAGATAAGCAGCAGGACATCTTTTATCTCCAACATAAAGCACATACAGCTTCACAGTGAATATTTACCTTCAGTCTAGCTCAGGGGCAGATGAAGTCCTAAAGACTATTAACCAGTTGGTGATCAGGCTGTAAAAAACTTCATCAATTATAGACATTTCTTCAATAAATATCACTGTAAGGCCTCGTTCACACGGCTTATTCTGGGACTGATTGGAGTCGTACTGCGTGATGTATTTGCGCTGCAGTATGGCTCCAATCCGTCCCAGTAACTACGGTAATCCACAGATCTCAGAGAACTATGGATTCCGTCTCTCCTCCCCGCTCGGCGAATCCGCCGGGGGGGGAGAAAGTGACATGCACATTATTTACGGCGTGTACGCGCCGTGAATAATGAATGTCTATGGGGCCGGCGAGATGCCGGCCCCCGACCCGCCCCCGCTGCACGGCTGCCAGCGTAATTGCGGGGCGAAATCTGTCCCCGCAATTACGTTGGCAATAAGCCGTGTGAACATTGCCTTAGGCCACAAGTTTGTCCAAGTTTTTAATTTTGGACCACTGTGTATTTGAGTTTGACACCCCTGATATTAGACAAAAGACTGGGGAGAGTGAGGACAGTTCAGCGCCGGATCCAAGGTGAGGAGGAGAGGCGAGTATAATTTTATTTATGTTTAATGGGAAGCTCTGTGCTAATAATAATAGTGATAAAAAAGAAGTGGAGATCCCCTTTAATAAATCTCTGCAGTTATTGGTCAGCATTGGGCTTCTTTTGCACTGCACGCCTCAGGAGGATTCACATCATATTCATAACCCCATTTGTGGTAATGACAGGTCCTTACTTTTTAGTGGCAGAAATATGAAGAAAATCAATTGCAAAGTGTACTTGATGACCACCTTGCATTACTATTTCAAACATACTTCCCAGAGGAATATACAAATGAAAGACCAAGTTTACTAGAGTGTACCAGGAGAAGCATGCTGTTGGACAGGTCCAGATGTGGTAGCACATACTTCCTTCCTGTAGTGTCTGTAGGTAATTTTTAATTTTTAATATTTCATCACACGATGAGGTTAAAAAGCGGTGTTCCAAATCATTATAGATAAAACCTAAGCCACAAAACACAAAGGACATATAAAGTGAAGAAAATAATTATTTAATCTCTTGCTGATTTTGTAAGTTTGCCCACTAACAAAAACATGAATATAGTCTATAATTTTAAAGGTAGGTTAGTTTTATCATTGAGAGATAGAATATCCAAAATAAAATCCAGAAAATCACATTGAATAAATTATATAAATTTATTTGCATTTTGCTGAGAGAAATAAGTATTTGATCCCCAACCAACCAATAAGAGTTCTGGCTCCTACAGACCAGTTAGATGCTTCTAATCAACTCGTTACCTGTACAAAGACAGCTGTCTTAAATAGTCACTTTTATAAAAGGCTCCTGTCCACAGACTCAATCAGTCAGACTCTAACCTCTACAACATGGGCAAGACCAAAGAGCTTTTTAAGGATGTCAGGGACAAGATCATAGACCTGCACAAAGCTGGAATCAGCTACAAAACCATAAGTAAGACGCTGGAGACAACTGTTGGTGCAATAGTAACAAAATGGAAGAAATACAAAATGACTGTCAATCGTCATCGATCTGGGGCACCATGCAAAATCTTATCTCGTGGGTTATCCTAGATCATGAGGAACGTGAGATATCAACCTAAAACTACAAGGGGGAAACTTGCTAATGATCTCAAGGCAGCTGGGACCACAGTCACCAAGAAAACCATTGGTAACACATTACACCGTAATGGTTTAAAATCCTGCAGTACCCGCAAGGTCCCCCTGCTCAAGAAGGCACATGTGCAGGCTCATCTGAAGTTAATGAACACCTGGATGATTCTGTGAGTGATTGAGAGAAGGTGCTGTGGTCAGATGAGACAAAATTGAGCTCTTTCGCATTAACTCAACTCGCTGTGTTTGGAGGAAGAGGAATGCTGCCTATGACCGAAAGAACACCGTCCCCACTATCAAGCAAGGTGATGGAAACAGTATGTTTTGGGGGAGTATGTTTTAGGGGCATAGGACTACTTCACCACATCAATGGAAGAATAGATGGAGCCATGTACCGTAAAAATCCTGAGTGACAACCTCCTTCCCTCCGCCAGGACATTAAAAATGGGTCATGGCTGGGTCTTCCAGCAAGACAATTAACCAGAACATACAGCCAAGGCAACAAAGGAGTGGCTCAAAAAGAAGCACATTAAGGTCATTTAGTGGCCTAGTCAGTCTCCAGACCTTAATCCCATAGAAAACTTATGGAGGGAATTGAAGCTCCGAGTTGCCAAGCCACAGCCTCAAAATCTTAATGATTTAGAGATGATCTGAAAAGAGGAGTGGACCAAAATTCCTCCTGACATGTGTGCAAGCCTCATCATCAACTACAAAAAATGTCTAACTGCTGTGCTTGCCAGCAAGGGTTTTACCTCCAAGTATTAAGTCTTGTTTTCCAGAGGCATCAAATACAATGTGATTTTCTGGATTTTATTTTTGATATTCTATCTTTCAATGTTAAAATTAACCTACCCTTAAAATAATAGACTGTTCACGTCTTTGTCAGTGGGGAAACTTACACAATCCACAAGGGATCAAATAATTATTTCCTTCACTGTACTATCTGCAATCCCTTTCCAATAGCCTATACCCAAGTTGACTTGGGAAATAGTGGGACAAAGGATTTAGAGGTGTTCTTCTGTCTTTAGAAGTATACATCTATTCCCCATGTTATGGTTTTCGCTATTTAAAGGGGATTTATCGCTTCATCAGTTCTTGTGTTTCATTGTATTTTCAGTTTCTCAACTCTACAAATCCAGGGGCGTTTCTTCCCCTCCCAGCTGAGTGTTTCTTAACTGAAGGGGGATGACATCCCCCCCCTTTCACTGTTCATGCTCGCTCACGAGTCAGTGTGCTCTTCCCCCCTCTCTGTCTGAGTCCACATGTCCCTGTGTCGTTCCTCTCCCTACGTAAGAGCTGTTTGTTAACATACCCCAGGCCTGCATTCAGTCTAGACAGTCTTCTATGAAATCAGAGCACTGATCTCTTCTCCTCTCACAGCTGGAGGTTTGTTACAGTTGAATCCAGTCTTCTATGAACTCATCCAGAGCAGTACAGGTCTGTCTCATTTCTAGGTTTACACGCAGCAGCATTAGGCACTGAGCACAATTCTGCTGTTTTCTTATTGTAGAGTTACTGTGCAGCTGCTGGCTGTGCAGAGTGAGATTGTTGCCAGCCCCTTATTCTGAGTGAGAGAGGCAGGAATGCACGCTTCCGTGAATACGACCGGGGGCCAGACAGAATGTAAATTAGTAGAGCCGTCAGCCAATGGAATTAAAGGAGGAGGAATCCGACCGGCACTGGGGAACAGTGTTTACACAAAACGAAGATAAGGGAAACAGTGAAAACAAGACAGCTTTGCAAAGGACATCCAATTGCTTGTTTTCACTGTCCCTTTATTCTGAAGACCATTTAATGAAATGATACAACCCCTTTAATATTCTACTTTTGTTATAGGGTTTTCTGTTATAAGTCCTTATTACTAGTTACCATCTCTTCTGCAACTGTATGTGGTGAGCACATTGAACATCTATACATTATAAGGAAGAAACATTAAGAAATTATGGCGTAATCAAAATATCAAGGGCCCTGTTGGGCTTGTTGCCTGAAGTCTAGGCCCTAATCCAGGAATTTCTGAACCAGCATCACCCACATCCTGAAGAATGTGACACCCACCCCACCCGTACATAATCCAGACGGACACAATAGCATTCTAAACATGTTCTTCCCGTCTCTCAGGCGTTCTCGTAGCTTCTTGACAAGTCATTGTCCTGCTTATTTTGTATCGGTTACGACGCTCATCTAAGCTTTATTTTCTGGAATTAAGGCTACACATCCTGGACTTAGTTGGTTTGGATAGTAAAATCTCTTTTTACCAGCTAAGGCAACAAACATCGGAAGAGGCGCAGTTCAGATGAGGTTAATCCCCAGGAATGTCGGTAATGCTATCATTTGTTCTAGAGCTGGGATATCACCCATTACTGAGGGGCTCCTTTTGCCGGATGTATTACCATAGCTGTCACTTGATTGTGTTTCCAGCAATGTTACGCCAAGATGAAAATGTATCCGCTCAGTAACCCTGATCCTTCCTACAATTACCTGCATGATCACAACAGACTTTCTGTTGTACTGAGATTCAAGTAGGATTTGGTATAATTGACATGTTAGCTCTTGTTCGGCTGTGCTCATCTGGATAAAACGAATTTGTGCACATTACTGATGATCATGAAGCGGAATTAAGGTATAAAAGTATAAAAATGTAATTGCAGCAAGGAGCGTCTACAAATTACTGACAAAGTTGCAACCTGTAATCTGAAGATCCTTTGAGTTTACTGAGAAGAAATGATATGTTATGTGTGTCTAAGACCTTGCAAGTATAAATGATGGAACCTGGCATGTGGCTCAAAAACGTGGTCAAAAGTCATTACAAAAAGTAACCTATAGGGTCAACTACATAACTAAAAATCCACCCTCAAGTAAGAACTTGTCAGTCCTCTAAATTTCTTCTTCTTAGTTCAGACTTTTGTGCTACAGACTTTTCTCTCAGTTTATGGGTCAGGAAGTAGCTCTCTAATTGCCACCATGGAGATCATTTTTCCGTCACCAAGTGGGTCCCACAATCTATAGGCCACAACATAACTTTTATGCATTTTCTATGTTGATAAGTAAGGAATGCTGGAAAGCATTTTCAATACTGATAGTAGTATCCCTTACTCCTTTTTGGAAGTAGCTTGATTCCCCTCTACTATCTACTTTTAAAGGGGTTGTCTCACTACAAGGGTTGCTTTTTATGTTAAAGATATTGCAAAAACAAGTCACTTTACAATATATGGCCATTAGCAGTGTCCTACCTATTCTGAGATATCTCCTCTTGTATGGGCTGCATCAGCTCCTCAGGTTGCTATAGCTACAGACCTGTTTGATCTCTCCTGATAGGCTGCCAGCACTGGTTGCTATAGCTACAGACCTGGCTTCTTCTGCAGCCTAGTGGAAGCCAGTAAACACGCCCCTGAATTCAGAGTGAAACCAAGAAAACAGGACTGAGGTAAGATGAATCGGGGTAGTGTGACAACCCCTTTAAGGTAACCTATCACTAGGTTTGATGCCACTAAACCACGTCCTTATGCAACTGGATCTCAATGTTGCAAAATTTCCTAATCCTGTTTTTAAAGGGGTTTTCCGGGACTACCTATTTATTTGTTATAGGGCTCACAACTTAATTATATTGAACTTTGTAATTGATACTCATTAAAAAATATTTACCTGTTCTGCTTTTCAAAATCATGCAGAGTCCTTTACTCCCTTTCTTCCTGCTTCCTGCAAACCATGTGATACCCAGTGATCACACAGCTTTGTGTCTGTGCCTGGGTGTTACCTGTAGAAGAGTGAAGAAATCAGGCGATGCCTTTTAGAGGCTGATATCGGAATCTAAAATATCCCCCAGCTTTGTTTGTGCGGTGTCCAAATTATAAATTAACTCAAAAGTGTATGGAAGAATACTGATCATTTAGAAATTGCTAAACTTTTAACCCTGTATTAAAGAACTGTAGAATTTATTAATTTCCATATCAAGGCTAACTGAGTATATTTGATGGTGAGCTTTCGAGAGTACTAGCTCTCTTCATCAGACATGATGTCATACAAGAAACTGAAAATTTACAGACTTTTTATATACAAAAGACAAAAGACTTAGAATCCTTAAAAATAACAAAATGCAATATAGTAGAGAAGTCATTTACAACAGGTCAAGAAGAGCTGGTTGCATGGAGTGACTAATCAGTCACTATGTAAACAGAGATGCTGACAGGAATGTAATCATTCCGTACAGAGCTACATACAGTGATAACTACGTGTCCATAGTGACTCTTCACTGCTAGAGTCTATCTGTCTTCAATATTGTGTACTTTCTTTATCTCTTCTGATAGGAGGAAATGGTCAGAAGACTTGCATTGTTTGATTGGCTGAATGTGCATTAGGACCTTTGAGATTATCAAAGGTCTTTAGATTATTAGCATAGTATATGAAAATTTGAGGTTTGAGTAGCAGAAATGCTTTTCCAATAGCTTATGGTCTGACTGCAGCTGCTAACTATGGGGTTAAATACCCGAGAAAACACATCGGTATATTTAACCCTAAAAGTGCTATCTAAACAAGCACAACAATACTATTAAAACATACCAATATATGACAATATGCAAACAGAATACAACACAATACATGAATAAGTTAAACTCCAGCAGTGTTCAACCATTATCTATTTATATTAATAATGATACTGAATATCTTGTCTGATGTTTAGACCTAATGTTGCACGAGTATCTAATGTGAAGATCCACCAGGCTTCCCTGGCTAATAATTTTTTATGTAAGTCGCCGCCTCGAGGTGGACGTGACACATGCTCTATCCCTACTACTGTCAGGTACCAGAGATCTCCCATGTGTACATTGGAAAAATGCCTGGAGGCAGCCGAGATTTTAAATGCATCCATTTTTAAAGCATCTGACAGATGGCGGCGAATGCGAACTTTTAGTGGGCCCGTAGTGCATCCTACATACTGTAGTTTACACACTGTACAACCTATCATGTAAACTACGTGCTTAGTATTGCAGTTGATAAAGGTTTTAATTGAAAACGTTTTTTCATTACTATAGGACATGAAAGTGGTTGTTTTATTCATATAGAAGTTTTAACGCTATCTCAACCCGCATGGAATAATTCCTTTTGCATCAGCAGCGCTGGCTATTTGTTTCTGTTGCCTCTGTAAAAAACCAAACCACAATCAGGTAGACCAAAAAAAAATTTGGCCACAGCTGCCAGAAAAATAGTTCGGGATGCAAAGAAAAACGCACAAATAACATCAGCTGAAATACAGGAGACTCTGAAAACTAGAGGTGCGGCTCTTTCAAGATGCACAATAAGGAGGCACTTGAAGAAAAATGGGCTGCACGGTCGAGACACCATAAGAAAACCATTACTGCTCAAATGCCACAGAGTATCTCACCTACAATTCACCACACAGCACAGAGACAAGCCTCAAAACTTCTGGAACACGGTCATTTGGAGCGATGAGACCAGGGGCGTCGCTAGGCTGTTTTATCCGAGTCTCGGGCCCCGAATAAAACACCCTGTGCCCCGAGTCTCCCGGGCTCCAGGCCGCTGCCCTGGGCCTGGAGCACCGACTGGCCCTTCAGCTGCATGTGCGTCCGCTGGACGCACACTCAGCTGAGGGCTTCTGCAGAGTAGAGAGCGAGCGCTCCCTGCCCTGTCAGACAGTGTCGGAGCCGCAGGTCCGACACCGCGAGGCCGCCGGGTCCTCACAGCGCTGAGGACCCGCCGCGGCCCCGTGCGCCTCAGCTGGCAGCGTCGCGATGAAGTGATGTCATCGCGACGCTGCCTCTCCTCGGGCGCACAGCGCGTCATAGGCCGTGCGCCCGAGGAGCTGCCGGGGGGAGCGCGGGCTGAAGAGGACGGAGCGCGCTCGCCGGGGGAGTTAAGGTGAGTATGAATGTTGTTATTTTTAACGCGTTTACCTGTCAGTGCCCCTATAATGCCTGCCTGTGCCCCTATAATGCCTGCCTGTGGCCCCCATACGCCTGCCTGTGGCCCCCATATCCTTGCCTGTGGCCCCCATATACTGCCTGTGCCCCTATATGCCTGCCTGTGGCCCCCATATCCCTGCCTGTGGCCCCCATATACTGCCTGTGCCCCTATATGCCTGCCTGTGGCCCCATATCCCTGCCTGTGGCCCTATATGCCTGCCTGTGGCCCCCATATCCCTGCCTGTGGCCCCCATATCCCTGCCTGTGGCCCCCATACCCATATATTGCCTGTGCCCCCTATATCCCTGCCTGTGGCCCCCATATCCCTGCCTGTGGCCCCAATATACTGCCTGTGGCCCCTATATGCCTGCCTGTGGCCCCAATATACTGCCGTGGCCCCACATACTGCCTGTGGCCCCCATATCCCTGCCTGTGGCCCCCATATACTGCCTGTGGCCTCCATATCCCTGCCTGTGCCCCTATATGCCTGCCTGTGGCCCCCATATACTGCCCGTGGCCCCATATCCCTGCCTGTGGCCCCCATATCCCTGCCTGTGGCCCCCATATACTGCCTCAGTGACCCCATATACTGCCTCAGTGACCCTATATTCTGCCTCAGTGCCCCTATATACCTTCTTGTGGCCCCTATATACTGCCTCAGTGCCCCCATATACTGCCTGTGGCTCCATATACTGCCTCAGTGCCCCTATGTACCTGCCTGTGGCCCCATATACTGCCTGTGCCCCCCTATATACTGCCTGTGGCCCCTATATACCTGCCTGTGGCCCCTATATACCTGCCTGTGGCCCTATCTACCTGCCTGTGGCCCCATATATCTGCCTGTGGCCCCATATACTGCTTCAGTGCCCCTATATACCTAACTGAGGGGACTGCTATACCTATAATTAAGGAGTTGCTGGAAATGTGAGGATTCTAAGATATTTGTGTCCAAATCCTCAGGGACGAGTATTGGCCGGGAGCAATCAGCATGAAGGTGTGAACCGGATGGAGAAGAAAAGGGAAAGTGAACGACGCTGATCAGAAAAGACGTTTCCGGTGAGTCAATAAATGTAACTGCAGTGTAATCACTTATATGTCTGCAGAGCCTACATACAACTAGTATCTACCACTATCTGGTCCCTGTATGGCGGTAATATATGTCTCTAGGGCCTGTGTGCAGTGGATAGTCACATGTGGGGGTTGCGTTCAGTCAGGGTCTGGCAGGATTATTTGAGCCTTAAGTAGTAATAGTCTTGGTTTTGTAGGAGGGTTTTAGTAACAATCACTTGTCTGGTAGATTTGCTCCATGTGTAGGTGGATGTTTTGGTGACTGTTTAGGGGTATTATCATATGAAGGTGAGAAGTTCTGAAAAAGTAAATTTGTCATTGGTGATTTTTACTGTACAGCGACTGCTGAGGAGATGGACGGGATCTGTGTGGGATGTGCAGAAAATTAGTGACAGGAACAGAAGGTTTTTCTCTGTAAAATAACATCCGCAGTTCACAATGAGGCGGGAAAAACACAAAGGGCCCGAGCCCCAGAGGTTTTAGGACCCTAGCAACGCCCCTGGATGAGACCAAAATCGAACTTTTTGGCCACAACCATAAATATTACATTTGGAGACTTGTCAACAAGGCCTATGATGAAAGGAACATCATTCCTACTGTAAAGCATGGAGGAGGATCGCTGATGTTTTGGGGATGTGTGAGCTACAAAGACACAGGAAACTTGGTCAAAGTTGAAGGAGAGATGAATGCAGCACGTTACCAGCAAATACTGGAGGCAAATTTGCACTCATCAGCCTGAAGCTGCGCATGGGACGTACTTGGACGTTCCAACATGACAGTGATCCAAAACACAAGGCCAAGTCAACCTGTCATTGGCTACAGCAAAACAAAGTGAAGGTTCTGGAGTGGCCATCTCAGTCTCCTGACCTCAATATCATTGAGCCACTCTGGTGAGATCTCAAGCGCATAATTCATGCAAAACAGCCCAGGAATTTACAGCAACTGGAGGCTTTTTACCAAGAAGAATGGGCAGCTTTACCAACTGAGAAAATAAAGAGCCTCATCCACAACTATCACAAAAGACTTTAAGCTGTCATTGATGTTAGAGGGGGCAATACACGGTATTAAGAACTGGGGTATATAAACAGGGTCATTTGGAAGTTTTTGGTTGTCATTATGATCGAAAAACACAGTAGTTTGACAATAAATGGCTTCACCCAACCACTAACCATGAGTGGAGAAAAGTTTTTGTGTTATCATTCATAGTCTCTGAAAAAAGGCCAAGAAAGCAAAAATTATGCTGGGGTATGTAAACGTTTTAGCACAACTGTTTAATAAGTCTGCTGGGTTTCCACCACAGTGGTGTTCGTTGTTTTTCATAAAAAATAGCGCCACATGCAGCACTTGTTTTGCATCATTCCCGATGGAATTTGTGGTGGAGATTCCAAATGGAATGTGAAGAATGCCTTAAAAATAAGAGGTCCCATTACTCTGTTACCCAGAATATTCCTTCTTACAATCACTCTTTGTTTCCTATTACAGAGCCAACTCCTTCACATATTTTTATATGGCATGCTAACAAATACCTTGGAGAAGTCTAGATAGACAACATCTACTACCATATTCCAGTCCAGTCTGGAAATTACCTCTTCACAGAAGCTGAACAGATTATTTAGACGAGACTGATCCCTCATAAAGACATGCTGGTGCGGTGTTACAAGGTTACTTGTGGTACATTATTAAAATTTATAGGGGTTGTACCATCATCAAGGTTGCACATAAAACACTACATGTCATTTAGTTAAATGATATATGGTCAGAGAACAATCACTTTTTGTTCTTGCCCCTACTAGGTCCTGATCCTCCACTCTTTATTTTATCATCATTTCTGATTAGTTAAGTCAGATGACTATTTCTCAACTGACTACAGTTCCCAACTACAGTTTCTTACATACAAGGTGTGCTCCCGTGACAGGTAGTAGCAGTGTGGAGGCTTTCAGAAGAACGAATAGGCCCTGCTCAACCAGATGAGAGAAAAAGCATAACTACTGACAAGAAAGGAATATAAGTTACATCCACCAGGTTGAACGCTGTTCATTTTTGGTAAGTCCATATATTTGCAAAGTTAGCTATTTTGGCAAAATATCTATTCAGTGGGATATAATCTCTTTTGTGGTACTACCCCTTTAGAAGTGGAGAGGTGGCTGAAATTGATACATGCAACTTTAACTGGTATGTCTTAGGCCTCATTCACACGGCTTATTCTGCCGCGGATTGGCGACGTGCTGCGTGCCGGATTTGCGCTGCAGTACGGCGCCAATCCGCGGCAGCAATTACGGTAATCCACTGCCCCTCATAGAGAACAGTGGAATCCGTCGCTCCTCCCCGCTCGGCGAATCCGCCGCGGGGGGAGAGAGTGACATGCACATTATTTACGGCGCGTACGCGCCGTAAACAATGCATTGTCTATGGGGTCGGGGAGCCGCACCCCCGCCGCGTCCCGGCCCCGCCCCCGTCCCGCCCCATATTCAAGGCGGATTTGTGAGCTCAATACGGCTCACAAATCCGTCGGGAATAAGCCGTGTGAACACGGCCTTAGTCTCTGGAAATTCCTATGTAGCAAGATTACTCAGAGGCTGCTGTCCGACCATGGTGAGTCGCTCACTGTAGAATCTTATATCTAGCATAGAAGCTTGTTTACCTAACTTAATGACATACTTTTACCCTTTAGAGCTCTGTAGCTCTGTGTACTCAGTTTTATGCAGTCATGTCACTGCAACAGGATCAGCATGGCGGGGCCGTTTTTACGGGTGGAAAAGGCAGGCAGCTGCCCGTGGCACCTCTTGCTAGGGAGATCGCCACCCCGTCAGCCCAGAAAAATGGGTTGGCAGTGTGCATGTAACAGTGCAGCTGCTTCGCCAGAGAGAAGGCAGGGACAGTTCATTACAGTCCCTGCCTTCCAAAATGTATATAAAGTGCTCAAAAAGCGCTGATCAGCATCGTAGGAGGCGGGATGCAAGGCTTTCATCACTCCCACTGCAATACTGGGTCTCCTAGGCCAGAAGCCTAGACTTCTGGGCCAGGAGATGCCAGGAGCAGTATCCAAGGGTAATGACGTCATACCACTCATGCCAGATACTGAATCCCAGAGCTAGCTGCTCATCGGGAGAACGGGAACAGTGAGTACCTTTTGTTATAATTTGTTTTAGCCTATATACCTACTTATCTACCTTACAGCGAGCTATATTTACCTACAAGAGGGCCATACTTAAAACATGTACCTACACACTATATTGGGGGATTTAGCTACCTCCTATATTGGGATACAAAACAAAACTAAAACTTGGAGCACAAATGGAAGCCCTATAGCTGTTTGGGGGCACTTTTACTGTTTGGGTCACAAGGGGGTCATTATACATGGGGAGTTTGTACAAAGGTAGCAATTGGTAGGGAAGTGCTGGAAAAGTGAGTTTAAGATTTTTTTTGGTAAATTCTACAGTGAAGAGTTGTGGCTGGAAGAAGTCATCATGGCGGTCTGGTATGGTAATGGCAAAAAAGGGAAAGAAAACAACTCATCAGAGAAGAGACCAGCTCATCAAAGACGTCTCCTGTGAGTTCCAGCATGTAACTTTACTGTAATCACTTATATGTGTGTAGAGTACCTGTGTACAACTGGTATCTGCCACCTTATGGTCCCTGTATGGTGGTAATATTATTTCTATTATAATGGTTTATATGCAGTAATGGCATGGTTTATTATTCAATCACTGTGTGGTGGTGATATGTGTTCATAATGTAACAGTAGCTTTTAGCCACTATGTGATGATTATATCTGGTGGTGTTATTCAGCTACTATGTTGTAGTGATATGTGTCCATGATAGGGCGGTATTATTCTGTCACTATGTGGTTGTGATTTGTGGTCATGTGTGGCAGTATTTGGCCTTAGTGGGATTATTAGTGATATTAACCTTGGGATTCTGGTTTAGTGTAGCAGTGGTTTTTGATAATTGTATGACTATTATTTAGTAGTCTTAAACACAGAACCTTGTGTTATAGATATTTGTATATTCTGGCACTGGTTAATGGTGAAACAATGTGTCGCAGGAAAGCAGAGGGGATTAATTTCTGGAGTGCAATTTAGTCTAGAAATGGTCCTGCATCTAGGGATAGCAGAGCTTTTATGCTAATAACTGCTATAGAAGAGTCTAAAGTCTAAAGCTGGTGGTGGCTCTGTAAAACTGCATGGTGAGAAAACCCCCTTAAAGGATTGTCTGATATTTGGACTTTTCTCCAAAATACCCAAAAGCTTGCTTCAATATTGCTATATCATGTGGAAGAAATTCACTAAAATAGATAGTGAGAATAGGAGTTGGCATAACACTACATATACAGGTTTTCCTTTTAGAAATATCATATATATATATATGCAGGTCAGTTAAAAAAGGAAGGAAGCATAATTGGGTGTAACTAATTTAATGAACTGGTTTTACAGGCTTTATGACAATAGATTGTAATCATTGTATAATTAAAGGTTTTACAAATTTTTAATATACTTTACATTATCAATACCTCCTGCTTACTTTCATGGTTACATAGTTAAGGCTTTGTTCACTCCTATGTCCATGACAAGGTAAAAATGGACATAAGGGGATCAATTTCACAACAGACACCAACTTATCCGGTGGGTTTCCACCATAGAGTCCGTTGTTTAGGAGGAAAAAATAGCCCAGCAAAACATAGTGACCGAGATTCCAAACGGAACCTCCAAAGCCCAATATGGTTGCAAAACGACACAGGTCCATCAAGTTCAACCTATAACCCTCCTCTGGTGATCCAGGGGAAGGCAAAATCTCTGATGAGATGGTTCCATTTGCCTCATACAAGAGGAAAAATTCCTTCCTGATTCCAATAAATTCTTGAATCAATGTCTCAATTCCAGAATCTCTATGGGCTAAAAACATGGGCAGCAAAACAGATTGCTCCCTCTGTACTGATTGTTTGCTACAAAGTGTCATTGAAGGTAAATACATCAGGCTGCAGTCCAGGCTGTTTGGCTTTCATATTAAAAGCTGTGAGAAGTATTAGGATATGTCCACACAACGAGAAAAAATGTACTCGTCGGATTCTGCTCAAGGAGTATTTCACGTTATTGCATGTGGATTTAGAGTAGTAGACAGAAACGAGTTCCATTCATTCCTGTGTGGTCCCAGATGCTAATCCGTGTTAAAAACCACTTGCAAATGTTTGTGGCGTGTTTTACACTAAGTTTTTAGCCATCTCCATTGACATCAATAGTAAAGTTCCGAATGGAGTACGACCAAAGAATTAACAATTTTTTTTTTACGGCAAGAAATCAACCGCCGAAAATATGTGTTGTATAAACCACAACGCATATGTCAGAACTTAATTACCTGGTCAGCTTCCAGCATGCAAGGTGCAACGCTCTGCACCGGTTAATTCACCAGACTTCCATCATTCCAGTTCTGGAGTGACAGACGTACAGCCACTCTTTTACAGAGGATGCGTCACACAGGCCAATACGAGGGCCAGGATTCAGAACCAATTAGCTACGGGAGCGGTGTCCGGGCACTCCATTTAAACCTCTTCAGATCTACCTGCTGTGCCTGTGAAAGGTTCTTGCTTGCCATCCTTTCACCAGCGGTTGTTACCGTGCTTTTCTGTTTACCTGACCTCTGCTTGTTTTCCCGACCTTGGCTTGTTTCCTGATTTTGTACCTCACTCCTGACAGTGTTTCTGACCCCTGGCTTGTTTACTGGTTCTTCAATTGTCTTCTGATTTGTGGCCTGACATTACCGTTCTGTTGCTGACCCGGACTGTCTGACTATTCTTTCCACCTGACGGCTCCTGCACTTTAGGAGGGTAGGAACCACTGCCCAGTTGGGGTCTGCCACTCAGGGCAGCACCTCAATAAGGCAGGGACAGGGGCAGGGCTCACTGTACCTCCCTTGACGTGACAGCGTAGTTTGTATTGTAGTCAGTGGGGATGAGTTGCTGTCGGTTTAAGAAAAATATTTCAATTGGAATCCGCGTGGATTTCGACTTGAAATCCTTGTCGTATGGACGGAGCCTTAGGCCTAAAATATACAGGCAATCTGTAGAAGCTCAATCTTCTTTCAAGAATTACTAGCAATTGTTAGCCTAATTTTTAACCTATGTGTGCTTATGGGACCGGCTCCATCAGCAACTCATGACCTCAGAGGTGTAACTTCAAGCTTTTGGGCCCTAGTGCAAAAAGTGAAATAGGCCCCCCAGTTACCATGTGCCATTTACAATACTGGTGTTTTCTTATGTGACAGATGGGCTTTTGGGCCCCCTCAGACTGCAGGGTCCGGTAGCGACTGCTACCTCTGCACCCCCTGTAGCTACGCCCCTGCATGACCTCTGTACTTAGAATGTAATCACTAAGTACTGTATATAAGAAAGTTGCAGAATCCTTCATTATCAGCTGCACAAAACTTGAAGTGGATAAACACTGCTTCTATTGAGGAATATATTAGGTAAGTGGTTGAAGAAGTTGTCTTGTGATGATATGAAGGCATGCGTCTCTCCCCATCAGGGATCAGCTGTTGTCTCTGACACCCGGATGATGCATACTAAGAATAGTACTTAACAAGCTTTAATTTGCACCTGGCAACCCTTAATTTACATCCCACAATTTCAGTAATAAAATTATAATTTTGTTTACATGAGTGCTCGACTTAACCCCATCCTGCCCAAAGAGTAAGGGCTTGTCCCCACAGCACAGGTTTTCACCTTTTTTTTCAGTCGGTTTTTGGTTTTGAAAACCGTCTGTAAACTGGGTGACAACTTTTAAAATGGACCTCTATGGAAAACCCACGCAGCGGTCCCCACTGCATGGGTTTTCCGCTGGCCAGTTTTTCAAACCGCTGGTGGTCCGACAAACATTCAACATGTTCATTCTTTAGTCCGGTTTTCGGGCGGAATATGAACATGTTAATGCGAAAGAGGAGGGTTTCTCTCCGCAAACCGCAGAGAAAAGCCGTCTCCCGGCAGCCGCGTGCACGGCCCGCAAAACAGTGCAAATACCAGTCGGAATTTCCGACCAGTATCTGCACTGTGCCGTGTGAATGACCCCTAAGTTGTGATAAGCATGGCTTTCCTATTCCGTGTGAGTTGTCCAATAGGGTCCTATTTAGTTCAAGACTGGTTCATTCAGGTTTAGGACATCCCAACTGGGCTTAGGGTTAGGGTCTTTTACTGGCTTTTAACCAACATATGATATAATTATAAAATAATATGATTTTGTCATTATGCCGTTGTCATTATGCTGAGCCCACTCCATATATGGTGGGTGCTGGCTGTTTATTACAGCTGATACCGACTGTAACGGTCTGGTAGTGAATCCACTGGACCACCGCAGGCGATGGTGTAAGCCCACACCAGGGAGCGGAATCTAAGTAGGTCCCGGTATTCACCAGAGCCCGCCGCAAATCGGGATGGACTTGCTGCGACGGTAGTCTACCAGGTCGCTTCCACTGGCGGGGCTTGCCTGCGGTGGCGGCCAGGGGTAGGCGTGGTACAAGATCGTCAGGCAGGCTCGTAGTCGGGGACAGGCAGGAGGTCAGGACAGGCGGCTCTGGTTCGTAAAACGTGGACAGGCAGAAGGTCAGGGCAGGCGGCAAGATTCGTGGTCAGTAAACGAGAGCAACGGGTATGGTACACGGATAGGCAAGACAAGGACTTTCTGGAAAGCTTTCTCCAAGGGAATAGACACCAAGGATCCGGAAAGGCTGTCAGGAAGGGGCCGGACTTAAATAGGGGCAGTGCCCGGCAATGACCAATTACCGGCGCACTGTCCCTTTAAATCTCACACTGCCGGCGCACGCGCGCCCTAGGAGGCGACGCCACGCACGCCGGGGACCAGAGGCGGACAGAGCAGGATCGTGGCCGGGTAAGTGAGTGCCGGCGGGGGCAGGAGGGTGAGCGGACCCCGAACCCGACGTGCGGGACGGGGGGGCCGCTGAGTGTCGGGGCACGGGGGTCGCAGGGGCGTCCATGACACCGGCCACTAACAGCAGGGATCAAAGCCAGCTCCAATCACTGCTGTTTAATCCTGTAGATGCCACAGCACCTAAATGAATGAGGACTGGTGCACCCTCTAATCCCCCTCCCCCTCTATAAGATTGCGGGATGTCTAGCGGGGGGCAGGACAGCTGGAAGCCTAATGAAGGCTTCCAGAGCCATCATGTTGGAACTTCTGTTACATCCTGCCTCAGACAGGAAGTAATAGGAGCACGATCTTGGTAACCCTTCTGCATTATATAGATAATGCAGAAGAGTATACAAGCAATTGAGCCCACTTGTGATCAAGTTCCCTAGAGGTAAACTAGCAAGCATTTTTTATAAAAATAATATTAAAAGTTTCAAACACCACCCTTTTGCCAGTTTATAAATAAAAAAAGAATTGATATTGCTGCATCCATAAAAGTTCAATCTATTAAAATATAACATCATCTATCCTGTATGCTGAAAACTATAGAAGAAAGTAAATTCAAACTGCCCAAATTTTTTTGGGGGGGTCATTTCACTTCCCTAGAAAATTGGAATAAAAAGTGATCAAAAAGTCGCATCTATCCCAAATTGGTATGAAAAAACTATACCCAGAGCACAAAAAATGTACCATCACGCAGGGCCATAGGTGGAAAATCAAAATAGGTATTGGTCGCAGAAAATGACGCTGCAGCACAAAGTTAAAGAACAGTGAATCTTTTAATTTTTTTAAAATTACTAGAATATAATGAAAACCCTACATATTTGGTATCACTGGAATTGTATCAACCTGCAGAATACAGATAATATATAAATTATACCAAAGCGTGACCATCATTAAAAAAAAACCCCTTCAAAAATAGTGCAAGTATGTTTTCTTATCAGGAGTAGGCAAAGTGGTGGGTGGGTGCCTACTCCCTGTGTTCAAGGACAGGCTTTGTGCAGGCCTCTGTAGGCTACCTCGAATTGAGAGCCATAGTAGAGCTGAGGAGGCTCTGATTACCTCCATAGGCTGAAAGGGAGCCTGAACTAGGAGAGACTGGTGAGGACTCTGGTTTGGTGGGGCTGTGCTGTAGACGCAGACCTCTGGTAGTAGAGGGTCACTCTGCATTTAGTTCGTGGCCAGCCGACGATTTTTGTTTATGGTTTATGTTTTTCTGTAATCTGTACTTGTGCCTGAATAAAACTGGTTGAGGCCAGTTGGACTAAACTGTGTGGTCCGTGTTACCTGTGTGCCAAACTATTCTACCAAGTGTGACCCCCAGGACAGCCCAACATGGCGTCAGAGAACTAAGCTAGTGCTCACAGATGAATGGCCCACTTGGAATGAGAAGGAATGATAAGTTAACCTTTAAAAGTCAGTAAAAACGCTAACCTTAAGCCCAGCTTAGGGTTGATTTCTACTTTTGGTGATTTTTGCCAGAATTCAATTTGAGCCAACCCGAACCAAATCACTTGGATTCAGCAATGTGCAACAATAATTGTGAGTGATAGCAGGCATCCCACTTTTATCCCAGCCATTCAACCCTTTAGATGTTGTCAGGAAAAAGCCCGCCCCGCCGGCCCACTCGAGGGTCAACGGCCTGACTTGGGGTGTATCGTGACGTTGCGCTGCCCCCTAGGGGTACACAAGGTCAGCCAGATACTGTTTCACCGTTGACCCCTGTCTACACGGGCACAGGGAGTCCCAGGGAGGACGAGAGAACACACTACTTGTCCAGAATCCTGAATGACTGGGAGAGATTTGTTTTCCCACACTGGTTAAACAAACTTCTGCCAGACAAATAAGCCACCACCAGTTCTCTCGTTTGGTTATAAGACCGGTCCGTTACCGACTTATAACAAGGCTGGGAACCAGCCTTGGGGTAACTAAAGTTAAAAGACCGAGTAATAGGTGGGTGAATTCAGGTATCAAGACAGACGAGCTCAGATTAAAGTTTATGGGTAAAATTAGCCTTGGAGGGCACACTAGACAAATATATACAAAATGATAATAATATACAGATAAGAGTCAGAGGTGCAAATACAAGTATGGGTTACAGACAAAGGCAGTGAAATGTGTCCAGTTACCTGAGATTTGCTTGGTTCTGGGCCCGCATGGGAGGTGGATGCGGCCCTGCGCTGCGTGGATGCTTCTGGAATGCTGGAATGATGTCAGATACCTCCCTCCTGAATGCAACAACTGGCCCCGACTGGGGCTCCTGCTTATATCTGTAATGGGACAGCCCACGTGGCAGCCCACTACATTCCCCCAGACACCCCTGGGACGGTCTATGAACTGCTCCCATTCTGCCCATGCAATTTCTGACTGAAAAACCACAAATGGACCATAACGCGGCAGGGCATTGGCACAGAATCGAGCCGGTGGCATCATCAGAACTGGCTAGACCTAAGCTACGCCCGGATATCAGACACCCCTATCCTAAGTCAGGTTCTGGATTTCTCTGTCCCCCTACCTCGTGCAAACATGGGAGTAGTGGCTATATTTTAAGATATGAAACCGCCATAGACCAGTTATGAACGGATCGCCTATAAATCTTTATGAAATATCGAGGCCGATGAGTCTGGGTTGATTTCATTCAAGTCTTTGTTCTTGGGTTGGAGAGTGCACATGTGTCTTCAGGTGCTAATTAGTTGAAAAGAGGATCCTTTTGATGGGTCAACCTCCTGCTGTGCTAGCTTCCTATAGAAGGGCATTTACAATGGTCTGAGCTGGGTGTTAATTTTTTGAGGCTTTCCTGGGAGCTGGGGCCATTAGTCAGATCTGACTAGTTATGAAGTTGAAGGAGAGATGACTGTTATATGAGTGAATTTTCCTCACAGATGTGTGGCAGGGCAACCTCAAGCGGTCACATGTTTCTGCCACTCAGTGGTGTAAAGAAGGACATGTGCAAGCAACACATCACCAACCTTACCTGGCCTTGGTGGGGTAGGGACCACTCATGTGTGTTGTCAGTCATAGTAAGTGGTTGGCAGCCGTTTAATGTTAGTATGGCTAGTCCAGTCGACCCGGAATGGCTCTTATCAGGGTAGGGAAAGTTTTTTTAAAGGGGTTTTCCCCGCTACAAAATTGGGGTTTTAATTTAAAAATCTTTAAAAAACAACAGCTTTGCAATATATTTCATTACAAATTTCCCACGATTTTGGTTAGCCCCGTTAGGAATGCATCAGCTTCCAAATTTCATAAACTGACCTGTTGTCCTTATTTACTGGCTTTTCGGGTTTTATACTCATCACCTTTTAAGACAGTAAACAAGAGCCCCCCTGCCAGAAGTTTTTAGTGGGGGGGGAGGGGGAAGGGGGCCCCCGCTTTTGGTCCATGCTGCCTGATTAACCCTGTGTGCCCTGCTTTCCCCCTCTCTCTACACAGATTTAGCAAAATTAGGGTGATCAAAATGTGACAGCAGTGACCCCTTTTGTTACTATAACTATGTGTCTGTGGAACTGTCATATACAATACATACAATCAGGGATTGAATACTTCTTTCTCGCTGTACTATGACACTAGTAACACTTCCCACGCCCTGGTCTGTTCTGACAGATTTTTTTTTGTGGAGATGTGGGAAATTTAACTAAGCAGGGGATAAGGAACATTGCATCCCCTCTCTATTAGCTACACAGCACTTCACAGACCCCTTATACTCATAATCAGCCCTCCTGCAACAGACCTAGGCAGGGACACACAGGGGTTTAAATCTGGGGCAACCCCCTCCCCCCTTTCTGTATAAATTACAGAGCTGCTGTGTGCTGGGGGGGGGGAAAAGGGGGGCAGAAGAGAAGACCAAGAACAACCCCCTCAATTCACTACCCGGCTCACGACACGAAAGTTGTAAAGAAAAACTCCTTTAAGTGTGACCTCCAGGGGCGGCCCAAGATGGCATCTGAAACTAAGCGGACTCAAGATGAATCCACTGGGAAAGAAGGATGGTGTCCGAGAACTAAGCGAAGCTACGTGAATGGCTCACTGGGAAAAGAAGGATGGTGTCCGAAATAACGAGAGTTCACGATAAAGGTCAAGGGAAAAGAGAGATGGTGCCCCAAACTAAGCGAGAGCCCCGATAATGGCTCCTGGGATTGAGAGGATGCTGTTCCGAGAACAAGGACGAGCTCTATCATACAAGATGAATGGCTCACTGGGAATGAGAGGATGGTGTCCGAGAACTAAGCGAGAGCTCACAGATGAATGGCTCACTGGGAATGAGAGGATGGTGTCCGAGAGCTAAGCGAGAGCTCACAGATGTTATAATCAATAGTGACTATGACATCTGAGATGGTAAACAAAGGGAGAGGTGTCATTTGTCACCCACTATTGATGAAGTGCTAGAGGCTAAACAAGGACCCTCACAGCTGCAATCACTACCTCACTATTGGGCTTTGTAGGTGCCCGTTAGTTCTACACAAGCAGGCTATAATGCTCTGGAATACAATCCTCTGTCTAAGTTACTACCTAACATAATGAGCATAACATGAAGACAGATGATAAACGTTATTTTCCTGGAGAAGCCCTTTAATACAGATGACTTGTCATTTACAATGGTAACTCCAGCTTTAGTCTTGTCCCATAGACAGAGTTATAAATCTGACGTCAGGATGAGAAGTGAGTGTGAGCAGTATGTGCCGGGAGTAAGTCATGTGCTGAAATTGCCTAATAATCATATGAGATGTAGAACAGAGCAGGCTCCCTACCTCGGAGAATCTGTGATTCCAGACTGACCCCAGTCCTAATGGCACAAGGTTCTTGTAACAATGCCTGTTGTTTGGAGGGCTGCTGTCCAGGTTAATATTCACTGACTGCAAGGCTCATCTGCTCTTCATCCACTATCAATGCACTTTGATCCTTTCTTCTGGTGCACAGGAAATGATAAATAGAATCCATGGCCAGAAAATGACCTATTGATTAAACTAGTTTGCATGATAAAAATATATATTTTTAGTGTTTTTGTTCGTTTAGACATTTTTTTATTTAAATAAATAAATAAATAAATAAATATATATAAATAATATTAATATATATATAATATATATATATATATATATATTATATATATATATACTGAAGTCACAATATTACGGCCACTTCCTACTTTTGACACTGGCGCGTACCTCATGAAGGAAGTCCCTTGATGTGAACTGGCTTGGAGCTTGGAGGGTATGGTGTGTGATAGGCTGCCTGCAAACATTTCCCTGTTTATTGTCATGGGTAAGAGAGTCAATTTATCAGAGTTGCAAACAAGTATCATTATTGGCTTTTGGGCCAAAGGTGGCAGTATTCCTGACACTGCTCAGCTTGTGAACTGTTTGCTGTAGTGGTGAAAGTGTATTGTGAGTGTACGAATGGCGCCATTGGGAATAAACAAAACTGGAGAGGTGAAGAAAGTGCATTAGGGCAGACCGATGCGCTACCGAGTATACTGGTAAAATAAGCTAGGGGCAACCAGACGTGTGTGTAAAACAAGAGTTTAGCTAAAGCAACTGTTTATGTGGCTCTGGAGCAGATGGATAGTCATCGCCAGTCTGCTAACAAATTTATTTTAGTAACAAAGGCTTCAATTTTATGGCAGTATTATTATCATTTATTTATTTTATAGCGCCATTGATTCCAGGGCGCTGTACATTCGAGGGGGTTACATACATAACATTACATAACGAGCACAGTGATAAGTTGTAATGACAATTGGCACGACAGAGGGAGAGAGGACCCTACCCGCGAGGGCTTACAATCTACAAGGAGGGGGAAAGAGACAGGAGGTGGGGGCAGACATGTCTGTGGAGGAAGTAGTGACAAGGTTAGTGAAGGTTATGGGCAGCATGAAGAAATGAGTTTTCAGGTTGCTTTTGAAGCTGGTGAAAGTGAGGAGAGTCTGATGTGTTGGGGCAGTGAGTTCCAGAGTGTGGGTGAAGCACGGGAGAAGTCTTGGAGGCGGTTGTGGAGGAGCTGAAAAGGGGGAGAGCAGAGGAAAGGTCCTGTGAGGAGCGAGAGTCGTGAGGGAATATTTAGAATTAGGGCAGAGATGTTGAGGGAAGGTCATGGAGAGCCCTTGTAGGCCCATGGATAGAAGCTTGAAATGAATTCCGGGGCAATGGAAGCCAGTGAAGGGATTGACAAGGGGAGAGGCCGGGGAGTAGCGAGGAGGGGAGGGGGATAAGACGGGCAGCAGATTTAAAAGGATGGATTGGAGGGGAGCGAGGGTGCTAGCCGGGAGGCCACAGAGAACGATGTGCAATAGCCCTAGGCGGGAGATGACAAGGGCATGGACCACATTTTTGTAGTGTCATAGCCGAGGAATGAGCGAATGCGAGAGATGTTTTTCAGGTGGAGGCGGCAGGCAGAGGTGAGGGTTTGGATGTGTGGTTTGAAAGATAGAGCGGAGTCTAGGATTACCCCCAAAGGGAGCGAACTTGCGGGACAGGTGAGAGTGTGGAGCCCTTGACTGTAATAAGAGATCAGGGCAAGGTAGAGTTGGATGGTGGAAAGATGATGAGTTCTGTTTTCTCCACATTTAATTTTTGGAGACGTGATGAGAAGAAGGAGGAAATGGAGGACAGACAGTCAGGGATCCGGAGAGTAGAGAAGTGACATCTGGCCGGAGATGTAGAGTTGGGTATCATCAGCATACAGGGGTAATGAAAGCCAGTGAGGGTATGAGCTGACCGAGGCCAAGGGTGTAGCTAGAGAAGATAGTGGGCCCAGGACTGACCCTTGGGGGACACCGACAGAGAGAGGCTAGGGGGAGGAGGTGGAGCGAGAATGAGAGACACTGAAAGTCCGATCAGTGAGGTATGAGGAGATCCAGGAAAGAGCCAAGTCCGTGATGCCGAGGGAGGAGAGGGTTTGTAGCAGGAGGGAATGGGCGGGCAGTGTCAAAGGCAAAGGACAGTCTAGAGGAGGACACAGAGTAGTGGCGTGAGGCTTTAGCAGTACTAGTCATTAGTCACTTTGGTTAGGGCAGTTTCGGTAGAGTGGTGGGGTCGGAAACCAGATTGTAGTGGGTCAAGAAGAGAGTTGGAGGAGAGGTGGGAGGACAGCTGAAGATAGACATGCTGTTCGAGGAGTTTGGAAGCAAAAGGGAGCAGTGAAGGGTGGGCGATAGTTGGACAGAGAAGAGGGGTCAAGGGTTTTTTTTAAGGATTGGAGTGATAGTAGCCCTGTTTAAAGGCGGAAGGGAAGATGCCAAGGTTAGTGATAGGTTGAAGCGATGGGTGAGGACTGGGATGATAGAAGCACTGAGGTCTGGGATGAGTTGGGATGGCAGTGGGTCAAGACAACAGGTAGTGAGGTTGGATTTTAACTAGACCTCTGCTGACTGGCAAAGGGTTTTCCAATGAATCATGTTCTCTGCTCCATCCAAAAGATGGATGTTGGCCTGTCAGGTATCAGATTAGACTGAGTGTACCTGGGTTTAGACTGGTTGTTTTGGCTACTTTGCAGGTATCTGTTCTTTTACCACAAAAAAATGGTATCGCAAGGCATACTGTTTGCTCTATTTCCGAAAAGTTCCCACTATATGGTCTACCATGCTGTGTCTGACATTGTACATTTGGCACATAGAGCAACTGTAGTCCAAATTTGCTCCGTTGTTCCCATTTCTCTGCTAGATGATATATCAGGATACCGGTTTTCATGGATACTTGCATTGCAGCCAAACCCTAAGTATGAACCCAGACAATATCGATAGTGCTCCCTCAAGTTACAATGACCTCAGGAAACAATTTATTCACCATACAGTGGTCTTTCTTGGGACATTGTATCATGAAACCACATTCAATGTCACAGACACTGCTGATCTCATGTCATTGATGGAAGATCCAACCAATTATCATGAACATTTTACCTGTAAAACACCTCTGTACTAGTGAAGTACAAGTGATTGGCAGTCTAATAGCACCTCTCTACCGTGCAGTGCAGTATTACATGTCCTGAAGCTGGCTGAAAAATCCTGATGGCAAAATACCTTTTAACTTAATTTTGCATTATGTTAAATTACTATTTGGGGAGAGGAGGGGTAGAATAAATTACCAGTTTTCCATATAGTTATGTTTCAGCATACAATGGTTCTCCAGGAACCATTTAAAGGGGTGTGCCCACCATTCTCTTTGATGATATATCGATAGGACGTGCCATCAAAGTCTGATAGCTTGGGTTCCACTTCTGGGACCTGCATCTATCTTGGAAACGGGCCTCTGGAAGTTACAGATGAGACTTTAGTACGGTGCACCTGCACACGACTCTCCATTCTGTATTATAGGAGTTCTGAGTGCAGGTGAGTAATATGTTGAGCTCTAATAGGAACTCCCATAGAACAGAATGAAGATTCATGCATAGGTGTGAAAGACTCTCCGTACTGAGCCGTAACTTCCAGCTGCTCGTTTCCAAGATAGGTGAAAGTCCCAGGTCCCTATCGATAAGCCATCAAAGTCTAGGGTAGGAACTCCGCTTTAATAGTGTATATTGAGAGACCACTGTATGTATAAATGAATATAAATGGCAGCACTAACAATTTATGATGGTAACAGCTCATCAGCTGCTCCTCTTTTCTATGATAGGGCTTGGGTCTGGATGCAAACACAAAATTATTGTCCTGAAGGAGTACATGTCTGGAACAAACGTCCAGCAGAAGTGGTTAAAAAATCACCAGATGATAAATGTAACCCTGCCAGGGATAAACATACGAAGATAAAAATAGAAAGTAAATAATATAAGAGTAAACTAGATGCACCAAGTGGTCTATTTCTTCTATCTGCCTGTCCAGGAGTCTGATGTGCAGGATGAAACACCCCTCCACGTTTCTCTAGGTCACGCACCTCGCCACTACTAAAATACACACCAGCAAGAAAGTAAAAGTGTAACTCCTATCACAGGGTCAGGTGTTCCCTCGTTCTTACAATCAGGGACACATGTACGCTGGCATTATACCCGCACAGATATAACCTACAACACCGCCATATAGAGACCTCATAGAGGTCAGACACCACTCAGGTAAACCTACAACACCGCCATATAGAGACCACATAGTGGTCAGACACCACTCAGGCCCACCATCACATTACAATATAAAAAATAACCCCTGAAATCAGGGACTCACCGGAGACGTCATATCTGAGGAGTCGTTCTCTTCTCTCATCAGTCGTTCGGATTCCCTTTTCTTCTGCATCCGTTCCACACCGCCATGATGACTTGTCCCGGCCACATCTCATCCCTACAGAAATTACACACAAATATCTTAGAATCCTCAATTTTCCAGCATTTCATTACCTTTTCCCACCTCTGTACAAACTACCCAGGGTGAGAGCGGTAAAAGCCTAGTATACTAAGGGTTGGAGGGTGGGGAGAGGCCCCAGGTAACTAGATAGGCCCTCTTTAGTAGGTAACTCCCACTGGATAAGTTGGTAGGCCGGCCCCCCAGGTAGGTTGGGGGGGTCCCTAGCAGGGGTGGGTAGGTAAATAACCCCCATGTAGATAAGCAGGCCCCAGTTAGGAAAGTAGATCATCTACAGTTAGGTTGGTGGACCACAGTTGGGAAGACGTAGGAAAGGTGTTGGTTGACCCCAGTTAGTTAGGCTTAGTAGGGGGTTTTTCCCCCAGTTAGGTAAGCTGTAGGTATTTTAGGGTCCCCTTTTAATAGGCTGCAAGCAGTTAGGGACCCCCTTTAGGTAGTATACAGGCACTTAGGGCCTCCTTAGGTAGTATACAGGCAGTTAGGGGTCTCCTTTAGGTAGTATACAGGCAGTTAGGGGTCTCCTTTAAGTACTATACAGGCAGTTAGGGGTCTCCTTTAGGTAGTATACAGGTAGTTAGGGGTCTCCTTTAAGTACTATACAGGCAGTTAGGGGTCTTCTTTAGGTGGTATACAGACAGGGCATAGTTGGCAACTTTTGAAAATGGAAAAGCAGGAGGTCAAAGAGGGCGGCGCGCGTAGCGCGCCGCGACAAAAATTTGCATGGACACGCCCATCTTTTTTGTGTGCCACGCCCCTTCAAGAAGCCACACCCACTCCGCCTAACTAACATAAGGGCTTTGGAAGAAAGCCAGGAAGATCCCTTATACGGGTAGTACCCCCCATAACCAGGTAGTGCCCCTTACAGGTAGGTAAATGCCCCTTGTAGCAAGTAATGCCCCCTCTGTAGCTAGGTAGATGCCCCCTTTGTTAGCCAGGTAGTTGCCCCCTTTGTAGCCGGGTAGTGCCCCCTTTTAAAATATCAGGTAGTGCCCCCTTTAGTAGTCAGGTAGGTAGTCCCCCCTTTAGTACCAGCCAGGTAGGTAGTGCACCCCTTTAGAACCAGCCCCCAGTATTGCCCCCTTTAGTAGCCAGCCAGGTAGTTGCCCCCTTTAGTACCACCAGGTATTGCCCCCATTGTAGCCAGCCAGGTATTTTGCCCCCTTTGTAGCCACCAGGTATTGCCCCCATTGTAGCCAGCCAGGTAGTTGCCCCCATTGTAGCCAGCCAGGTATTGCCCCCATTGTAGCCAGCCGGGTTAGTTCCCCCATTGTAGCCAGCCAGGTAGACCCCCCCATTGTAGCCAGGTAGTGCCCCCTTTAATAGTCAGTATTGCCCCCTTTAGTAGTCGGGTATTTGCCCCCTTTAGTAGTCTGTTTGGTAGTGCCCCGTTTAGTAGCTAGCCAGGTAGGTAGTGCCCCCTTTAGTAGCCAGCCAGGTATTTAGTGCCCCCTTTCATAGCCAGCCACGTAGTTGCCCCGGTTAGTAGCCAGCCAGGTATTGCTCCCATTGTAGCCAGCCAGGTAGTTGCCCCCATTGTACCAGCCGGGTATTGCCCCATTGTAGCCAGCCAGGTAGTTGCCCCCATGTAGCCACCCCAGGTAGACCCCCCCTCCCCATTGTAGCCGGGCAGAGCTCTCCATGTAGTTAATTAAAATAAAATAATAAATTCCACTTACCTACCAGGCTCCTGCAGCTCGGCCAGGCTCCTGCCCGATCTCCTCACGACGCAGGGGAATAAGACAGCCGCGCGCATTTTCCCTGCGCCGCTGACTGTGGTACCGCGCGCCCAACGCCGACATACAGGGGAGGAGGAGGAGGAGCGCTCCCCCCCCGCCTCCTCCCCACAGTGAGACCCGGGCGGTGAGCGACCCTGGCCCTTCACCCGCCCGTGGGAACGGACCGGCGCCGCAGCCAATTAAAGGACCCCCGCCGCCTGCTGGCGGCGGCAGAAATGCCAACTCCCCCGGGAGGGCGGGAGGAACCCAAATAGCAGGACCCCCCCGCCAAAAACGGGAGAGTTGGCATGTATGAGTTAGGGGTCTCCTTTAGGTAGTATACAGGTAGTTAGGCCTCCTTTAGGGATGTGCAGGAAGTCAGGGCCCCACCTTTAGCTACTGTATAGGTAGTCAGAGCCCCCTTAGTATTTAGGTAGCCAGGGCCCCCTTTAGATAGCCAGGGCCCCCTGTAGGTAGTCAGGGCCACCCTTTTAGGTATCAGGGGCCCCCTTTGTAGAGAGGGCCCCCCTGTAGGTAGCCAGGGCCCCCCTTGTAGTCAGGGCCCCCTGTAGGTAGCCAGAACCCTCCTTGTAGTCAGGACCCCCTTAGATTGCCAGGGCCACCCTTTACGTAGTCAGGGCCCCCCATGTAGGTAGCCAGAGCTCCCCATGTAGGTAGCCAGGGCCCCCTTTGTAGTCAGGGCCCCCTGTAGGTAGCCAGGGGCCCCCCTTAGGTAGTCAGGGCCCCCTTGTAGCCAGCCAGGGCCCCCCTTGTAGTCAGGGCCCCCCTGTAGTAGCCAGAACCCCACTTGTAGTCAGGACCCCCTGTAGGTAGTCAGGGCCCCCTTTGTAGAGAGGGCCCCCCTATAGGTAGCCAGGCCCCCCATGTAGGTAGCCAGGGCCCCCCTATAGGTAGCCAGGGCCCCCCCATAGTATCCAGGACCCTCATAGTAGTTAGAGCCCCCATAGTAGTTAGGGCCCCCCATAGTATCCAGGACCCCCATAGTAGCCAGGCCCCCCATAGTAGCCAGGCCCACCATAGTAGTTAGGGCCCCCATAGTAGTTAGGGCCCCCCCATAGTAGCCAGGGCCCCCATAGTAGTTAGGGCCCCCATAGTAGCCAGGGCCCCCATAGTAGTTAGGGCCCCCATAGTAGTTAGGGCCCCCATAGTAGCCAGGGCCCTCATAGTAGTTAGGGCCCCCATAGTAGCCAGGGCCCCCCATAGTAGCCAGGGCCCCTCATAGTAGCCAGGGTCCCCATAGTAGCCAGGCCCCCCCATAGTAGCCAGGGCCCCCATAGTAGCCAGGGCCCCCAATTGTTGTTAGGGCCCCCATAGTAGTTAGGGCCCCCATAGTAGCCAGGGCCCCCATAGTAGCCAGGGTCCCCATAGTAGTTGGGCCCCTCATAGTAGCCAGGACCCCCATAGTAGTTAGGGCCCCCATAGTAGCCAGGCCCCCCCATAGTAGTTAGGACCCCCATAGTAGTTAGGGCCCCCATAGTAGCCAGGCCCCCCCATAGTAGCCAGGGCCCCCATAGTAGTTAGTCCCCCCATAGTAGTTAGGACTCCCATAGTAGTTAGGACCCCCATAGTAGTTAGGGCCCCCCATAGTAGCCAGGGCCCCCATAGTAGTTAGGGCCCCCATAGTAGCCAGGCCCCTGTTGGTAGTTTAAAAAAAACAAAACAACAAACAGCCACTTACCTGGCTCCGGCTCCCGTTCTCAGCCGCTCCGAGGCCGTCGGCTCCGTACTGCCGCCCTGCATAGGCGGCGCGATGAAGTGACGTCACCGCGCCACCTACGTCAGCAGTAGGGGCCGGCGCCCGGCAGGCTTAAGGCCTAGTGCGGTCGGCGGAGCGCTGCGCTAGAGGCGCTGCGCTCCGCTGACACCGCACAGTCCCGGGAGTCGGGGACATTAGTCCCCAACTGCCGGGCCGGTCCCTGCGCGCTCGGGACACAGGTCCCGGGCGTTCAGGGACCGGATGCGCGGCCGAGCACCGGGGAGCGACGGCACTCCCTCTGGGGCCCACAGCGGCTCGGGGGGGGCCCCACCGGGGGATTCACCGGTCACCCGGCGGCCCAGTCCGAGCCTGGTTGTGACACAGCAGGCTCACATCACTATGCCTTTCCCCACAGTGTTCTCACTCTAGTCAAACAAAGCTCTGTTTATGTAAAGAGCTGTGAGTAGCTGCAATGTAGCTGATTGGTTAACACTTCTGCCTTTCAGCATAAGCGTCTTCAGTTCAAATCCCTGTAGGAACCAAACGTGATTTTTTTTTCTCAATACACAAACCTGATTGATGGTTTTTCCTTTTTTTTTTTATTTGCACTGTTTGACTAATTAGGAACACAGAGGATGAGAGTAGAATGACAGCACCTGGGGTTGAACACTCGCTCAGCAGTGAGTATGTGTGATTACTAAACAGGGGATAGACTGACAGTAGCTGCCTGAGAGGAGAGGTGATGTCTGAGCATATGCGGCCAGGACTGAGGAGCTCTCGTCACTTGTTGTATCTCCTATAAATGAGCTGTACATTATGGATCACTAAGGAAGCAGCTAAAATAAAAATGGTGCAGAATTTATAATAATGATGAATGGTAAAAATGTTTATTACTTAATTTGGAAGCTTCCAACGTCAATTTTAATTTGTGGTAAAACTCCTTTAACCCTTTATGACAAATGACATATGAGTAGGTGATAGTGCCGGTAAGGAGCTTTGTACAGCTGCATGGTGTTTACCATCTTTACCCGGCGGTTACAGCGCGGGATGGAGCCGCCGCCATCCTCTGCTGTTTAAAACCTTAGATGCCGCGGCTTCTCACTCCGATTGGGGCGCCCTCGGTGAAATTGTGGGCTCCAGATCGCTTAACATGGCAACTGATGTCTGAGCATGTGCAGCCAGGACTGAGGAGCTCTCGTCACTGGTTGTATCACTTATAGATGAGCTGTACACTTTGGATCACTAAGGCCTCGCGATTTCGTGGAATGGACGGTGCCGCGAGTGCCACTGTTTTTCATGCATTTAAACGCTGCGGCCCCAGGCAGGAAGTGGGGAAACCGCCATATTGGTACACCCTAATGCATTGTCTATACAATGCATTAGGCTGTATAAATGATCGAGCCTCCTAATGGTGAAGCACCCAAACTCTCAAAGTTAGAGTAAAAAAAAAGTTTTAAAGTGTAAAAAAATAAAAAAATTAATAGTTCAAATCACTCCCCTTTTGCCATTTTACAAATAAAAAATAATAATAAAAGTTACACATATTTGGTTTCACCGCATCCGAAAAAGTCCAATCTATTAAAATATAACATCATTTATCCTGTGCACTGAACACTGTAAAAGAAAAAAAATTCCAAAAGGCAAAATTGCGTTTTTTTTTTGTCATTTCACATCCCATAAAAATTGGAATAAATGTAATCAAAAAAGTCCCGTGTATTCCAAACTGATAGCACTAAAAAGTGCACTTCAGCTGCAAAAAATGCCCCTCACTCAAGCCCATAGGTGTAAGTACAAAAAAGTTATTGGTCACAGAAAATGTCGACACTGCGCAAATTTCTAAAATAGCAAATGTTTGGAATTTTTTTTTACGGTGCCAAAATATAACGGAAACCGTACATGTTTGGTGTTGGTGGATGCGAATCAACCTGTAGAATACAGATAGCACATAATTTTTACCGAAGATTGAACGGCATAAAAGCAAAAATCCCGCAAACATGGCACAAGTACGTTTTTTTCACATTTTGTCCCACTTTGAATTTTTTTGCGGTTTCCCAGTATATTCTATGTTAATATGAATAACACCATTGGAAAGTACATCTTGTCCCATAAAATAAAAACCTTCATATGTCTATGCAGGTGGAAGAATAAAAAAGTTATGGCTCTGGGAAGGCTTGAGGAGCGAAAAACAAGCGTGAAAAAAAAAAGGACACGGCATTAAGGGGTTAAGTAGGCAAGGATAGAGTGGCATCAAATTATGGGGCATAGGGACAAATGTGGGACAAAAAATCCAGCTGGACCACCTGACATCACTGTACAGTTTGAGAGCATTTGAGCAGTTGCTCTCAGAACTACAACTCTCAGCGTGCACCTGTGGTCAGCATGACATGACAACAACGCAGCCTCCAATAGTAAACCTAGAACGTAGCATTTGACGCATGCGCATCATGTCTCTCCGAGCGCCGCGCATGTGCTTTGAAACGCCGACGAAAAAAAGCCCTGTGCGCTGTAGGAGAAACGCGCAAGCGCAGGAGACACAGCATTCAGGGAGTGACGCCGGGAGAGAGTTGCGCAGGCGCTGTGGCGGTAGGCCGTAGTTGCGCACTTGTACTGAGGAGGAGGGTTGCTGGCGCTGCTGGGTTATACCCGTAGTCGTCGCGGTTGCCTGGTGGCCGCCTGAGAAGCTGTGACGCGTCTGCTCTGTATGGAGAGTGGAGAATGGCTCCTTTCCCGGACGAGGTGGATGTGTTTACCGGGCCGCACTGGCGGATGAAGCAGCTGGTTGGACGTTACTGTGATAAGGTACCGAGACCGGGAAGTGTGAGCGGTCCGGCCGAGTCTGCTGGGTGTATATGTGTGCGCTATGTATGTGTGGATATACACACAAAAATATATAAACACGATATATACACACAAAAATACTTTAACACACAAACGTATATACACACACACAAACATACATGACATACACATATATATGTATACACACATTAATACATGAACACAACATACACATACAAACACACGATACATACATGATATATACACACAAATATACACTATATACACATACACGCATATATATACAAATGTGTATACACGCACACAAATGTACATGATATATACATATATAAATACATATACACACATTTGTACATGAATACAATATACACACCCACAAACGCATATACATGCACACATACATTTTATATATATTTATACATTAACACAATATACACATACATACACACAATATAAACATACAAACATGCATATACACACACTATATATGCCAACACACATGATATATACACAAGAGATATACTCGTGTGTATATATCGTGTGTTTATTGTGTAATATGTGTGTGTAATTATATATTGTACATATCCGTGTGTGTGTATATTTGTGTATATATTTGTTGTTATATTGACTGTGGTGGTGTGTAGTATAATAATATTAAAATATGTTGTGTGTACATATCACGTGTGTGTATATTGTTTGTGTATGTATATGTGTGTGTGCTGTATCTATAAGTATGTAAGTACATTTATGTATGATATATATACGAGTCTATGTATGTGCTAATTCCTCCATAGGGCAGCATACAGGAGATACCACATCCATTATATGTATACCGGTGTATATATTTTATATTGTCTTCTGTATATTACATACTGTGTGCTGGGATAATCTATGATATGGATTTTGACAAGCACAGGTTATAATGTGTTATGTATATTATAGTATACAGTGTAATGTGCTGGAGAACATTATATGATATGGGTTATATTACTGTGTACAGACTGTTGTATACTGTGTGCTGGAATAATCTACATAATACATGAGTTACATTATAATGTGTATATTATATATAGTATACGGTGTAAAGTGCTAGAGAACATAATGTACATGAAGTGTGTTATATAACTGTCTACAGGTTATGTGCACTGTATACTGTGTGCTGATGTAATCTACATGATGGATTATATTATGTATACGGCGTAATGTGATCATAATGCACAATATTACAGCTGGCATCTCCATGTGCAGGGTACTGTATATCATGCACCATCTATATGGGAGACAGTGTGCTGCTCCAGAGACCATAGTGTATGTTATATAAGCACTAGGGGCTGTGATGTCATTCTTATTGTAGGTATAACCTGCCTGTACAGTGCGGCTCATGTATCATGCAGGTTATAACCTATTGGACCATGTTCACTGCGGATTTTAACAAGGAATTGATTGTGGATTTCATGTTGCTATTCTTGTCCCATTCATGTGAGTGAGCAGTGTGTGCTGTAGGCCTCAGGATGAGCTTCACCACTGCGCCCCGGCTCCTGCCCCCCCCCCCTCGCCTTCTCCAGCGCACCGGCTCCTGCGCCCCCCCCCCCCCCTCGCCTTTTCCTCCAGCGCCCCGGCTCCTACCCTCCCCACCCTCGCCTTTTCCTCCAGCGCCCCGGATCCTGTCCCCTCGCCAGCGCCCCGGATCCTGTCCCCTCGCCAGCGCCCCGGATCCTGTCCCCTCGCCGGCGCCACCGGATCCTGTCCCCCTCCGCCGCTGCCCCCCGGATCCTGTCCCCTCGCCGGCGCCCCGGATCCTGCCCCTCGCCGGCGCCCCGGACCGTCCCCTCGCCGGCGCCCCCGATCCTGATCCCTCCGCCGGCGCCCCGGCTCCTGCCCCCCCCCCCCCCCCCCCCTCCTCGCCGTCTCCTCCGTGCCCCCGCCGCTCCTGCCCCCCCCCTCCTCGCCGTCTCCTCCGGTGCCCCGGCTCCTCCTCCCCCCCCCCCCCCCTCGCCGTCTCCTCCGGTGCCCCGGCTCCTGCCCCCCCCCCCCCTCCTCGCCGTCTCCTCCGGTGCCCCGGCTCCTGCCCCCGCCCCCCCCCCCTCCTCGCCGTCTCCTCCGGTCCCCGGCTCCTGCCCCCCCCTCCTCGCCGTCTCCTCCGGTGCCCCCGGCTTCGTGCCCCCCCCCCCCCCTTTCCTCCGGCGCCTTGGCTCCTGCATTCACACTTGGTTGAGGTGTGTTTTGTCTTGGTATTTTAATCTCGGACAGCTCCTTTAAACAGGTTTTTCTGGATTTGACGCCGATCACCTGTCCATGGGGAGGTGATGTCTGACCTGTTGTGGCGTCTGTCCTGGTCCAGTCCCAGTGATCCCATACATGCCATCTCTTCTGTGAATCTGTGTTGTTACTGGAGGGGTTTACCCAGTATCATCTCATTACCATTGGCAGTGCTTTGTCTACTGTATGGTGGCACCAATTTTTAAATATCTTATTTTTTTACCACCTTAGGGGGGATTATAAATTTAGAAGCAATTTTTGAAGTTTTCAAAAAAAATTTGGAACATAGATTTCTTTAGGGACCAGTCCAGTTCTGATGTGGCTTTGAGGGGCCTGTGTGCTAGATACCTCTATGAAACCGCTTCCATTAAGGAGCAGGGCTGTGGAGTCGGCAAGCCAAAGCCCCAACTCCGACTCCTCAATTTCCCAAACCTCTGACTCCCTCATACACAGTGCATGTTTTAGTGATAACTTTACTGTAGTAACATCCGGCTTTTTACCACCTTATGATACAATAATCAAACTATGTAGGTAGAACAGACACTGAAAAGCAAAAGGGTAACAATGTTTTGAGCTTTTGAGCACTTGTGGGTGGAGTTGAAGAAAAAGCTGTATTTGTATACAATTCCAGTCAGCACCAACATTGGGAATGTGTGAAAGAGACCTGGGATCAGATTTTGGTGAAGATATGCTTGAATCTGATCCAGAGCCCAGAAAGATTCAGACACAGCTGAAAACCAAAGGTGGATTTCCCAAATACTAACAAAATAATAGAAATTAAAATTTTGACTTTTAGTAGCAAAACAGTAACAATTCAGTTACAGGAAAGAATCTGCAGAATTAAGCAGATGATAAATACTTGCGAGTCAAATTTATGTATAATATGGGTCAGATGACTGTATATACAATGACAGTAGCCTCATGTACAAAGCTGTAGTGGCTGGAGAGATATGGAGCCTGAAAGTCACAAGTTCAAAACATTGTTACCATTTTGCTTGTCGGTGTAAAATATATTTTTTTGGATATGACTTTAGAAAACAAAAAAAATTGTAAATATCAAAACACTGCAGGAACATTTGCGGAGTCTCTGAATTTGTTCTGAGAAATAGATCGCCTCCATCAGATCCTGCATACATGACCTCACATCTGATCTCATATTTCCAGGCTAGAGAACGGCCTCTCTACACTAACTTGGGGGTTGAGGGCCAAACGGTTACCACAGGGCAACACCTCTAAACAATGTCCAGGGTAAAAAAAGGAATTGCCTCAGCCACAGTCAGTTTTGCTGAATGGTTGAATTCTTCTACTTTGAAACAGGTGAAAAATGTTGCTGAAATCTGTTTGCTATGGACAGAATCTTTTCCCCTGGGGCAGGGCTCTTTGCCTGCTCCATGCCATCAATTACACTCCTCATGTAATTTAAAGGGTGAAGATAATGGGAGCACAGCACTGGCCGGACCCAATTCCTCTTGCTCTTTGCATCGAACTAACTGGACCAACTTATTATATATTTTGGGAGTCGGTCCCTTTTATGAGGACTCCGACTCCTGCAAAATAGGCACCGGCTCCGACTTCGACTCCACAGCCCTGTTAAGGAGTTCAAAACAGCATTTAGGAAGTTTAACCCATTAGGTGTTTCATAGAAATTAAAGCAAAGTGAGGGGGAAATTTCAAAATTTCACTTTTTTCTGCACAGTAGATGTGACCATGGAAATGCAACTCGCTGTCAGTTCCCCCGATTGTGACATTTTTTTTTTTAGATATCCCATATGTGTCACCTACTGGATCTTGGGTCTCGCTTTCATTAGGATATTTTGTAGGTGCCATTACAGGTTTGTTGACACCCAAAGGGGCTAAAACTTAAACACCCCTAAAAAGACCCCATATTGGAAACTACACCCCCTTTACTGATGTGTATGGTGACTGTCAGTCACCAGTGTGGTGACGTCACAGACCGCAGCTTCCGGGTTGTCATGAAAGCCATCGACACTCTGTAATTACGTCGTGGGGGGGAGGAGGGGATGATGGAGACAGAGAAAGCTCCCTCCCTCTGTCTGCCCTTAGCTGCTGCAGTTGACGGTGGCATCTAAGGAGTTAATTGGCCGTGACTATTTTACAGCTGACTACAAGCAGAGCCCGCACGTTCAGGAACGTCCGAATGCGCTAAATGACATGCAACCAGTAGGTTCCTGATCGTCCAAATGCGTGAAGGGGTTAATATTATTATTTATTTTATAGCGCCATTGATTCCAGGGCGCTGTACATTCAGGGGGTTACATACATAACATAAGCCAAACAAGTACAATTTGTGGGCAAATCTGTGACTAACAACAGGTACAGAAGGGGAGGAAAAGGACCCTGCCCCAAGGGGTTACAATCTACAAGGGGAAAGGGGGGAGAGACGGAAGGTGGGGGGTAGGACATGTTTTTGGGGGGGGTGGGAGTGACAGCGGGTATTCTAGGTCGTAGGCTATCCTGAAGAGATGGGTTTCAGGTTGGCTTGAGGCTAGTGAGAGTGGGAGAGAGTCTGATGCATTGTGGTAATGAGTTCCAGAGTGTGGGGGAAGCACGGGAGAAGTCCTGGAGACGGTTATGTGAGGAGCTGATAAGAGGAGAGTGGAGGAGAAGGTCCTGTGAGGAGCGGGGAGATTTGCGTGAGGGGGGGTTTTCTGGAGATTAGAGCAGAGATGTATAGAGGGGAGAGGTTATGGAGGGTCTTGTGGTCATGGTTAGTAACTTGAAATGAATGCGCTGGACAATGGGCAGCCAGTGAAGGGAGAGGCAGAGGAGGAGCGAGGAGAGAGGTGAATAAGAAGGATAATCTTGAACAACAATACTTCCTGCTAGATTCTAGTGGATGGTCAGCCAAAAAAAAGCACACCAACAAAAGTGTACATACAGAGAACAAGGTGTAAATCACAGCGTAGTAGAAGGCAGAAGATTAGCCTATCGTACATATCTGCATCATAGGTTCTATTCGAAACCTCCATCATAGAGGTGTAAACAGACCCGCACGTTGACCGCCCGACCCCACTGACTACAATCTGTTGGGGTTTTGTCCCGGTATCTGTTACTTTAACGGAAAGAATAGGGCGTCATTGTCAGAGGAACTTGTGACAGAGGTTCAGAGCCTCCGACACCAGTGTGAACCGCCCCAGGCCTGAACAGGACTTCATGACCAGCACATTTTTTTTTCGTTTTTGCCTCCTTGCGTAACCTTTTTATTTTTTTCAATGACACGGTTGTATGAGGCCTTGTTTTATGAGAGATGAAGAACTTTTTGGGGGCTTAGTTTGAGTTCATATAGAAATTATTGCTTAATTTTTTTTCCAATTTTTTTTGTTTTTAGATAGGTTTTTTTTTTTACACTACTCACATTTCACACTAAATAACTTGTAATCTACAGGTTAACTTGAATTCTACAGGTTATTACGGACGTGTGAATACCACATTTTTGTGTGTAATGTAGGATTTCTTTTTTTCTACACTTTTTTTTTTATGTTCTTTACTTTTTTTTTTTTTTTTATAATCCCATGAAGGGATAACTACTTTACACTTTTTTTTTTTTCTTACACTTAGTAATGTGTTGACATATTCATATATGCCGATATGTTGGACTGCAGGTGTGCTGCCCTGACTGCAGGTTTGTTATACTGACAGCCCTGGGGCTACTCTAGGTCCCCAGGTCTGACAGTATAGATGTTCCCAAGGCTCCATCGGGTCACTGGGAGTCAAAGGGTTAAGCAATGCGGATCAGAGCCGCTTACAGAGACTGCAATAGGAACAGGGCTGTTAAGTACAGCTCTGTTGCTAGCGCAGCTGCGGCGCTGGGAGCCACAAAACTCCTCTATCAAGATGTCGCTGCAGGTTAACAGCCTGCAGCACCTACCATCAAGGGGTTAAATGATATTGACAACAAACCAACACAAGAACCCGAATAACTGCCCCATCAATCGAGCAAAAGTAATTAATAAGAACCAATTAAAAATTACTTGGAGTTCCCAGGATTATAGATACATAAAGTACATTGTAAATCCTGTGCAACAAGGAGAAAAACCCAAGCAAAGATTACATGAAACATGAAACAGAACTATACCTAACACCAAACATACAAAAACGATAATACCAGCATGGAGACGCATCCATGTAGCTACCACGTGGGACCCAAGCTCCTGCTGCCCTCTCCTCCCCACTCACCCCAGCCTAGGTATTGTATACCATTTTTTAAAGTTGACTTTGCCACAGTATGGAAATATGGAGACACTGGGACACATTTATCAAGTTGCACTAGAATTTTTGCATTGGGTCACACTCCCCACATTGCGATGGTAGCCATACAGCGATCAAACACCAACGCCCCTCACACTTCTGTAGTGTGTGTGTGTGTGTGTGTGTGTGTGTGTGTATGTATAATATATATATATATATATATATATATATAAATATATATATTATATATATATATAATATATATATATAATATATATAATATATACACACTGATATGAGGGAAGAAATACCAGAGTACACGCATAGCATGTCCATGGGGTTAAATTGACCAGTGGAGCCCAAGAGAGTTTTATCCTCTACTGGCCAGCATCTGTCCATATACTGTAAAAATGGAAGAAAATGGATTTGCTTAGTAAACCTCGCTGCTCCATCCTTTGGAGTCCAGTGAGAAGTGGCATGTATTTTTACATTATGGCCCTATGGGAACAAGTGTCACAATAATGAATACCCAGCAGCTTTTACCTGCCTGAAGGCAATGGGCCTGTCTGATTAACCCCTTAAGCCGAACACCTGAAAAGTACCTAATGACCAGCGCATTTTTTTTAGTTGTTGCCTCCTTGTGTTTCAACAGTCGTAGCTTTATTTTTTCAATGATGCAGTTGTATAAGGCCTCGTTTTGTACTTTTTGGTTGAATAATTTAAATTCACTTATAATTTATTGCAGGTTTTTTTTTTTTTGTTTTTTTTTAAAGAATAGGAAGTAATAGAAAGCTTAAAGGGAACCTGTCACATAGATTATGTCCCCCTTGCTGAGGGCAACACAAGCTAATGTCAGACCTGCTGTTCCCAGCACTGTGCCCCTTATTCTGTAAGATGCAGCAGTTTTAGAGCATTTACCCCTCAAATCTTATTCATGAGTAGGTGTTAGCCCCGCCCACCAAAGGCTAGCCCTGCCCACTGACAGTTATTCACCTGTTTCTATATATTCAAAGTAATAAGTTAATCAGTTGAGGTGGGTGGGGTATGAAAAAACACTTTTTCTGACTTTTTCTGACTGAAAACTGCAGATTTGAGCATTAAATACACGAAAACTCCAGCATCTTACAGAATAAGGGACACAGCGCTGGAAACAGCAGGTCTGACACTGGCTTGTGCTGCCCTCAGCAAGGGGGGCATATACTAGGTGACAGGTTCCCTTTAACATTTTCCACCTGCCACATATATCTCAATTGGCACCATTCCATGTGTGACATGTAACCAAAATACACTCCGTGGAAATCCCTAAAGAAGCATTTATGCTATCTATCATACATGAAAAAACTTTGAGACTCTGGGTTTTCACATAATTTGATCAAAAAAATGCTTAAGCTGCCCACGCTTCAACGTGGTCTCAAATCGGGGCAGTCCTATCCCATCTTTAACCTCTCAATCGAGCCAATCAGCCTCCCGCTGGTCAACCCACCTCCATTATTCAAGAAAAAAAATAAAAAACACCCAACCTGCAAAGCTGCCCTTCTTATGACAGCCTGTGAGAGTGGGCGGGGACAGAAACACAAAAAAAGCACCCCTTCCTTTCCATCTAGGTTAAAATCAATGTACACCAAATATAACGTATGTTTTTCTGCACACAAAAACACCTCTGAAAAAACGTATGCCCAAAACCCGGGTGCCACTGGCAGGCTGCGCACACATGAAAAATACATGTACGCACACAGACCGCCGACAGCGGCACATTTCTGCAAAAGGGCAATAACACTACGGAAATCCCTAAAGAAGCATTTTTTGCTATCTATCAACATGAAAAAAACTTTGAGACTCTCGGTTCACATAATTTGATCAAAATGCTTAAGCTGCCCACGACTTCAACGTGTCTCAAATCGGGCAGTCCCATCCTATCTTTACCTCTCAATAGGATAGGGAAAGGACTGCCCCATTTGAGACCACGTTGAAGTCGTGGGCACTTTAAGCATCTTTTTATCAAATTAAAGTGAACCGAGAGTCTCAAAGTTTTTTCATGTAACCGAAATGTCACAACATCTTTGAGCTACAAATCTTCCTCACATTTACATATCTAAACCTAACTCTTATGCTTTAATGTTTTTTTGTTTTTTTTTTTTGGGGGGGGGGGGGATTAACTAACGAGCTGCGGACATTTCCTTATGCAATAAGAAATAGAGTTGTCTTTAAATGCAGTGTTTAGTGCCGTGGATTTCCTTCCAGCATGTGCCATCATCATTCAGAGTATTTACTTCCAAACAGTAACGTAAAGCAAGGACAAGTGACTGTTGGAATCCAACGAAGAGTAAGGGTATGTTCATACGGCGTTTTTGGATCCAAAAATTGCAACCAAACACGCAGCGGCGAAGGGATCTTAAAGGGATCCAACATGCAGCTGCGTGTTTTGATCCGTTTTGGCTGCAGCAGGATCGCACCCTATAGTTTATAATAGGGCTCCTGCTGCGTCTTTCGAACCAAAAATTGATATGTCAATTCTTGGAACGGATCCAAAAAGACAGATCCGAAAGATTCGGTGAGACACACGTCAGCAATCACTCGTGTGAACGCCGATGCATGTTTCATAGTAAAAGCAATGTAGATCACGTTGCTATTTGTTAGCTGCGTGTTTGGGTCTGTTTAGGGTCCGACAGACGGATCCAAACACACATCTAAAAGCGTATGTTCACACAGCCTATTTGGACGCTGTTTTGGACGTGGCTTTTGGAGCCCCCAGTTAATTTCATTGATTCTTATGTAAAACACTGTTTGTGGTTCACACACAAGGCTTTTACACGCTTCTTTGCAAGGTGTTTTGGGTGCTGAAAAAGAAGCGTCATGTCAATTCTTGAAGCGTGTTTTAGATGCGTTTTTTGCCCTGGCTATTAATTTGTATGGGTGAAAACAGTGTTGAAAAACAGTGTCCAAAAACGCACCGAGAATCGCGTCTAAAACCTGAAGATACATTACGTGGAAATCCCTAAAGAAGCATTTATGCTATCTATCATACATGAAAAAACTTTGAGATTCTCGGTTCACATATTTTCATCAAAAGATGTTTAAGCTGCCCACGACTTTCAACGTGATCTCAAATCGGGCAGTCCTACACTATCTTTACCTCTCAATAGAGCCAATTCCAGGCCTCTCACTGGACTAAAACCTGAAGAAGCGCGTTTCACACGAGGTTTTGATGCTGTTTTATGAGCGGAAATGCTTTGAAAACCGCATCCAAATAAGCAGTGTGAACATAACCTAAGGGTCTGTCAACACAGCAAGGATTATCAGTTGGTTTTTGACTCTGATTCAGATTTTCTAAACTTTCAAAATCTGATTGTAAAACCATCCCCATAGATCTTAAAAAAATAAACTTAGAATTCCTGGCTGAAAATTTGCTATTGAAGTCAATGTGATGGCGTGAAAAAGGACCAGAGGGATTTGTGCACATTTTTTTTGGAGGGGGGCGGATCTGCGTCAAAAAATCTGAATTGTGCTCCATGATACCAAAACAATTGAAAAACTGACCCCTTAGGCCATGTCTACACAGCACTGGATTTCGTTTGGTTTTTCAGCAGATTCAGTATTTTGAATATGCCGAAAATCCAGCCGTACATAGCGCTGTGTAGCCCTTAATAGAAGATCTGTGTTGTCATCTACACCGCACGTATTTTTTTACTGAGGTTTTCCTAAATACAGGCAGTCCCCGACTTACATCGTTCCGACTTACATACGTCCTCTAGTTACAAACGGAGACTTATGGGGCGTGGCTGACATTCAACACTGAGTCACGCACCGTGATAACCAAGTGCCAGCATGCCACAGCTGCACATGAGATACAGAACGTTAGGTGAAATCTTGTAAAAAAGGGCACAGACTGCAAAACAAATGTAAAAACTGTTCCCTGCACTCTCCAAAACTAAAAAAAAATCATTGTTTTTGCTGGAGTTACATTTAATAAATATACCTGTTCCGACTTACATGCAATTTCAACTTAAGAACAAACCTACGGTCCCTATCCCGTTTGTAACCCGGGGACTGCCTGTATATAGAATATAGAACACTTTACTATGCAGACAGAGCCTAAAACCTCACCAAATATCAAATACTCTTCAGGCAACGCGGTTATAGGATTCAGAATCTGACGACTATTTTGTCCTTTGTCGCTTGGACACATCCTAAGGCTATGTCTACACAGCACAGGTTTGGGGTCAGATGTTCGGTGGATTCAGTATTTAGAATCTGCCGAAAATCTGGCTGTACCCTGTGCTATTTAGCCCTCAATAGAGAATCTGTGCTGTAGTCTGCACAGCACAGTTTTTTACTGAGGGAAGCCTAAACCTGGTGGTTCTTCATGCCACCCTATTGACTTTAGTAGTAAATTTTCTGCTGATGGCACATGATGTAGACTACAATGCATATTTTCAATTGAGGTCTATGGGGATGGCTTTATAGTCTTGTGACGGTTTTTAAAATCCGAGATCCGTGTGAATTTTCTACTGGAAATATATGCCATGTAGATGGAGCCTAATATAGGACGTCCTTTTTGTGCAAAATCTACATACCAGCTACTCGCACAATTCCATACCTCTCTCAGGTTTCCTTTTTTACAGTCATGCCTCCAATCTGCTTTCAGTCATATAATATACGAGAGATCCACGGCACACCTTCTTGTATTTGTTAAAAAGCAATTTTATTCCCAAGTACAAGTGATAAGCAGCTTTCCTTATATTACTATGTGCATTACAGAAGACTGAGAGTAGTCCCACGGTCCGATGTTTCGGCCACAACCTAGGAGAACTGTAGGGTGGGAATAAGGAACCAGTAGCAGGAGTGCTATGGATCTATCATATACTGGATTTCAGGCCCATGGGCCTTTCCACTGAGCACCCACATCATACTCTGGTGTGCAGCACCATCACATCAGTACTTTAAAGGGGATGTATCGCTTCGTCAGTTAGCCTGTTTCAGTGCTCTCACAGCCTCTCAGTTACAGAAATTCAGGGGCGTTTCTTCCCCTCCCAGATCGGTGTTTCTTAACCGAAGGGATGACATCATCCCCCTTCACTGTTCATGCTGGCTCCGTGTGTTCTCCCCCCCCCCCACCCCCCCCCCCCCCCCCCCCCACATGTCGCAGTGTCTCTCCCTGTGCAGAGTATGTAAGAGCTGCTTACATACCACAGGCTTGCATTCATGTTACAATTGAATCCAGTCTTGTATAAACTCCTCCAGAGCTGTGCAGAGTGAAATGCTCTCGGCCTCTAATGCTCCTTCTATGTTTAGGCACAGTGGCACGATTGTGCTGTTTCCAGATTATGGAAGCCCTGCAGTGGTGTTCTGTTTCTTCTGGCTGTGCAGAGTGAAAATGTGCCGGTCCCTTACTTTGAGTGAGAGGCAGGAATGCAAACCCCTTTAATAGGGCCGACCAGGGGCTGAACAGAATGTAAATAAGCTCTCAGCTAGTGAAATGCAAGGAGGAGGGATCCGATCAGCACTGGAGATCAGTGTAAACGGAAACAGAAGATAAGGAAAACTGAATACAAGACAGCTTTGCTAATGACATCTAATTGTAAAGTTACTTGTTTTCACTGTCCCCTTATTCTGAAGACCATTCAATGAAATGATAAAACCCCTTTAAGTAATGTAAATATGGGTCACTTTGCCACAGTGGCCACTATCTTCTTTTCCTTGATGTCTTTGTATTTAGTCTCCTGAAGGCCTCCTAGGCCCAGATCAATCTGAACACCCCACCACCACCCAAGAGATAGTGTCAGCCGTCCATCACTGAGTGATACCCGCAGGGATACATTTATGGTCTTCCCAGCAAACAGTAGCTTATGTTGACCACCTGGCTATTGCAAGGTCTGTTGGCCTCCTCCATCATTCCACTTATGACTCGCATGCAAATGCTTTGTGTCCTTTTATTTGGTCTGTCCAGTATATGTATATTACTATAAACCTGTTGGCTTCCAACAGAGGATGACGCTGGGCTGGATCCAAGGTGAGGGGAGAAGCGAGGATACGGCTGTGTCTCCATTTTTTTTTTTTTCAGCGTTTTTTCCTCTCATAAAAACGTTGAGAAAACATCTGCAAAGAGGTCCCATAGACTTGTATAGTAAAAACGTCCTATTATCTTTTTTTTTTTTTTCCTGCTCGTTTTATTTGCTGGTTGTTTTTTTGAAACATGTTGAAAAAACAAATGCACAGGGCAGAAAATTTACTGTAGGAGCCGGATGTTTTTTGGTGCGCTTTTTCTAGAAATACACAGCAAATCCTAATACTGTGCATTTCTGTAAAAAAAAAAAAAAAAAAAAAAGCCAAATAAACATGCAAGAAAAGGTGTGTGGTTTTTTTTTTCAGCAGCTTTTGACAGGCAGGGGACATAAAAACTCAGTTTTATGAACGTTTTTAGGATTTGGTTTTCAGGTCGTTTTTTAACCACTGCCATGTAGACAGAGCCTAACTTTTACTTTTAGCATACTGCCGCCCATTGAAGAAAAAAAAGTTGTTCATTAAAATAAAATGACTTGCCATGGGGGCCGGGGAGAAAAAGAGAGACGTCTAAAGGCTGTTTTACACCGGGCCCTTAAAATGGGCCGTATTTCGGTCCGTAATTATGCGCCAAAGTGCGCTAATTACGGGCCGAAAACGGCCCATTCATTACGGAAATTCACAGTTCTCATAGAGAACTATGGATTTTCGTTATCCCTCTCCTGCCCGGCAAAGCTGCGGGGCGGGGAAAATAATTCACAATGTCACTTTCATGATTTTCTATGGGCTGGCGAGAGTGCCGGCCCCCCGCTCACTCCCCCGCTCCCGCCCCCGGTCCACACGGCGTAATTGCGGGGCGTAATTACGTCCCGCAATTAAGCCGTGTGAACATAGCCTAAGGGGGTGTGCACATGGCTTCGGGGGGTCATTTCACTGCAATGTGCCCCGAAATACATCCTGTAATTACGGTAATCGTAGCTCTCCTAGAGAGCTATGATTATCCCTGGGCCCCCCCCCCTTCCCCTTCCGCGTTTACACTGCTTTCCCCCCGACATTCAATATTGGATATATGAACGTGAAAATGGGGGCCACCCCCTCTCCCACCCAACCCCCACGCCCCCTTAGAAAGAAAAAGGCTGTTCATGCTCTTGGCCCTGCATTGAGCTAACTGGACCAATTTAGTATATATTTTGGAAGTCAGTCAGTCCATTTTATAACGACTCCACAGCCCTGCTTACTGTACGTTTTTTTGCCCTGTTTACGGCTGTGGTAAAGTTTTCCACTTTGCAGTTTGGTCTCGTTAACTTTTTAAAAGAAGAACAAAAGTTATGTTATGACCCTGTACATTGCTATAGAGGCGCGTTCTGATGGCTTAGTTTATGGTATATATTCTTTTAGTAGGTCTATAGACCTTGGGCCTGGTGCATCATCTAGTACTGTACGTGCTTAGGTATCGAGGACTGCCGAAAGCAGGTTTTATTGCTAATAAGGATTATTCCTCTTTCATAAAATGATGGCACATCACTGCCTTCACTCAGGGGTGATCCGACAGTAGAGAATGCTTGTTAGTCTGTAGGGGATAATAGAAACTAGAAGCTGCATACTCGCCTCCTGCACGCTGTCGCGATCCCTGCAGTAGCTTTGTGACGGGTGCAGCCATTCATAGCCTATAGCTTTCATGTGAACGTTGTGGCCTGTGACTGCCCGCACCTATCGTGAACGATGAACGTTCAGATCCAGCAGGTAAGTATGCTTCTTCTCTTCTATTTTCCATCGTGCCCCGACAGGCTTCTTAGCATTTTCTACTGTCTGCGCACCCCTGTGATTGCTGGAGTCTGAGGTTTGTGCCCCCCACTGAGGCTGAGATTGAAGAGGCTGCAGAGCTGACCAGGCACCATGTGCCCTTCACTGTTTCTCCGGGCGGGGTCCCTGCCACCCTCTGTGCAGTGAACAGCAGTAAGGTCCAGTCTTAAAGAGCGTCTGGTATAAGGCCATGTTCACACAGCGTTTTTGGACGAGGTGTTCGGAGCGTTTCCTCGCCCAAAACCTCGTCCAAACAACATCAAAACCTCGCCTGAAACACGATTCTTCAGACTAGGTTTTTGACGAGGTTTTCACCCTTAGGCCTCGTTCACACGGCTTATTTCGCCGCGGATTTGCCGACGGATTGACAATCGTCAATCCGCCGGCAAATCAGTCAGAAACAAGTCACAGCCCATTTTCTATTGATTTCAATAGAAAATAACGGCCCCGTCGTTCACACGACGTGTATTTCCGTGCCGGATTGCCGCCGCGGATTGACGACGGCAATCCGGACGGAAAAAACAATGTGCATGTCAATTATTTCCGGACGGATTCACCACCTTCAATGATTGGAGATGGTGAATCCGTCGGGAAATCAGTTACAAATACGTGCCACACTTAGGCCATGTTCACATAGCTTAAAATAGGCCGTATTTCGGTCCGTAATTACGCGCCGAAGTGCGCCAATTACGGGCCGAAAACGGCCCTTTCATTACGGTAATCACAGTTCTCATAGAGAACTAAGGATTATGTCTCCTCTCCCCCGCCCGGCGAACCCGCGGGGCGGGAGATAATTGACATGTCACTTCTAGCGGCGTATACGCGCCGCTAGCAGTGATAGTCTATGGGCCGGCAAAAGTGCCGCCCCCCTGCTCAGTCCCCCGCTCCCGCCCCGCCCCCGTCCACACGGCGTAATTGCGGGGTGTAATTACGTCCCGCAATTAAGCCGTGTGAACATAGCCTTAGTGTCAGTTATTTGCAACTGATTTTCAACTGATTTCAGAACGCATTTACGATCGGCAATCCGATGTAAATACGTTCTGAAATAAGCCGTGTGAACGAGGCCTTACAAATGAATAGCCAGGACAAAAACCGCGCCTACAACGTGCTTCAAGAATTGACATGACACTTCTTTTTCATTGTTTCCAAAGAAGTGTGTGAACTACAACAAGGTTTTACATAGGAATCAATGAACTAAACTGGGGGCGTTTTGGGCGAGGAAGTGTCATGTCAATTCTTGAAGTGCATTGTAGGCGCGGTTTTTTTTTTTGCGTGGTTTTAGCGCGTTTCAAAAACCTGGTCTTCCCTTTTCATGCAACCCTGTAATAAGGGAAGCCATGATGTTCCACTGTATAGGGCACCGCCTGAATCTGGGATGGACAAGGTCCAGATGCAGAAGGACCTACTCTCCACCATTTCCAGAGGACTCAGCCAGCACGTAGCAAGGTGGTGGCAGCAGTACAGGGAGAAGACGGCGTCTTGGATTTTGAGCCTTGTGCACCTTCACACCACTTTGTTCACTAACTCAGACTGTGGCAAAGCTCGATCGATCTGGAGCAACGACTTTCCTACATCTGGGCCGATGCCTGTTGTCAGTAGGACCATCTCCTATGCTGAAGGCAGCACCATGCCATGATCAGCATCCCATTATGTCCTGTGTTAGCAGATTATGAGAGAGCACTTCAAACACTGGAGCAGTTTGTGGCATTTAGGAGTGTAAAGATAAGAAAGTTGGTTTGTTAATGTCTGGGACGTGACCAGCTAATCTTTCCGTTGCATAATCTGAGAAGCCAGTCCCTCTTTTTATGGCTGTGCATGAACTGTGGAAATGCCTACATGCCCAGATGTCAGTGTACTCATGATTAGTTTGCCATAGTTATGTTAAAGGTAAATAAAATACCCCCCCCCCAAAAAAAAAAAAAAAAATCCTTATAAAACATTTTTTTCATAAATCTAAAAATGTTTAAAAATCAAAATAAAATACATTGAACATAAGTTGGTCAACACCACCTTCTTCTGGATGTGTCTTTATTCCATCGGGGTAACCATATCGCTTCTTTGTCTGGATAGTCAGATCTGGATATAACTTCTGCGTCCAAAAGAATATGGCTTCTGTAGAAAAGGAGGAGTTCCTCTCTCTAAACTGGTAGGTTCCTAATAAATCCCTTGGCTGGGTGACTGCTCTGATAAGCGCGGCCCTGCTATGCTCCCCCTAACACTCCTATTGTTACCTTATACTTATCAATAAATGCCCATTGCATAACTATCAGTTAAAACTCACCCAGACGCGTGAGACTGTCTCATCCTGTTCATCAGTGGGTTCATTTCCTTCCACATTCACAATTCTCATTGAAATTTTGAGAAACTAGGTGGTATTATGGTAAAGGTAGCCCATTATGCAAGTCATTACTTGCTTGACTAAGCAATCTTCTGGACATTCACTCAGACCTGGTAATTCCTGTTACAGGAAAATAGCCCCATCACCAGAGCCTTGTAGCCGGTGCCCCTGGGAGCTTTCTACTGAATCCGGACTTTTTGGGGAGGGGCTGTTTTTATATTAGATTTTTAGCTTAAGATAAGACAGCAAACTTGGGTGTCCTATCTGCTTGCAGGCTGCCATGAGGGTAAACATGGCATCATTCTGTCCAGGCACGTTTGGTACATGCTCTGCTAAGCTTCTATTACCACAACTGTGCCCAATCTTTCATCCATTCCTGCATATTAATGATGCCAGGGTCACCTGAATCTTTCACACCTTCATTTTTGTGGTCTGGCATACAGTACAAGTATTATATATAAAATTATATATGCACATGGTGAGACTGTATGCCAGAAAATGATCTATTGTTACTAGTTTTTGTCACAAGGCATTATGGGAAAGGAGCTGAGAAGCTCAAGCGCCCTCTGCTGGATGTAACAAATCCTCAATTTGCTTTTGGCCCACTCATTGCCTCCCACTCAGCCAAGCCAGCATCGCTCTGGTCTGTACTGACGAGGGGCAAACACCCCAACACGGCTGTCTACAGATGGGTGATGCTGGCTTGGCTAATATCCCTTTGGCTTTCCAAAGACCCAGTGGGTCAAAAGCAAATTGGGGATTTGTTACATCCAATAGAGGGCGCTTGAGTGTCTTGGCTCCTTTCCCATAATGCCTTGTGATATGCAGATGCTTCATGGAGTGCAAAAGGCAATTTTGAATCTCCACACGCCTATATAGGCGCTCTCCCTAAGGAGAGATCTTCCCTTTCTTAGTTTTTATGTCAGAAGGATTGTTGCATCAAGACATTGGAGCAGGTTCATCAATACTACCTAATGCTTGGACAGGGTAAACTTACAACGCGACCCATTTATCATAGTGTTAAGAAATCTTGGACATGTTAGAACTGTCTCGTCCAACTTTACTCCTTTTTATAAGTTGGCTTACTTTACGCAAATAACTGTACCCAAATTTTTTACGAGCGCTAAGCCCCGCCCCCTTCCATCTAAAGAGGTTTTCTCACTACAGAGATTAGCTTTCAACATGTATTGACAGGTCACTGAAGACTTTTTCCAAATATATTGCTTTGTTTTTTGTTTTTGCTTTGTTTTAATAAGAGGGATTTTATCTGCTCTGAGTGCACACAGGTCGGCATCTGGGAGCAAGGAGTGACGTCACCACATGCGGACTACAACAAACAAACTAGACTACTATATAATGTATAAATGGCACCCTTTGTATCGCCTTATCTATAAGCAGTTATAATACCAGCTACCACCCCCTTCATGTATAGAAGGCGTGTGAGTGGTTGTCTTATCAGTATTGTTGCGTTAGTGCAGTCTCCCCTTGTATAATATTGTGGCTTTTCTGCATACTGGTGTGAACTGGTGCTTACCCAATGTGCAGTGGAGGGCTGTGTGAGCTGCTGCTCATTAGTTATCTGCACCTGTTAGGGTATGTTCACACGATGTACTGTGTTAAAACGTGTGGCTCTGCTGCATGGTAAGCGACTTCTGCTGAGTGTGTGTTTTGTGGCGTCCTCTATCATTTATGATGATTCATCCAATCCTAAGCCCTTATACCGTGTTTCCCTGAAAGTAAGACCTAGCAGAGATTTAGTTGAATTTCCCTAATATAAGGCAAACCCCCCCCCCCCCTCCCCCAAAATAACACATAGCGGAAATCATTAGAGGGTTGAAGGACCTGTGACGGGAGGTCATGTGACTTATTTCACCAAAGGTCCCACACATCCAAAATGAGAGTAGACAGAGAGTACATGTAAGTAACAAAGGGAAGAGGGGGGTGTTCAGATCATTGATACTGACACACATAGCTCACAGGATGGCTGATGGGGCATTCTGGGACTTCTAGTTCTACAAGTCCCAGCATGTTACATTTGCCATCCTTTGAGATAAGTCACTGCAGCTGCCATAAAATGTCCTTTACATACATATATCCCATGGTTTGTGACTCTAAACTTTCAGATATATATATATATATACACACACACGTATAGCATGCTATAATTTATTCATGGAAAAATAAGACACAGTGCATCTTTAGGAGCGAAAATTAATATAAGACGCTGTCTTATTTTCGGAGAAACAGGGTGTGTTTGTCCCTAAAGGCCTCCCTGATTTACTTAGATTGTACTGACTATGTCTTGGTATTTAAGGGATATTTTGTAAGTGTATTTTTACAGTTTATATTTTAGCTGGTGTTTGTTCCTTGCAGTGATAGTTTTGTTAAGGCCCAACATACTCTATTGAATATTGCTGTTTTGTTTTTAGATGTCAGCAATGCATGATGGGAATTGTTGTCCACCACCCACATGAGCTGCAGCTTAAGCTAAGTCCACTATTGCTGTGCTGAGGAGAAGCACAGAGAGAGCCACTGTTTGGCCATGTTCACACGGCTTAAAATGGGCCGTATTTCGGTCCGTAATTACGCGCCGAAGTGCGCCAATTACAGGCCGAAAACGTCCCATTCATTACGGTAATTCACAGTTCTCATAGAGAACTATGGATTACGTCTCCTCTACCCGCCCGGCGAATCCGCCGGACGGGGAGATAATTGACGTGAATTACTAGCGGCGTATACGCGCCGCTAGTAGTGATTGTCTATGGGCCGGCGAAGTGCCGGCCCCCCGCTCACTCTCCCTCCCCCGCTCCCGCCCCCGTCCACACGGCGTAATTGCGGGGCGTAATTACGTCCCGCCATTAAGCCGTGTGAACATAGCCTTTGACAAAATGTCAGCTATGCCTGTCTTTGGTTGCAGGAGGGTATGCTCATAATGTTCTGCGGCGTGTACAGTACGCGCCGCAGTACATCGTGTGTTTCGGGAGCTCGCGCTGATACGCGGACACTCTGGCGCAGGGGGGGCGCGGCAGTCCGCTGGCCACATTGACTTTCATTACTCGTGGCGCGTATTTGGAACTGATTTCCCGACTGATTCACCATCCCCATTCATTATAGTTGGTGAATTTGTCCGGAAATAATTCACATGCACATTGTTTTTGCGGCCGCAATCCGAAACGGAAATAAGTGTCGTCTGAACGACGAAACGTATTTCCCATTAAAATCAATGTAAAACGGCCAGTTACTTGTTTGTAACTGACTTTGCAACGGTTTTGTGGCCGTAAATACGGCTGCAAATCCGTTGCGAAATAAGCTTGTTTAACTTGGCCTTAAAGTATTCTGCCTGAACGTCGTAAGGCCCCTTTAATTTAAAGGTCGGTTTTTTTTTTTTTTTTTTTTTTCTTTTGGATATTCAGGAGGGCAGAAAGCATTCTAATGCCCCATACAAAGACAGGTTGCCATCCCAGTTTGGGTGATTTGGGGCAGTTCCCATAGGTCATCTTTCTTATTCCATGTCAGCACACCACTGCACAGTATGATAGCGACAGTTCAGCCATTGGCCCTTCTTTATGTGTAGAAGGTCAGAACTCGGGTAAAGCGGTAGCGCTGTGGTATGACCCAGCAGGTGCATTTTAATGTTAAAGCCACATTAAAACTGAAGAAAAAATATTATATAACAGAAAGGAAACCTATTCCTCATGCTGCAAGCCCCGGAAACAACCATTCATGTAGAAAGTCAGTGGCTCCTGGTCCCCAAGTCCTCTGTTTTCAGCTGATCTGTAAAAATGTACTGACACCGCGGTGGGCTTCATCTCTACCTCCTGACCCATACAGGCAGCTCACGTGCAGTGCAGGTGCTAATGAGATGGCTCCTAAAGTGTGCAGTTACTTCTCCACCACTGGTTTCTATGGGTTCTCATCTAAACAACCCATTCCATGTACCCTGTTGTGGACCGCGGAGAGTCCTCTCTCGACCTCCTCTTCAAGCCAGAATGGAGAGCTATTGACCAAGAGCATGTGATGTTTATTATTATTATTTATTTTTGAGCGTCCTTGGTTCCAGAGCGCTGTACATTCAGGTTTCGTACATAACATAGGTCAAACAGGTACAAAGGTGACCAATTAATAACTAACAACTGGTACAGAAGGAGTGAGATCCCTGCCCGCAAGGGCTTACACTCTAAAAGGAAGGTGGGAAGAGATGGAAGGTGAGGGGCAGACATGGTTATGGATAGTGTAGTGACAGCAGGGTTATAGATGGTAATAGGCTCCTGAAGAGATGGGTTTTCAGGTTGCTTTTGAGGCTAGCGAGAGAGGGGGAGAGTCTGATGTGTTGGGGCAGTGAGTTCCAGAGTGTGGGGGAAGCACGGGAGAAATCTTGGAGACAGTTGTGTGAGGAGCTGACACGGGGAGAGCAGAGGAGAAGGTCCTGTGAGGAGCGGAGATTGCATGAGGGGAGATATCTAGAGATTAGAGCAGAGATGTATGGAGGGGAGAGGTTATGGAGAACTTTGTAGGTCAAGATTACTAACTTGAACTGGATTCGCTGGACAATGGAGAGCCAGTGAAGGGATTGGCAGAGGAATAGCGGGGAGAGAGGTGGATCAGACGGGCAGCAGATTTCAGGATGGATTGCAGGGGAGTGAGGGTGCTAGCTGGGAGGCCACAGAGAAGGATGTTGCAATAGTCTAGGCGGGAGATGACGAGGGCGTGCACAAGCATTTTTGTGCTTTCAAAGTTAAGGAATGAGCAGATACGTGAGATATTTTTCAGGTGGAGGTGGCAGCAGAGGTGAGGGTTTGGATGTGTGGTTTGAAGGACAGATTGGAAACAAGGGTTATCCCAAGGCAGCGGACTTGTGGAGCTGGTGAGAGTGTAGAGCCGTTGACAGTACTAGAGAGATCAGAAGGAGGGATAGAGGGGGATGGGGGGGGAGATGATGAATTCAGTTTTCTCCATGTTTACTTTCAGGAGACATGAGGAGAAGGAGGATATGGACAAAAGACAGTCAGGGATCCAGGAGAGTAGAGAGGTGACATCTAGGCCGGAAATGTAGAGTTGGGTGTCATCAGCATATAGGTGGTAATGAAAGCCGTGTGATGCTATGAGCTGACCGAGGCCAAGAGTGTAGATACTTGAGTGACTGACCTCTTTGGTGACAAAATACTCGTCGGATTCTACTGTTGAAAACCATGTTGGACGCTGTGGTTTTGAATGAGTAGTTTGTGTGGATTATGAGGTCATTGTATTTTCCGGCGGATTAACAGTCAGAAAAGGAGCACTATTCATCTCTATGGGGTTTTGGATGCAGATCTGACATAGAAATGTTTGATATATAGCAGATTATTGAACATGTTCTAAGATTTTTTATTTTTTTTTTGTTTTTGATGGTGGTTCTGAAATCTAACCTCAGAAATTCCATGTGGATTTCCGACTAGAAATGCTTCTCGTGTAGACGAACCCTAAGGATAAGTTCACACGGCTGATTTTGACACTGTTTTTGGAGCTTCTCCTCACCCAAAACAGCAACAAAAAAGGCTCCAAAATGCCCCAGTTCATTTTCATTGATTCCTATGTAAAACAAGGTTGCAGTCCACACCCGACAAGGTTTTTCCGCGCTGTTTTAGGCACTGAAAAAGAAGTGTCATGTCAATTCTTGAAGCGTTGTCAACGCTGAAAGTCACCACAGGAATCAATGGAGAGCTTCAGTACCTCGTCCAAAACCTTGGTACGGATTTTGCCGCTGTTTTTGCCATGGCCATTCGTTTGTATAGGTATTTCAGGAAAAAAAAACGGTGTTGGAAAACCTTGTAGGAAACCATGAAGAAGCTTGATCAAATCCTTGTCGAAACCTTGTCTGAAAAGTGCTGCATTGAGGCGCTTTTCAGATGAGGTTTGGACGCTGAAAATTCAGCCTCCAAATCAGCCGTGTGAACTTAAAAGGGTTGTCTCACTACATTTATTCGTCTTACCTCAGTCCTGCTCTTTTGGTTTCATTTTGAATTCGAGGGCGTGTTTACTGGCTCCTACTAGGCTGCAGTAGAAGCCAGGTCTGTAGCTTTAGCAACCAGTGCTGGCAGGCTATCATGAGAGATTGAACAGGTCTGTAGCTATAGCGACCTGAGGAGCTGATGCAGCCCATACAAGAGGGGATAGCTCAGAATATTTAGGACACTGTTAATGGACACATATTGCAAAGTGACTTGTTTTTGCAAGATCTTTAACATAAAAAGCAATCCTTGTAGTGAGACAACCCATTTAACCTAATACTGCAGTGATATGTGTGGTTGTGGTTTCTCCTGGAAGGAACAGCTGATCACTGAAGGTCTGAGATGATGGCCTCTGAAGATCAGCTGACTGCCGGACCGCTTCTATGTAAAAATGTTCCCATTCCCCCATCTCGGACTAAAACCAACTTTGTTGGAGGAAAGCTAATTCCTTACATAAAGTGTCAACGGCTTTAAGGTCAGTGATGAGTTCTGCTTTAGGTCCTAATGATTGGGAAGCTGATGCAATTCCTCATGGGGCTTTCATCAATCTGCACGTTCAGAGTGACATGGCTTTTCTTATGGAAGGTTGGGCCAGTTATTTGTACCATAGGTCGCAATCATGTGTCCTTTCAAATACATGCATTTTGTTGATTTTGAATATACGTGCAATTACTGAAAATTTCTTCATTTGTCTAAATGCCTCGTCATGGTCTTTTTCTACAGTAAATGCTAATATGTCGGGTTTGCTCTTTCACAGCTTTCCAAGACCAATTTCTCCAACAACAATGACTTCCGGGCCCTACTGCAGTCTCTGTATGAGACCTTCAAGGAGTTCAAAATGCACGAGCAGATCGAGAACGAGTGCATCATCGGCCTGTTACAGCAACGCAGCCAGACCATTTATAATGTACATTCTGACAATAAACTCTCCGAGATGCTCGTCCTCTTTGAAAAAGGGTTGAAAAATGTCAAGGTAAATTTCTACTGGTGCATGCACTGCAATGCAGGCTTCATACCAAAGGGGGTTTCTCAGAAAGGCTGCGAAGACTAGGTTCACATCTGCACAGGAGGGAGGTTCTGTTTGGAGCGTCCGTCACAGAGAACTGTTCCATGACGGACACCTGTGGTGCCCAACTGACCCCATTGAGTATAATCAGGTCTGTTGGGTTCCTGTTATGGTGTCTGTCATTTTAATGGAGAAATTCGCACAGAATGCTGCACTGCTTTTTTTCTTTTTTTCTTTTTTTTCATCATGGTTTTGCAAATCTGCAACAGTGGCTCTGAACAAAACCTTAGACTCTGATGTGAGCTCCCTTTTATACCTAAGGCTGCAGGACTGGTTAAACATAATAATTGCACAGTGCTTGGCATCAATCAGAACCACTTATTCACAGCTCTATGGAAAATGAGAGTAACGATCTGGCCATCAAGGGAGATGTCACTATGAAAACACATTGAGCAATGTGGCCGCTGTGTATGGCTCTATATACACACACACTAGTATAGCATGCTATAATTTATTCATGGCAAAAATAAGACACCCCCTGAAAATAAGACGTAGCGCGTCTTTAGGAGCAAAGATTAATGTAAGCCGCGGTCTTATTTTCGGGGAAACAGGATATGTACATAAAACATAGTGTGAACAACCTGTATACGCGTTTCTAATAAACCCCAAAAGTTTAGAAAAAGGATTTTATCGTAGTAGTAATGTAAAATTGACAACACTGGCAGGTTTCCAGTGTGCGGTAGTCACATGACCCTTGTAATGCAGTACAAGTAAATGACCCCCACAGACCCTCCTAGTATTCCTGGAACATTTTGAGGAACTCTGTGATTGTGCAGAGATTGTGACACCACCATGCTCAATGAATATTCATTTCTGCCGACAGCTAAATTCACTTGTAAAAGTTAAGTAGATTTGCTGCGCTGACGGAATCTGTAACCTGTAAGGCTCAGGTTTAACTGTTTATATGCCGCACATAAAATGCGGCTATTATTTCTGTGCTCGCAGGATGAATATGAGCAGCTGAACTATGCCCAACAACTGAAGGAGAGGTTGGAGGCTTTCACCAGTGACTTCATCCCTCACATGAAGGAAGAGGAGGAGGTGAGTTGTAGCCTATGTAGTCTGTTATAGCTGTCCACGCCCTTCATTTCTAGTTGTCTCAGCATCTTTATATGGAAAGGTGTTCCAGTCTGGTTACCAGTCACTCTCTACATCCCGAGTTGTCGCATTCGTTTTCTACCTAACTTGGGTTTAAGGCGAAGTAGCTTCATGAGGTTCACACGTAGCTTGTGCGCATTCTCTTAGGTTTTTCAGCCTATGTTGATGGAATACTTCACTTATGACGAGCTCAAGGACATTAAAAAGATGGTGATCGCCCAACACTGCTCCCAGAAAGACCCCGCCGAACTCCTCAGAGGGCTGAGTCTCTGGAACGAGGCTGAAGAGCTTCACAAGGTGCTCAAATATTCTGTGGACGAAAAGTCGGAGGAGGGTAAGGCCAATAGCCAGTGTGCTTACCACATTTAACAGTGGCAGTAAAATATTAAAGGGGTTTTCCCACCATAGACTTTGATGGGAAATAGCTGGGATATGCCCTCAAAGTCTGATTGGTGGGAGTCCATTTCTGGGACTCGGACTTATCTGGGGAATGGGCTCCTCTAAAGTTACAGAGCAGACTAGAGAGCCAGCTGCGCTTGCGCAGTTACTCCCCATGCTGTTCTATGGGAGTTCCAAGCAGAGCCCAACACATCTCTTGGCTGTGCTCAGAACTCCCATAGAACAGAAGGAAGAGTCGTGTAAATCACATTGCTATTTATTAGATACGTGTTTGGGGTCCGACAGATTGATCCAAGTACGTATCTAAAAGCGTGTGTTCATACGGACCCACACCTATCAAACCTTGCAATGTCCTATCAATATGCCTTCAACGTCTATGGAGGTAAAGACCCTTACAGGATTTATGTAAGCAGTTTGTGCATTTTGCGGTATGACTGTGGTCATTTTGTTGTTCTAGTAGGGGAGTGTCTCGGTAACCAGTCATTTTTTGTTCTTTTCTCTATCTCAATGCATCTAAAACACAAAAACTAAGCAACTTTACAATAGTTTTCAAGCAAAAATGTTCTTCATTGCATTCATAGTCTATCTAGTATGTGGTCTACATAGTCCATCATCAAACATATTCCATTATAAGTGATATAGTGACTCTGTGAGACACATGGCCAGTCCCACAAGGTCATTAGATGTGTCCTAGGGTTTCCCCATGTTATTAGCTAATTGATTGTTTACTGTTCTGGCATGGGCTGGTGTATTTCATTCACGTTCTTCACAGCCTGCAGGGACATCCATGAGTTGTTTGGCTTCTGTGGTTGATTTGGGGGCTTTGTGTCCCTGTATGAACGGTGCCCCTAGATTCACAGTGGGCGTACCATGTACACGCATGTACAGAAAAATGAACGGATCCATTTACTGGATACCCATCTATTCTATTGACTTCAGTGGGGGAGGAGGGGTCCTTTTCTGTCAGATTTCCATGTGTTTTTTTGTTTTTACTCCCTCTCCCATTCCCAGGACCGTTCCTTTTTTTTTTGTCTTTCTTATTCCAAAACGGAATAAAGCGAAAGCCAAATGCAGATGTGACCTATGCGTTTCCAGTTGAATCCTGCGGTGTCACTTTTCCATCTGTGATCAAATACAGCTAGAAGTAGAAAACCAAGGGGCCGTTTACACGGCAGTGGACAAATACTGGCCGGTTTGCCGGCCGGTACTTGTCCGGTTTTGCGGCCGTCCCCACTGCCGTGCGGGGGGAGGGGGAGGGGGCTTTTCTCCGTGATGAGCGGAGAACAGCCCTCCCCCCACCCATTGAGATGCAAATGTTCCGTCCAGAAACCGGACAGAAGATTGTGCATGTTCAATGTTTTGTCGCCGGTCGGAAAACCCGTGCAGTGGGGACTGCTGCACGGGTTTTCCATAGAGCACAATTTGTGCTAATTTTCGGCCGGTTTTTCAGAAAAAAACGCAAACCGGCCGAAAACCCATGCAGTGGGGACATGCCCTAACAGAAGGTAGCGCGACTGCAGGATCAGGCTCTGTAGGGATAGTTTCTATGTTCTTATTTTAGATCCCTTGGGAGAATAAACACAAGCTTCTGACGGTATGTAGCCTGTAACTTCTGCCGTATAGCTACTTGAAGAACAGCGTAATGGAGCCAGGACCACCACCTCTCACCTCTGTGCTCAGAACGGTTTTCACTGACCCCCATCCTCTCCTAGCACTCTGATACACAGAACATCTCCTGTATCTATTGTCTGGAATTGCGTCCCTTCCTCCTGCCTGGTCTGTCCTTTCCAAAACTGAAACAAATAGTGTATTATTTCCACCCAGTCATATGATTTGAGTCAACAGGTTAGGAGAATTCTGAATTTCAGCAACAATTTTTACAAAGTTGCTCAACATTTTCGGGAATGTTGTGAAATTGTGGTTTAACCATTTCCTGAACTTTTTTTTTTTTTTTTTCAACTCCGTTTCTTGATCTGTTATGGATGTTTTTATGTTGGTGATGTAAAGTTTTAGGGGGGTTGTAAAGGTTGTGGCTAAAGCTAGCAGTGTTGTGTGTGTGTGTTTTTTTTTATTTTTATTTATTTTTTTTGTTTTTTTTTATGGGTTGGAAGAAGTCCTCTATGGGGGATGCATTTTTAAATGAAATTTTTTTGTTTTGGTGGTTTTCATGTAACTGGGGTTGATATATGAAATACAGTCCCCTAGTACTGACTGCAGAGCTGATCCTATAGTTACCTAACCCCAGTGATATGCAGGGACAGGCACAGCCTAAAGGTTGCCTGTTGAGGTGTATATATAGCACCGTGTATACAGCAACCAGTAAGGCAGAGACAGTAATAAACCATCTGTGCTTTCTCTCTGGAGAGCTTAGCACCGCACTGATGTTTATAGTCTATGGCCGGTGTTCCTTTCAGCCTGTGCCGACCTCCCACTGAAACTATTGACAGTGACCGACATCTGACTTGCATATGTTTTTATGAACTGAGATTGTCACACCATCTGTCTGTCTAGCTCCAGTCTTAGTCACTATCCTCCTGGTCAGCTGGTAGACACAGGCACTCTCTGTACATTGGTTTTCTATTTTACTTGTCCTTCTACACCAGTAGCATAAAGCTACATGGAAGATGTTGGGGCTAAAGCACTTTAGTGCAGCAGTATCTTATCCGCTAATTATATTGTTTTCTTGTTGTAGAGCCAGCTGCTCAGCCGAGCACAACATCCATTTGTCATCTTCCTCCGGAGGTAATGCTGAAAATTTTTAGTTACCTTAATCCACAGGAGCTGTGTCGTTGTAGCCAAGTAAACAGTAAATGGGCTCAGCTGGCAAAGGCCGGATCTCTCTGGAAACATCTGTATCCTGTGTTGTGGGCTAGAGGTGAGTCGCACCTACTTAACATTGCATTAAGGGGACTCCATCCTTCACATCTGGCAGAACACCTTCATGACTGTGAGCTCTCCCGCTGAGAACAAACCACTTACAGACCCAGACATTTTTGCACCATCTATGACGCCACCACTGAACAGATATTTGCTGCTGCGCTTGCATACAGTCAATATCAACATTAAAGTCTGAGAAAACCTCTTCATTACTGTGTGGAAGCTGCAGATGACAACTGCTGTACTTTGGGGGGGAGCAGAGTCCTAGAGGTGCTTGCAGTGTCTATCCTGTGCCTGATTATCTGTATCATTTTAGTCTTAATCGGTTTCAAAGATCCAAGGGCTTTGGCCCCACTCGCATCAGGTTTTTTGCCTCCGTTGACGGTTTCTGTCAGGATAACTTGAAAAAGGAATCCCGACATATACCACAGCGGAGCCATAATAGTATATGGTTCAAGCATAGTCTCCTTTAGAATACATTTGCTCTATTTCCCTTGTGTTGGCGGTGGACCATGCGTTTGTGTCAGGCACATAAAGCGTATACAGTTGGGAAATACAGTACAGGTGGTACAAAAGAGTACATTTGCCGTGATATACATCTGAATACTTTTTTCAAGGTGTCGTGACAGATGCAATTTACAGAGTCCAAAGATGTCTTGTGAATTAGGTCCCTAAAGGGGCTGTCTCACTACATTGATTCGTCCTGTTTTCTTGGTTTGATTTTTAATTCAGGGGCGTGTTTATTAGCTTCTACTAGGCTGCAGTAGAAGCCAGGTCTGTAACTATAGCAACCAGCGCTGGCAACCTATCAGGACAGATCAAACAGGTCTGTAGCTATAGCGACCTGAGGAGCTGATGCAGCCCATACAAGAGGGGATATCTAGGAATAGGGTAGGACACTGTTAATGGACATATATTGCAAAGTGACTTGTTTGTGCAAGATCTTTAACATAAATAGCAATCCCTATAGTGATACAACCCCTTTAATCCTTTACGACATTGGTTGAGGGCCAGATATAGAGTTTGTGTTCTGTCCCTCTGATAGAGCATTTCATTAATGGTTTGGAGATAATTGTTGTGTAATCTTTTTCGTGCAATATTGAATGAGAGCGTCTCCTCTGCTGTCTTTCAGGTATGTGAAACTCTAGTAAAGCCGTCAGTTTTTCAGTCCTCCTTTTGCTGTATGTTTGGCTGAGGATGGCCGCACACATTAGATAAATGTTATCCCTTCCTGCTAATTTTTCTTACACGTCCTGAGAATCTAATGTTTGTGGAGGACAGCAGCATTGTTATAAAAGAATTGGGCATGGAGAAGAGCAATAATTGGCAGATGCTGATTTTTTTCTTCCGGGAAGTAGATGCAGAACAGCTGTCTTCTATATGGGGTTGTGCACCTCGTAAGGGAACTAATCCAGCAGCTCCTGGAGCCCCAGTAAAAGAAAAAACTGGTCTCCGTTTCCAGTGCTGCATCTCCCCTGTCTCCATTCTGGAGCTTCCAAACCGTGACGTCACCGCTGCGGCCTCTCATTGATGGACAGCGGTCACCTTTATTTCCAGCACTGTTTGGAGCTGATCACTTCCGAATGGTTATGTGAATGGAATGTGACCGCTGCAGCACTGATGTCCCCGTTCAGAGGTTCAAGAAGGAACACAGAAGACACGCAAGAGGCGGTGCTGCTACTGGGGACGGAGGAAGGAGAGTACAATTTAAAAAAAGAAAGAAAAAATTTAGTAGGGCTCTGGTTTGATTTTGTTTCGCGGTGAACAACCCCTTAAAGTCCTGGTAATTAAATGTGTTGTAAAATGTATGAAATAGATCAAGTTAAACTTCTGTCCCTACTTCACTGTAACAGAGTTTGTTATACTTCTGAGTATTGAGCAGATAGTAACAGGATGTGCATGTCACTTAGTCATGCCTTGTCAGGATTATCTTCTCTGCAGTTTAAGGTGGGTCAGCCTATTTCCTTTTTGCATTGTGATAAGTATCTTTTTATAGGGAACTGGTACAGTGGGGCAGCAGCTCACCTTGACACTGACCCAGACGAGGATTGGGTCACCAGTAGGAAGGACGAAAGTCGTGCATACCATGAGTGGGATGAGGATGCGGACATTGATGAGTCTGGTAAGGAACTGGTTTATTGCATGTGTGTGTGCTCTAATTAGTTAAATGGGTTCTTCCGCAAACAGACACCGATGGCATATCACTAGGATATGCTATCGATGTCTGATAGGTCCGTGTCCCACCTTAACTTGGAACTCCCATTTATGTCTACAGGAGAGTCTCGGCCTCTCTGTCCGTAATGGAGCGGTTTCTGGTCCCATTTAGGAGATAGGTAGGACTCGCACCTATCAGACATTCATGGCATGGCCTAGTAATATGCCATCAGTATTTGTCTGTATGATGACCCCTTTAATGGGCATGTTACATGTAGCGGAGACAAACTTTTAGTGACTTTTTTTTTTTTTTTTTAATAAACGGTGTAGGGGAAAAAAAGAGGTGTATGTGGGTGGTAAATGCTCATCTACCCTAATGGTTATCTTGCTGAGATAAACCTCTTCTATAAGGCTCTGTCCACACACTAAGGATTTCTAGTGTGATTCCACATGGATTCAGACTTGAAATCTTTGTTTAAAAGAAAATGGCTCTCATTGACCTCAATGGAGAATAAGGGTTGCGATTCATGCGACGCTTACTTTCGATGCGTGGTTTTCAAAACCGACGCACGGTTAAACTTTGAACATGCTTGTTCTTTGGTCATATTCTGCGCAATAAACACATGGAAATTTACTATTGCTATCAATGGGGATGGCGAAGAACCTCATGCAATAAAAGACCAAAACATTTGTACAAGAATTGAATCTGGTTTTAACTTGGATTTGCGTCCAAAACCACATAGACATGAACGGGACTCGTTTCTGACTAAGCCAAATCCCAAAAACAACCCTAAATCCACATGCAATAAACGTGAAATACTTGTTGAAAACGCGTCAGACGACCTACTTGCTGGTGGAATCCAACAAGTACATTTTTCTCGTTATGTGAACATCCCCTAAAAGCCATGCCGTGTGTTTAGGGGTTTCTCATGCCAGCTATGCATAATGTGCGTTTCTTTATGTTCCAGAGGAGCCTGATGATGAGGGTTATTCTTCCTCCATCAGTGTGGCACAGCAAGAAAAGGAGTTACTGCATGGTTTAATTCAAAATATTCTTCCCCATGTTGGTCGTTCAGTGAAAACTCTTGTACTTGCCTACAGCTCAGCAGCTAGCAGTAAAATGGTATGCACATACATAGAGACTTAACCGTGATCAATAGCTGAGGCATAGTAATGAGGCGTGTAACTGTAGATGTTTTTGATTTGTAGGTTCGTCAGATGCTTGAATTTTGTCCCAATTTGGAATACCTGGATCTCACGCAGACAGATATATCAGATTCTGCATTTGATGGGTATGTTTATGTAGCATGAGATTGAAAATAAAAACTGGTGATTTATACAGCACTGACTGAAGTGAGGTTTACATGTCTGCCAAAGTCACTGTTCTACTTCAGAAGGATTTTTAGGGCGTGTCCCCACTGCGCGGGTTTTCGGCCGGTTTTTCAGCCGGTTTGCGATTTTGCAGACGGTCTGAAAAACCGGCCAAAAATTAGCACAATTGTGCTCTATGGAAAACCCGTGCAGCAGTCCCCACTGCAAGGGTTTTCCATCTGGCGATTTTGCCGCCCGTAAATCATTCTGCAAGCACAATCTTCCGTCCGGTTTTCGGACGGAATATGTGAATGTGAAGGACAAACCTACCGGTATTTGTCCCTTGCCGTGTGAACGTGCCCTTAGGCTGGACGTGCACACAGTTCAAGGTGTAGTTTTTGATGATGCTTTTCTTTTTTTTTTTTTTAACAAACGCTTGGGGTAGATCCAGCATGAAGGGAATGTAGTAGTTCTTCATTTATATTTCCCACGTGTTTAAAACCACTCCAGATTTTGGCTCAAAATGCTGTTTCAAAAAACTGCTGTAACATTTCATGTGTAATGCCAGCTAATACCCAAGTCTTGTTCTGTTTGTGGACAGACTTGAACAAGTCTTACATACACTGTCAGCAGACTGCAAGCCCCAGGAAAGTATGACGCGTCTCCTACTTGCGCGGAATTAAGCAGGATTTATAATTGGGTATCCAAGAAAGTTTCCGAAGTGAAAGGGTCAAACTAAACCGCTAAAATGTGCTTTTATTATGGCCGTCTGAATGCGGCCTTAAAGAGGTGGTAATATTTTATTTGAAACCGGTGCTGCTCCTTTAGAAATTTAAAAGGGGATACTTACCTCCTCCTGTTTTTAGAACCAGCCCTCTTCTTGCTTTTGCCGGGTCTTCTGTTTTCTTCCTGGGCCTTTCTGCTTTAGCTTACGATTGGCTGCAACGGTCGTTTCTTTTTCTGACATCACGGATTGAAAGTGAATGCTTCATACGGTGATGTCAAAAAGACATGTAAAGACTGCAGAGTGCACAAGCTGACTGCAGAAGACTGGGGGAGAGAAGCAGGAAACGTAGCGCTTAATCGGTGAGAAGCAAGTGGTCTTAAAGGGAACCTGTCACATAGGTTGTGCCCCCCCTTGCTGAGGGCAGCACAAGCTAGTGACAGACCTGCTGTTCCCAGCGCTGTCCCTTATTCTGTAAGATGCTGGAGTTTTAGAGTACTTAGTGCTCAAATCTGCAGTTTTCAGCCAGAAAAGAGTCATATAAAGAGTCAGTTTTTTTCATACCCCGCCCACCTGAGGCTAGCCCCGCCCACCTCAACTGATAAACCTATTACTTTGAATAGGTAGAAACATGTGAATAACTGTCAGTGGGCGTGGCTAACACCTGCTCATGAATAAGATTTGAGGGGTAAATGCTCTAAAACTACAGCACCTTACAGAATAAGAGACACAGTGCTGGGAACAGCAGGTCTGACACTAGCTTGTGCTGCCCTCAGCCAGGGGGGCATAACCTATGTGACAGGTTCCCTTTAAAGATAAAATTTTAACCTGGACAACCCCTTTAAGACCTGTTGTTCGCCCATGAACTTGCTGTTTAGGGTCTGGCTTGTATGAACACCACCATGCTGTGAACAGAGTTGTACCATTCCTAACCTAACTGAACCTGTGGTGCAATGTCTACCTTGTCAGCAGGTAGAAAGTAGGTATATGTTAGAGAAAATGGTTAAAGATCTCCATTCTAGGCATCAGTTGTCAGAGAACTGATGAGGCAGGGGAGGTCTTACAGGAGAAACCTCTTTAACATTGAAGCATGCTATTAATAAAGGGGTTATCCCGGCATTCTCTCCAGATTCGGAGGGCATATCCTAGCAATATAAAAGTGCTTACGGAGGGCACCTTTTTAATCCCAACAACCTGGTTTCCAGCCATAACCTGTCTTACACAGGTAGATAGAAATGTTAAAGTAATGGTCGAGTTTCAGATAACTTTGTTAAAATGATGTAGAAAATGTTCCCACAATATAATGTCATTTTCTTTCTTTCAGGTGGTATTTTGGCAACTGCCTAAACCTTCGTCACATTGACTTGTCTGGATGCGATAAAATCAGTGACCTCACCCTGGATAGGCTGAGCCTTGCACTCGGCGTGCTCCCTTCTTACAGGAAAGATTTACTGAAGTGTTCCCGAAACAACAAAAATGTTAAATCAGCTTGGGGGAGAAAAGACCTGCACAACAGAATGAGGACTAGCAATGTGCAGTGCATCGGTGGCCAGTGTGGGCTGTTTGCTGATGAGTTATGGACGCGAGCTAGCCGTGGTCATGGCTATCCTTCCACACCTTACTGGATTTTACACTCTGAGAGGCTGGCTGACATTGAAGATGCGGCCGACTGGAAATACGCTAACACTGATGGACTTTGTGTATTGGAGATGTCCTCCAGTATGAATTGTTTCGCTAATGGTTGTTGCATCGGGAGGTCAATGCCTGGAATGAGGACTAATGGCGGCTGGCAGCAGCGATATCAGACAGATGGTTATACCTATTGTGGCCATTCATTCTGTTCTGCTGGAGCCAAACTGCGGACTATACAAGCACTCCCAGAGCCCTCTGCGCTCTGCAAAGGTGGCAAAAGGACTCCTCAGTCAGAGGTGACAGACTCTTTCTCTGGGAGTGCAAAGTCAGAGCCTAGTGCTGCACGAGTGTTACAGCTACTCAGCCTCTCTGGTTGTCATCAGATCACAGATCGTGGCCTCAGGTTGGTGCTCATTACTGTCCTCTAGTCCTACCATTAGCCATCTGATTGCTGGAGCATTGCTACCACCATGAACATTTATGACTGGTCGGACGCAATCTGTCATGTACTGTAACCTTCTTTTTTGGGCAGTGGGCCCGGTACCTTAAGGCCATGTTCACACGGCTTATACATGGCATAATGGCGGGACGGATTTCTCCCGCAGTTACGTTGGGGGCGGGGGAGCTGGCAGCTCGCCGGCCCCATAGACATTCATTATTCACGGCGCGTATACCGCCGTGAATAATTGACATGTCACTTTCTCCCTGCTTGCGAAATACGGGGAGATGGAATACGAGGATACGTAATCCATAGTTCTCTGAGAACTGTGGATTACCGTTATGACTGGGACGGATTTCACCCGTAATTCGCGCAGTACGGCGCGAATTACAGGCTGAAATCTGTCCCGAAATAAGCCGTGTGAACATTGCCTAAGGGCTTGTCCTCACGGCAGGGTTTTCATTCAGATTTACAACGGTTTTTGGATTTGAAAATTGTCTGTAAACCGACTGTCATCCTTTTACATTGATTTAATTAGAAGATCCTTGCAGCAGTCCACACTGCACGGATTTTCTGCCAGACGGATTTTTTACACGGCGTAAAAAAAAAACTTAGAACATGTTAATTCGTCCGCCCGGTTTTTGGACGGGCATAAACATGTCCGTGTAAAGGGGGAAGCTTGAATCTGCAAACAGCAGACAAAATCCATCCCCTTACGTGCAAAAAAAAAAGAAAACGGCAAAATACTGGTCAGATAATCCGACTGGTGTTTTTGTCTTTGCCGTGTGAACGCACCCCAAGGGTATGTTGACCTGGCTGATTTGGTTACTTATTTTTCAGCGTCCAAATTGGCTTCAAATGCTCGTCTGAAAACTAGATAAACTGAAATTTGATCCAGCACGACCCGATGAAGTATATAAAATCATGCAAAATTTATTGTAGTAATCCATAAAAACATAAGATAAGAAAAAAGCACATAGTCAGCGGCTAGGAGTATAAACCACCTTGTCACCAGGACCAATATGCTGACACGTTTCGGGCTTAACACATAGCGCTCTTACTTCGCTATGAGCAAGGGGGGCGTTATGTAGTTATGGATTACTACAATAAATTTTGCATGATTTTATATACTTCATCGGGTCGTGCTGGATCAAATTTCAGTTTATCTACGATTTTGCTGCAAGCTTGTGCAGACATCCGAACACTTAGCACAGTGGAAAAAGCTGGCTTCAACCAACGTTATACGTGAGTATTGTCTGAAAACTGCCTAGTATTTCACCATTTTCAGTCGAGTTTTTGAGGAGGTTTTCAGGCACTGTTTTTACATGGTTTTCATTGCGGTTTTCAACGTGTTTTTAATGTGATATTCATATTCTGTGCCAGGGCACTTTTTTGGACACAGATCAAAAACGTTTCACACTTTGGGCCACATGTATGAACCGGTTTAGGTTTAAAACTCGCTTTTTTGCCCAGTTTACTATGGGCAAAAGAGTAAGCTTTAGGCCGTGTTCACACGGCTTTATTCCCCCACGGAATTTGTGAGCCGGATTGCGCTCGCAAATCCGCCGTGAATAAGGGGGGGGGCCGGATGTTGGCGGGGGCGCCACTCCCCGCCCCAAAGACAATGCTTGTTTACGGCACGTCCGCTGCCGTAAATAATGTTCATGTCACTTTCCCCCTCCCGGCGGATTTGCCGAGCGGGGAGGGGCGACGGAATCCACTGTTTTTCTAAAGAGAACAGTGGATTACCGTAATTACTCCCGACGGATTGGCGCCGTACAGCAGCGCAAATCCGGCGTGGAGTACGGCGCCAATCCGCGAGAAATAAGCCGTGTGAACGAGGCCTTAGACCTAAAGGCCGTTTTTGTATGAGGTTTGAAGCTCTCCATTGTCTCCTATGGGGATTTTACTCGCTGAAAACGCCTCAAGAACTGACGTCATTTATTTTTCAGCGTTGAAAATAACCGAGTAAAAGAATCCCGTCATATGATTAACGATGCGGTTTTACATAGGAATCTAAGTATATGAATGGAGCTGTTTTATGGTAGTGTTTGATGCTGTTTTGCGGGGAATGCGCGCCGAAAACATTGTCCAAATCAACTGTGTGAACGTACTCTAAAGGGGTTGTCTGGTTTCCTATAATTAAATACATTGAGGCTACCAATGCAGTGATGAAATTAAACAAGAACCGCTGCATGCTTTTGCTAGCTCGGTCTGCCATCTCCTCCGGTGGCTCTCCTGTAGTCGGTCTGACAGTGACTGGCTGCAGTGCTCATGACATCCCAACTCGGGCCCGTTCCCTTCCGACCAGTGTCACATGACCGCTGCAGCCAGTCAGTTTTGAGGTGACCGTGGCAGGAATTGTAATAGAACTACTAGAGGAGACGGTGGGAGCGATCGAATGGAGGGGAGTTGGATGAGGGCTATGGGTTTTTTTTTGTTTTTTATTTTATCAGGGTCCGTGCAGCCTCAGTAAGTTTTTTTTATAAAAACCTGGCAACCCCTTCAGCCCACTCCATTGCACATTGAAGTCAGCTGCATGGAACATCAGGATGTTTTCTGCCGCTCCTGCTCATCTGATTCCCAGGGCTCAGGGGCCGCACAGCTGTCTCTATGACATTGCACAATTTCTTTAAGTAAAGCTCCGGACAAGTTACATGTATTCATAGATCTGCAGAGGCCTTTACATTGTGGTATGTTGTGGTTTGCAGTAATTAAGAGAAAGATGGTCGTCTTTTTTTACTTTTTTTTTCTTTTGTTAAATAAACATTGGGACTTAGGCTATGTTCACACAGCTTATTTTGGGACGCATTTCACCACGTATCGAGAGCGTACTGTGCTCTAATACGAGCGAAGTGCGCCCCATAATTACGGTAATCCACAGTTCTCATAGAGAACTGTGGATTACGCCTCCTCTCCCCGCTCGCACAATACGATTGTAATGTAGGCGCGGGGAGATAATTGACATGTCATTTATTCACGACGCTTACGTGCCACGAGTAATGAATGTCTATGGGCCGGGGGCTACTGCGCGGGGGTACGCGCCGATCAGTGCACCCGAACACCCGGCGTAATTGCGGGGAGTACTGTATGCCCTGCAATTAGGCATGTGAACATAGGCTTATAGGTGTCATAGGCCACTGTATAATATAAGTGGCTTATATATTATGGATATGGATTATATATTATATATTCAGCCAATACACCTCAATATTGCCATGTTGAAAGCTAAACCTCATGTGAGCAGAGCCTACATTTGATATATTCTAATAGTAAAGGTATTCTATGACATTACCACCTATGCTGTTCCGTAATATGCTGGCACCTTTTTTTCCTTAAAGGGGCTTTACCATGATGTAAAATCCCCAGCGCTGGCCGCCCACAGCGAGCCGGTCATGCATGTGAACAAGGAGAGCGGCGCCTGCAGCTGTCGTCCTCATTCAACTTCTATGGAAGCTCACGAACACCGCCGAGCGCGCACACTTGGTTATGTTTGGAGGCTCCCATAGTAATGAATTAAGAGGACGGTTGCAAGCGCTGCCCTCCTCATTCTCATGCATGATCGACTCGCTGTTAGCGGCCAGCGCCAGGGGTTTTACATCATGGTAAAACCCCTTTAAAGGCATTTTTCCATCTCCGACATTTGATGGCGCAGTGTTGGTGTCTGCGGGGCACTCTCTGCTCTGTTCTGTTGGAGTTCTGAGTACAACCCAACTTGGGACTCCCATTGAAATGAATAGGCAGACACATTTACTATGACAGTTGGCCAGAAATCTGGCACAATTTGCGCCAAAATACTGTCGCACATGCTAGACATGTTTATTATGTGTTTTAGGCAACTTCCTTTAGACACTTGTGCCCATCTTACCGAGGCCACACTCCTTTTCTTGGACAAGGTACATAACGTCATGAAAAGGGGAAGTAACTGAGAGCATAAAACTGTGCACCAATATTTTGGCACAAGTAGGGGCATAAAGTAAGGCAACTAATCGTAGGCTTAAACTTTAGACTAGACAGTCTAAACACACAAGATTTATCAACACTTTGAGACATGTGGCTCATTTTAAGATGGTCTAGGCCTCGCTTTACACTGTCTGAGTATTGGCATTAATAAATCTGCTCAGAAGAGGGCAACACAGAGCATTTTAGAAGCCCGTTCTCATATTGGCACCTGCACCTATGAGACTTCTGTGGCCTATTCTGTCCATACATTATAACTGCCTAAATGGGAACATCTTTGTAAGTACATAAAGAGAACCTGTCACATAGATTATGCCTCCCTTGCTGAGGACAGCACAAGCCAGTGTCAGACCTGCTGTTTCCAGCTCTGTGTCCCTTATTCTGTAAGATGCTGCAGTTTTAGAGCATTTAGTGCTCAAATTTGCCATTTTCAGCCAGAAAAGATTCCAGCTTATTCATGAGCAGGTGATAGCCACGCCTACCCAAAGGCTAGCCACACCCACCTCAACTGATTAACCTATTTGAATAGGAAGAAATAACGGTCAGGTGGGCGGGGCTTATTCATGAGTCCTGCTCATGAATAAGCTGGACTCTTTCTGGCTGAAAACTGCCAGATTTGAGCACTTAAAGAGAACCTGTCACATAGATTATGCCCCCCTTGCTGAGGGCAGCACAAGCTAGTGTCAGATCTGCTGTTCCCAGCGCTGTGCCCCTTATTCTGTAAGATGCTGCAGTTTTAGAGCATTTACCCCTCAAATCTTATTCATGAGCAGGTGTTAGCCACGCCCACCAAAGGCTAGCACCGCCCACTGACCGTTATTCACATGTTTCTACCTATTCAAAGTAATAGGTTTATCAGTTGAGGTGGGCGGGGCTAGCCTCCGATTGGCCGGGTTTGAAAAAAACTGACACTCTGAAGGACTCTTCGAATGACTCTTCTGGCTGAAAACTGCAGATTTGAGCATTAAATACACGAAAACTGCAGCATCTTACAGAATAAGGGACACAGCGCTGGATACAGCTTGTTCTGTCCTCAGCAAGGGGGGCAAAAACTGTGACAGGTTCTCTTTAAGGCTATGTTCACACAGCTTAATTGCGGGGAGTTCGGGAGTGTGTACTCCCGCTGCGTGGGGGGGGGGCTCGCAGCCTGCCAGCCCATAGACTGTCTGACTCATGACGCATAAGCGCTTTGAATAAATGACATGTCAGTTATCTCCCCGGTCGTACAATACGATCGTATTGTATACGCGGGGGGGAGGAAGCGTAATTCATAGCTCTCTATGAGAACTGTGGATTACCGTAATGATTGGGGCGCATTTCGGTCGTATTAGAGCGCAGTACGCTCTCAGTACGTGCTGAAATGCGTTCCAAAATAAGCCGTGTGAACTTACCCTAATGCTTTAAAACTCCAGCATCTTACAGAATAAGGGTCACAGCGCTGGGAACAGCAGGTCTGACACTGGCTTGTGCTGTCCTCAGCAAGGGGGGCATAACCTATGTGACAGGTTCTCTTTAACTGGACTTCTTGGGGTAGGTTCACATGGCGGATAGCAGTTAGTACCTGTGCGCGCTGCTATATGCCTGCTGGTAGAAGTACACACTGGCCAGCACATACTTCTAACAGCGCTCCGGCCCCCATTCAATTCTTCCTACGGTCGCATAGTATGGGGAATACGTTCAATGAGTGCTATGATATTACTGTAATTGCTAGCAGTATTAAGAGCGCATTGCAGCACATTTGTGCCCTGAAGTACGCCATGTGAACATACCCTAATCTAGAGGCTGTTGGGTGGAAGTGGCAGGTTACTTGACTGCAGTGATTTGAGGTTGACACTTAGGGCCTCATGTATGAACACTGTCTAGGTCTAAAACTCACTTTGTTGCCCATAGCAACCAATCGGAGCGCCCCTCTCATTTTTCCAGAGCACTAAATGAAATGAGAGGGGCGTTCTGATTGGTTGCTATGGGCAACAGTGAGTTTTAGACCTAGACCGTTTTCACACATGTCCCGCTTAGTCTACCTTCATTTATTATACAGCACGTAACCAACCTGAGCTGCAGTACAAACAGCCAGATCACTGGAGAGTGGTAAAGTTAAAGTACAATGGACTGTGTGGCAACCAGTGTTTACCCCATAGTACAATGCAGTAGGAGCTTTCATTGACTGTGGACAAGTGACCTGCCTGTTGGGCCGCGATGTCCAGTGCTTTTCATACTATGAATTTTATAATCTGACAATGATGTGTTTGCTTTAATTCCAGGGCGTTGACCTTAGGCGGAGGATTACCTTACCTAGAACACCTAAACCTCTCTGGGTGTCTCAATGTGACTGGATCTGGCCTACAGGAGCTGGTGTCGGCATGTCCCTCTCTTAATGATGAACACTTCTACTACTGTGACAACATTAATGGTAATGTGATTCACAATCACTCCATGGAAAGGAGCTTTGGCTTTAAGTGCATATCCCCGTGATTTAAATCAGTGCGTGCACCTCTAGTGGCGTGTAGTAGATCTGGCTATGTAAGCGCTAGGGTTTGTATAACACCATCCGCAGCGTCTTAGTGATCATGGGTCATATCCAGTTAGCCCAGACATGTCCATACATTCCTAAAAGCTATCGTCAGCTACAGGTAAGTTCAGTATACAGTGTGCTAGAGAGGTTTAGAGTTTTTACAGGCGATGTCATGGTGCTTTTTTAAGGCTTTACGACCCTTAAAGGGGTGGTCCATTCTAATAAAATGATCTTTACATAGGGCCGGGTTGGGGGAAAGAAAATGAAACTTTTCTCCCAGTCCCTTGCAGATGCAACCACAGAGCTCCCCAGAAATCTGCTCCTCGTTACCTTCAGGTTCTCGTCCCAACACAGCCCATAATGAGTAAATGAACTTCTGAAAATAGACTTCTAGAATACATATAATAAAATGAACTTCAGTTAGAACATGTCAGGATAAGAACCTGTAAGTGAAGAGGAGCAGGACCCTGGGAATCTGGGAGGGGACAAGTGTAATTTTTTTTTTTTCCCTGACTTGGGCCCTATTGGAATATAATTATATAAAGGTAGAGAACCCCCTTAAAAATGAAACGTTCTCTGGAAGTGCACATGAAGCCAGTGCTCTGGATCTGGAGCGCTAGAGCTGTTGGATAATGTGGTCGTTGTATGATTATGGGTGCAGACTGGTGTCGGTTGATCATTCCAACCCCATGGGGGCATTTCTCTGCCTCCTATATGCAGCGAGCTACCAGCTGTAAATCAGTAGCCCCTGTGAGGTGTCTAGAATCTATTCTGCGCATGTATTTTGTGGTGATGACTTCACCTCTCTTGTTGTGCTGCTTCTCGCCTTGTGTAACCCTATTGATTGTCTCTGTTGTTCATCACCATTGTGTTCTCATGCAGGTCCTCATGCTGACACGGCCAGCGGATGCCAGAATCTGCAGTGTGGTTTTCGGGCCTGCTGCCGATCTGGTGAATGATCAGTACTTTTCTGACTCCCCCCACTCATCTGAGCAGCCATTCTTTCATGCACTTTACCTTTTTATCACACGCTGTGTGTAAAAACCTGTTTTGGGATCCTTATGGAGTTTTTCCTTGAGAAATTGAGCAGCATACATCCTAGTTCTTGAGCAAGCTGTCCAGTGTAGTCACCATTTTCGCTTAATAAAACTTCATGTCTGAAATCCTTGTTTGTTTTGCTTGTGTTTTTTGTTGTGTGTATTGCAACACAATAAAGGTATGTTCACACGCCGTGTTCAGTCCGTAGGTACATACGAAATTAGATGCGTGTTTGGGTCCGTCTGTCGGATCCAAAAACGCATCTAACACTGTGCAGTGTGATTTACATTGCTTTCAACGTAAAACACGCATCGCCGTTCAGACGAGTGATCGCCAATGCAAGTTTACTTACGTATTCCGGATCCGTTCTAAGAATTGACACGCCAATTCTTGGTCCAAAAGACGCAACAGGCGCCCTGTTTAAAACTATAGGGTGCGATCCTGCAGCAGCCAAAACGTATCCAAACACGCACCTCGGTGTTGGATGCATTTTGGTTTCGATTGACGCTTTGGTTTTCTATGCAATTTTCGGATCCAAAACATATCCAGCTCGCCGTGTGAACATACCCTAATATTTTGTATTTGCCACGTTTAGCTCTGGGAATAGCTGATGTGTGACACTAAGATCTGGTTCACATATGAGTCGGAGATTCTGTTCGGAGCCTCCGTCGCATGTTTTGTCAGGAATGATGGGAAAAACTATTGCAGCTAGCTTCGCTATTTTTTTTTTTCTTCTAAACATCCAACACCATGGTGGAAACCCGACAAACTCATTGTAATTAATAGGGTCCATCGGACGCTGTGGGTGTCTGTTGGGAAACAGATCCCCTGGCGACCGTTTCCACCTCTGCATCGGAGGTTCAGAGTGGAACCTTTGACACCAGTGTGAACCAAGCCCAATATATTAAGATAGAAGATGAGGTGGTATTTGATCTTTTTCTTCTTGGGTGTCTTGCACTGTTTAACAACAGCCACACTGCAAATGTGAATGCACTTTAATGTAAGACTGCCATTATTATAACCATGTTCAGACAACTCCGGTGCAGGCACATCAACCTACCTGCTTCTCCTATGTCACACAGTGGGCTCTCAATAGCAAAGTGCGAGATTTGTTTTAAATTGATCTCCAATCTAGTGCAAAATTCTAATTTCTATAACCCCCAAGAGCCAACCAACCTGCCTATTGTTAAGGTTCCACCTTTAAAACCATGTACACCTGCATCTTAGGTGGCCAGAATCATTCTTTTTAAAGCAGAGTTTTCATGAAACAAGAGAAACGTGGGTCTGCTATCCTAATGCTTGATAGCCATGTAGCAGAATTGGGGCATGTCCCCACAGCACGGTTATGCTACCGGTGTTTCAGACGGTTTGCGGTTTTGCAGACCGTCCTAAAAACCGGCCACAAACCAACAAACCGGGCTTCTATGGAAAATCCTTGCAGCAGTCCCCACTGCACGGGTTTTTCAAACCGCCGGCCGCCCAAAAAACATTGTGCATGTTCATTCTTCTGTCCGGTTTTCGGATGGAATATGAACATAGGAAAGGGCAACGCTTTTCTCCACTCATCGTGGAGAAAAGCCGTTAACAACCAACCCCCGGCGGCCGTGGGGACGGCACACAAACCAGACAAATTCCGGTCGGCTTATCCGACCGGTATTTGTCCTCTGTCGTGTAATTGGGCCCTTACTGCTTGGTTCTTGACTCTTATGAAATGCCAAATCTAGCCCATTAACAGTAATTTCTGATATGTTGCTTATGACATGTGAAAGCCTCCTTTAACTGGAAGAATGCTTTGATCGCTTGTGAGCAGGGCTGTGGAGTCGGCAAGCCGAAGCCCCGACTCCAACTCCTCAATTTCCCAAACCTCTGACTCCCTCATACACGGCGCATGTTTAAGTGATAACCTTACTGTAGTAACATCCGGCTTTTTACCACCTTATGATACAATAATCAAACTATTTAGGTAAAACAGACACAAGCAAAAGGGTAAAAATGTTTTGATCTTTTGAACACTTGTGGGTAGAGTTGAAGAAAAAGCTGTATTTGTATCCAAGTCCAGTCTGCACCAACATTGGGAATGTGTAGAAGAGACCTGCTTGAATCTGATCCAGAGCCCAGAAGGATTCAGGCAGTATTGAAAACCAAAGGTGGATTTCCCAAATACTAACAAAATAATAAAAATTAACACTTTGATTTTTAGGAGCAAAACTGTAACTAAGCAGATGCTAAATACTTGCGAGTCACATTTATGTATAAGATAGATAAGATGACTGTATATACAATTACAGTAGCCTCATGTACAAAGCTGTAGTGGATGGAGAGATATGGAGCCTGAAAGTCACAAGTTTAAAACATTGTTACCATTTTGCTTGTCGATGTAAAATATATTTATTCGATATGACTTTAGAACACAAAAAAATTGTAAATATGCAAAACACTGCAGGAACATTCGTGGAGTCTCTGAATTTGTTCTGAGAAATAGTATTGCCTCCATCAGATCCTGCATAGACGACCTCACATCTGATCTCATTATTTCCAGGCTAGAGAACGGCCTCTCTACACTAACTTGGGTTGGGAACAAAGCGGTGACCACAGGGGCCACATCTCTAACAATGTCAGGGTATAAAGGAATTGCCTCAGCCACAGTCAGTTTTGATGAGTGGTTGAACTCTTCTACTTCTTTGAAAACAGGTGAAAAATGTTGCTGAAATCTGTTTGCCCTGGGGGCAGAATCTTTTCCCCTGGGGCAGCGCTTTGCCTGCTCCATGTCATCAGTTACACTCCTCATGTGATAAGGCTGAAGATATGGGAGCAGTAGCACTGGCCGGACCCAATTCCTCTTGCTCTTTGCATCGAACTAATTGGACCAACGTATTATATATTTTGGGAGTCGGTCCATTTTATGACGACTCCACGACTCCTGCAAAATAGCCTCCGACTCCACGACTCCTGCAAAATAGCCTCCGACTCCACGACTCCTGCAAAATAGCCTCCGACTCCACGACTCCTGCAAAATAGCCTCCGACTCCACGACTCCTGCAAAATAGCCTCCGACTCCACGACTCCTGCAAAATAGCCTCCGACTCCACGACTCCTGCAAAATAGCCTCCGACTCCACGACTCCGACTCCACAGCCCTGCTTGTGAGTTGTGCACCCGGGGACTTTTGCAGCTGTCGAGATATTGCAGGTTGAGTGGGGTAGGTACTGTGAAGTGCAGCTTTATATTATATATATTTTTTTTACTGCTGTTATTTTTCCTGGAGTTCTACTGTGAAATCAACACTGCAACAATAAGAAATCTCGTGTGATGGAAATTCCACGATTGATAGTTTTCACATGTACTAAACCCATACAACCAATTGTAGATAAATGTGTGCAGACCCCTATTCTGCTCATCTAATTTAGGACGGGGGTCTCAAACGCACAGAGCAGGTGAGATCCTGAGACAACCTCAGGGGTTCTGCTCTAATGTCCGGGAACGCTGTTTAGCCACATAGATGTTTGATGGCATATGTGACATATAAGGGATTTGGCTCTCTATGGCCTCCACTAGCGCCCTGCCATAAAAGCCAGAGGCCTACTAGTGGCATCTGGTATATTTGTGATGTAGACCTGCCCGGACGCAGACAGTTGGAATAATTCATTGCACTACAGTCATGTACTATACTATATCAGTGGTCACTCAAGTCCCAAATTGGGACCGTTAAGAGAGCATGCATGCATCTGAATCTGCTTTTGGATTTGAAACAGCGTGGTGAGTCAACCCATTTCAACTTAGCAGGCTTTTATCAAGCACCTATCACATCACTTTCCTGCCTAAAGGGGGATCTTTTTTTTTATTATAGGGTCATAGGGCTCATAACTGTATTAAACTTTGTAATTCATACTTATTAAAAATTATTTCCTGTCCTTCTGTACAGAAACAGGCAAAGAGCCTTGTCTTTCCCTCACCTCTATCCCCTGCAAACAACCTGACGTTCATTGGTCACATGGCCTCGCTGAACATTACTTCGTACTCGGTGTGTGTGCTTTGATGCCAGGTTCTGCTCAGGAACACTCCCCTGTAGTGGGCATGACCTGAGCAGAGAACGATCTGGCTGCATTCACTCTATCCAGCCTGTAGTTTACAAGAGAATAGAAGTAATTACAGGGGAGGGGAACCGATTTGTTTATCTTTGAGTCCTGCTGGAGGAACTTAGTAATGGGAACAGAGGACAGCAGTTGTGTACTGCTGTCATGCGCATAGACCCCAGCAGTGATAACTGTGGAGGGAAGTCCTAGATTGCAATGCAGTCTGGGACTTGTAGGAAAGAGATGTTGGAGGCTACTGACACTCCAAAAAGCAGGAAGTTTCACCGCAAAAAGTGGATCTTATGATAGATGACTAAGAGGCAAAAGAAAAGAAACACATGAAGGTAATGGAATATCTTTTTAACATAAATGGTGTTAATAGTGTTCTATGAAGTATTTCAACTCCTGGAAAACTTCTTTAAGACTGAGGTGGCACAATGTTTTTTGACACACATTTTACAGCATTATTTGTGAGCCAAAACCAGGAGGGGAGCCTGGACAGAGAAAAGGTATAATGGAAAGCCTTGTATTCTGGGTTTTGGACCTATTGCTGGTTTACATGTGTTTGGCAGCAGTATGTGTGGCACAAATACTGTGTGAAACCAGCCTAAGAGGTCTCTATTGCTGTTTAATGCTTAGGTGCATAAAAATGGGTAAACGGTTTCAATTAAAATTGTTTAACTTTCATTGCAAATTAGAGTGCTTTCATACAGCATTTTTTGTATTTTGTTTATTTGCATGTGTATAAACATAGTAATTGATTACTCGTAACATCTTTCCAAAGAATTTAGACAACTGAAAGGAGCTTGCTGGCAATAAAGACCTTTTCATCGCAGTGCAATACAGCAAGTTTAAAAAAAAAAAAAACACGCACCAAACCCTCACCGTGTGAACGCACCTTTAGGTTTAATTGCATAATTGACAGACTTTTAGTAGTACTGTGTTTCCCCGAAAATAAGACACCCCCGAAAGTAAGACATAGCAGAGATTTTGTTGAATTCCCGAATATAAGGCACCCCCCGAAAATAAGACATAGCGAACAGCAATGCTGCAGCTTCCCATACACAGGGCCATCCCTAAGGGTGGGCAGACAGAAAGGTGGGGGGCAGGGGGAGCGGGTGTTCCCAAGCCCCGCTCACACAGAGAAACGGCCCTGGGACATAGTGTTGTAGCACCTGAGTGTTGAAGGACCTGTGCAGGGAGGTCATGTGACTGTGATGTCACCACAGGTCCCGAACATCCCAGGACAGGAGACAGAAAGTGTACAAGTAAGTGAGGGATGAGGGGGGGAGAACAGAGCAATGATACTGACACACACACATCTCACAGGATGGCTGATGGGACATGCTGGGAATTCTAGTTCTACAAGTCCCAGCATGTCACATTTGCCATCCTTTGAGATAAGTCACTGCAGCTGCCATAAAATGACCTTTACATACATATATCCTATGTTTTATTACTCTAAACGTTGAGATATACACACACACACTCACACACACACACACACACACACACACAACACACACACACACACACACACACACACACACACACACACACACACCACACAACACACACACATCTAGTATAGCATGCTGTAATTTACTTGTGGAAAAATAAGACCTCCCCTGAAAATAAGAGTGCATCTTTGGGAGCAAAAATGAATATAAGACGCGGTCTTATTTTCGGGGAAACAGGGTATGTAGAAAAAAAAAACAAACGTGGAATAACAAAACTACTATGGCAAGTGGTTTCTCCAAATTGAACACAAAATGCCACTTTTTGTCTTTACTATAGTCTCAAAATTAATCAACCCCATGAACAGAATGTTGCCCTCGTGTCCAGCATTTCTGGTTCAGGTCATCATTAGGTTCTTGAGATAACACATTAAACGCCCAGACCAGCTCGGCTTTTACTGACTGTGTTGTTTTATGGCATGTTTGAAATATGGCAAAAGGTCCAAAAAGTTAAGAGAAAAAAGCAAAATCACTGAATGTTCCAAGAAATACAGCTGAAACCATAGCTGGAAGCATCATTTGCATGTTCAAAGTAAAAACACTTGACTTCCTTTGGATCCGTTCACAGGACAAGCGTTATCATTCGGATATCTACGTGGATTCTGATTTTAAAAAACTGTCAAAAGCCGACTGTAAAACCATCCCTAAACCTCAACTGAAAATCTGCGCTGTGGTCCACACGACTCGGATTTTTTTTTCTTAAAAAAATACTTAGAACATGCTCACTCTTCCGCTAGATTTGACTCAAAAAACAGAAAATTTCTTTTGAAGGCAATGGGATGGCAAGAAAAATGACCGGTAAGCTTTGTGCATGGATTTTTGTGCAGCTCCGCCTTCAAAAACTCAAACTAGTGCTCTATGATGCACAAACAATCTGAGAACCGTGTCAAAATCTGACGGAAATACGTAACAAAAACCGAAAACAGAGTTAAAGAGCCTCAAGTTCTTGTGTAAAATGCTGTTCACATACTCATTAGATGACATGGATTCAGAATCCGAGTATTTTGCCTCAAAGTACACAACAGCTTGGTTTCAGGAGAACTTGCAAAAAATTCTCGAGTGGCCATCACATGGGAAATGTTTGGTGGGAGCTGAAGAAGATGGTTGCAGCGCGCAAATGGAAGAATTTTCGTGAACTGGAGGCAATTGCTTAGGAACGTGCTAAGATTTCTCAGGAACGCTGCTGGAGGCTGGCTATGCATCATGTTCGCAGCAGGTCATAACAGCTGTAAGTGGTAAAGATGCTTGTCATGAATGAGTTGAAAAATTTTGAGACTTGGACTTAAGTGTTATTTTGTGTTCAATTTATAGAAACCACTTGTATTGTTCTTGTTTACTTGATGATTTGCAAACAGCTGAAAGTGTATACATTTTGCAATTCAGATTTTCGATGTTGGTTGAATAATTTTGATTGCAGTTGTATACAGAGCATGTGATGGGTCAGTGTCCAAAAAAATAGGCCCTTCTTACCCATTACTTGGTGGGGTATTCAAATATGCCATGTCCCCCTTTAGTTTCTGAAATAAACGTGTGTCCAGGGACTATTGATTCACCCTGCATAGTTATATTGTGAATTTGGAGGCCAAGTCACCAACTTACCATTATTGAACAATTTTTGCAGTGTCCTACTTAACGAGGCCACTACCATGTAAGGGTGGCGTTGCTCTGCAGCTGTTTTGCTAGGAGGTATGGGTCAAACATTCACATGAGTTTTAAGAATCAAGGTTTCGCAGCAGAACAATACCCAGAGCATTGCACTGCCGCCAATAGCTTGTCATTTTCCCATAGTGCATTTTGATGCACCGGCCTCTCCATATAATGTAAGGGTATTTTCATACGGTGTATTGGGGAGCGTATAGTACGTGCCGCAATACGACGGGTGTTTTGGAAGCATGCGCTGATCAGCACGTAATTCGCCGCTAACAATTGACATGTCACTTCTCTCCCCGGGCGTACGATACGATCGTATTGTGCATGCGGGGAGACGACACAATCCATAGCTCTCTGAGCGCTATGGATTACCGTATTTGTGGCGCGCATTTCGTCGCGTACAAAGCGCAATACGTGGCGCAATGTGTGTCAAAATAAGCCGTGTGAACATACCCTAAGAGAAGAAGACTTCAACCTCTATTTCTACATGATATAGTTTGATGGGCACATGCTCATTAGAGACACTTCGGTCAGCATGGAGACTCGGACCAGCCTTCCACTTCGCAACCCCGTAGCCACCAAGCTGCAATGGCCCAAGTATTCTGACGATACCTTTCTGTTAGGGCTAGCAGTAACTTTTTAATTAGTTTGTGCTGCAGTAGCTCTTCTTTTCCCATCAAGAAGCCTCGAGCCCTCCTGCCTCTAAGGTTGGCTCACTGTTTCTCTCCTTGAAGCATTTTTGGTACGGTCTAGCTATTACATCCTGGGAAACACCGCACAAGAACTGCTGTTTTGGAGCTTCAGTGACCTACTTGACTAGCCATGACAATTTTGTTCTTGGTACTTAATATACCCCACCTCTTGACAGGTACCATTGTGATAAGATGTTCTGACATTGTCCTTGCTAGTTGTTGCCAAGTCAGTTGTTGAGCAATAACGCATACAGGTATGATATTTAGCTTAATGAGCCATTCTTACACCCAACCTGTAATTAAGTAATTACCCTTTCATCTGCTCTCATTCCAACCCAAAACTGCTGTACCAAGTATGTGCAATGTGTTGAATGTAGTAGCACGTCCTTCCTCAAGCTCGCTGCAGCTGCCAGAAGATTAGAGGTTTAATAATGTGTATAGTACTAACATGCTCCATATCTGATGTATTATCTTGATTGCTTAAGTCAGGCCTGCACACCATAAACCCAGCCAAAGAATTTGGCAGACTGCAAAGGGGTGGAATTTTTGCAAACCCTGCCCCCAAAATAGGCATTCCCAATCAGTCCCAGGACATGGCAGGGAGTGACCGCCAAAGCCATGCAGCAAAGTAGTGAAGATCTGGCTTAAATGTACACTACAGGCAGAAAGGTTTTGGTTTCTGTTATTATACCCAGGCTTTTAACATGCCTGATCCTTTGAGGGTTGGTTACTTCTCTTAAGAACAAAGAGCCTGATCATTTTTTACCTTAGCATCTGCTTCAGTGAAAGGAAGCTTTCACACAGCGCAGTTTTGGTGCAGTTTTTACTGCGCTCCAATTAAACTGCCTTTATTACCAGCAAGCTTCTTTCACTTACCTAAACTGTTTGGAAAGTGAGTAATCAATTAGTGTGTTTGTAATCAACAAGACTCCACACACAATAATTTAATTGTTCGGAAAGGTGTTTTAAGCAAGTCATCAGACAACTGAAAGAAGGTTGTTGGTAATAAAAGCAGTTTAATTGGAGCGCAGTTAAAACTGCACCAAAACTGCGCTGTGTGAAAACACCCAAAGTCAAGATCCTCCCATCATAAATATTCCATGGTCAGCAACTCTCCCTAAAATTGGCTAAATTGTATGGGAAACTGAAAGGGGCCACTAGCACTTTTCTTTACTTCAGGTCGGCTCAAGCTAGTTGTGAGCCAACCATGTTACAGAATGAGGAGGGCACTTGCATCTGTCCTCCACATTCAGTTCTATGAGTGTTTAGAATGTAGCAAAGTGTGTTCTACTGCATTCCAAGCTCCCATAGAAATAAATGGGAAGGAGGGCTGCAATCGCTGCCATCTTCATTCTGTAACACAGTCAACTGATAGTTTGAGACAATGAAAAGCACTCACTGAAACACCCCTTTAAGAGAATAACGATCCTCCTTGCCCAGATCACTACGTAACACAGCAGCTTCTACTTCTTCCAGAACATTTTAAGAAATTAAGGTTGAGCTCTGAGCATTTGCTGATTTGGTAATTTGTAAAATTGAGGCCAAAGCTACCCATTCAATGCCATCTTGATCATGTTTATATTAAGAGATTTGTTCAGCGTGGTTGATATAAGTGACACTGATGCTACCTTAACAATTTATTCAGAAGAGCCATTGTACCAAATTGGGGTACTTGAGGGCACACTTTGTATTAGTACATATAAAAAGATTTTAGTGTTTATAAAACAGCACGCTATAGAAGGTCTATATCCAGTGCGTTGCAAAAGTATTCCTACCCTTAAACTATTCCTCATTTTTAAGTTTCAGCTACAAACTTTAAATTTATTTTATTGCTTTTGTATGTGATAGAGCAACCTCAAGCGCAAAAAAAATTATACATGCTTTTCCAAATTTTTGCAAATTAAGAAACTGGAAAGTGTAGTGTACATATGTATTTAGTCCCGCGATTCAGTACTTTGTAGGACCACATTAAAGGGGATTTGCCGAGACAAAGATTCTTACCTCTCTGCTTAGCACAGGCAGAATGTCAACAAATGACACTGAGTCATGAGGTTGCAGGGGAGAGAGGGTGGGGCCAGTGAGGAGTGAGGAATCCACGGGAGCGTCTCAAAACTTAAGTGAAATAATAAACAGTACAAGAGTGGATTCTCAATACAGCAAGACAGCCTCAGACTGCACTGTCAGGAGGAGCCTTATCTGCTAAGACGCTAATGTAAACAAATCAGGGAGCTGAAAGAGAGAGAGACGCACACAGCCAGAGCACGGAGCTGCATAAGGGATCCTGTGACATGTTCACTCAAATAATCAAACTATAACTTGTGGGTTCTGTATACAAAAGACAACAGCTTTTCTACACAGCAGCTTGAAAGCTTCTTCATGTTCTCTGTCATCAGATAAAGCAGGGACTAATCACACTACAACTAGTTTATTCTGTATACAAAAGAAAACATATTGCTACCCGGTGCCTTAAAAACTTCTGCAGCTCAGTCTCATCAGATAAGAAGTGTGATCTGCGCCAGCCCGGCCAGCAGACAGCAGCTCTTGTCAGGTCGTATCTAATAAAAGCTTTGAAGTAACCAAGGGCATGTAAGGAAGGCTGTAGCTCTCTCAGGCTGCAATTTTTGTAATCACATATATTTAGAAAAGTGATTAAAAACCCATTTTGGAGGATCCCACGTCAACATTACATCGTGGCAAAACCTCTTTAAGCTGATAGGAGATTTCTCAACCAGCTTTGCACAGCTAGTCATTTTTGCCCATTCTTCTTTGTAGAATTGCTCAAGCTCAGTTAGATTAGTTGAAGAACATTTAGTGAGCAGCAATTTTCAAATCCTGCAACAGATTATTATACATATGCTTTGATTTAAATGCTTCTGTTGTAGCTTTGGCAGTATGTTTGGACTCGTGTCCTGCTGGAAGGTGAACCTCTGTCCCAGTCTCAAATCTTTTGCAGAAGATTTTCCTCCAGGATTTCCCTATATTTAGCTCCATCAATCTTCCCACCAATTCAAACCAACTTCTCACTCCCTGCTGAAGCAAAACCTCTCCACAGCATGATGCTACCACCCCCATGCTTCCTAGTGTAGACGGTATAGTCAGGGGGATGTGCAGTGTTTGCTTCCCTCGACTCACAGAGTTTGGCTTTTAGGCCAAAAAGTTAAATTTTGGTCTCATCTGACCAGAGCACCTTCTTCCACGTGCTCGCTCTGTCCCCTGCCTAGCTTTTTGCAAACTGCAAATGGGACGGCTTATGGCTTGCTTTCAAAAGGGCTTTCTTCTTGCCACTGTTAAAGGCTAGATTTGTGGAGTACATAACTAATAGTTGTCCTGTGTACAGATTCTCCCAGCTGAGCTGTGTATCTGCATCTCCTCTAATCTGACCCTGGGCTTCTTGGCTGCTTCTCTAATTACTCTTTTCCTTGGGCTGTTAGTTTAGGTGGATGACAATGTCTTGGTAGATTAGCAGGTGTGCCATACTCTTTCCGTTTATGGATGATGGATTGAACAGTGCTCCGTGAAATTTCCAAAGCTTGGGGTATTTTTTAAGTCCCTAAACCTGCAATACACTTTGCCACAACTTTCTCCCTGAGCTTTCTAGTGTGTTCCTTGGTTTTTATGATATTATTTGATCACTAATGTTCTCTAACAAACCTCTGCGTCCCTCACAAAACAGCTGTTGTTACACTGACTAAATTAAATACAGCTGTTCTCTATTTACTAATAAGGTGACTTCTTAAGACTATTGGTCATACTGTATTTTATTTAGCGGTATCTGCGTTCGGGGGACGAATACATATGCATGCTCCACTTTTTAGTTTTTTTTAATTTGCAAACATTTGGAAAAGCATGAATATTTTCTTTACCCTTCACAAATACTTGCTGCTTTGTGTTGCTCTATCAACTAGAATATCAAAAATCTACATTTAAGTGTCTGGCTGTAATGTTTAAAAATGAGAAACAGTTCCAAGGGTATGAATACTTTTGCAACCCACTGTAAAAACTCCATACAGTTCAGTAGTAAACGAGCTTGTTTGAGTTGTGTTCACATTCGCACTGCTGTAATTTATGGCTACACACTACGCGTGCATAACAATATGTTGAGGCAATTTGGGAAGAGCAGCTGTGAGCGACAGTGTAATAGGATGTAAATTATACAATGTGTCTTATAAGATGTGATATAGAAATATGTATCTTATGCCTCATTAATATACCTTGCATCCAGTCTATATAAGACATATGTATATTCGTATCAAGTATAATCACTGTATTTGCTGTGTGTGAGGACAGCTGTCATGTCATTATGGTCTATTTCTGCTCACAGTGTTTGACCTTGGTCACCCCTGCCTGACTGCTCAGTAGTTCAAAAGATTATTAGATCTTTCCACCCCCACTGTACTGATCATAGCTGATACTATTACATAATGCACAGCTATTCTCATACCTTCCCCATGTATGGATGATCAGATAATTAAGAAGCCTCTGGTAAAGCGTACTAGTCAACTCAGACATAAGAGATATGATGTTTGGGCATCCTGAATGTTAAGGGAGACAGCTCTGACGAGTATAAAAAGGCTTCCTGTGGCATGGAGAGGTAGCGTCGGCTGGGGCATGGCATGTGCCCAGCACCCCTTGATTTGTCATCGGCCGAATTGGGGGTACATGAGGTACCGCGGGGCTCCCCATTTCTCACCTTGTAAGAACTATGCATCGATAACATCTGTAACTGCAAGCTAAGTATCATTCTATGCTATTTATGTAATAAACCTTTCATTTTTTATATATATTGTCTGAGTGTAATTAATTTCTTGCCCGCCAAACAATCGCCCGCTTGCAGACAGTTTGTTAGTGTCCTTGTGTTTCCATTTGCTATATTCAGTATTTAATGAAAACTTCCTCCTTCGCTCCCGGGTGATCACCATGGCTGTGTAACTACAGGAACTGCTGGTTCTGAACAGAAAAATGACACAATTACAAAACTTACAGTATTTTACTGTGACTTTTTGCAATATCAAAAACGGACTCTTACATAATAGTAACCAAGAAATAAGGTGATAAATGCGTTGACTCATCACTGATAGCAGAAACGCTTTTTGGGGTCATTTGTAGTGCAGCATCTACCAAAGGGGCCAGGTTGGCTTATACTAATAGGGTGGGGAGAGGATTAGGCATACTTTAGCGGGTATATTATTTCTATCCCTGCTACTTTCCCTGTTTTGCGCCTTAACAGAGTAACCAGCCTGAAAAGGGCGACCTCGTGTTGCTAAAACTTCTACATGGACCCTGAATACATACCATACAAATCTGCTGGAAGCTCATCAGGGAAGCGTTTTGTCTGCATATGTATATAGCCTGCTCGGTGTGTATATAGTTCCAACACATATGTCAAAAAGTGGGTCATCAGGAAATCTGAATAGGGGGTGTGCAATAACATACCAGAATTACAGCGGGTTTGGTACACCGGTGCATTAGTCCATCCACCACATCCAAAGTTGGTCTCTATTTTAGCTTTCAGAGACCATGACCTCATGTCTCACCGCAGCCCCTGCTGGTTCCTTGACTAAATCATGGTGCATTTCTTTGTGTAAGAAATAAGTTGAGAAATTGAGACTAATGGATCCTGGCCTGCAGAAATCTGGAAAGAAGTCAGGCATTTTGAAAGTAGTTTTGTATGTGAATTGTGAAGAGCAGATACAAAACAAGATAATGAGTATACAAAGCTGAACAATTCTATTCCACAGTCTCTTTCCATAGAGGAAACGATACTCCAGCCAAACTATGATCTCAGTCATGAAGGGCTCAGCACAAATCTGATTACAAGCCTGAAAACGAGGTTAAGCTTGGCTTGTAGGAAGTCTTATAACAGTATTCTTCAGTGTCATTATATCACAGAACACATCACACCCTCAGTGCTACTGGCCACGAAATAGGGGGAAAGAGAATAATTATAAATTGTGAAACTGGAGATATCAAGGCATTAAAATTCCAGGCATTTACTTAAAGGGGTTGTCTCAATACATTGATTCTTCTGACCTCAGTCCTGTTTTTGTGGTTTCATTTTCAATTCAGGGGCATGTATACAGTCTTCTACTAGGCTGCAGTAGAAGCCAGGTCTATACCTATAGCGACCAGTGCTGGCAGCCTATCATGAGAGATCAAACAGGTCTGTAGCTATAGCGAACTGAGGAGCTGATGCAGCCCATACAAGTGACTTGTTTTTGCAAGATCTTTAACATAAAAATCAATCCTTGTAGTGAGACAACCCCTTTAAGTGTTACTCTGAACGACTGACAGTTCTTCAAAAGGGGTTAGCCAGTAAAAGATAATTATTTTCTAGATATTCTCTCTTCCAAAGTAAGGCCGGGTCCACACGGCGTATAGCGGCATCTACCTGTGCGCGCTGGCCAGTGCTTACTTTCAGCAGCACTCCCATTCACTTTCCCTCGTGTTGAAAAGAAGTGACGTTGCTTCTTTTTGCAAATGCACAGTACGCGTTGGGGAAAGCATCGGCTTATCATACCACGCAAATGAGTGCTGTGATTTTACCGTAGGGTGTACTTTGGGTGCATTGCAGCGCAAATTCGCTGTCTGAACATATCCAAAGACTGTTCTATATCAGCCATTTAAGGACAGGAAGCTTAGAAGTTGTGGACACCCAGGAAACCACTCTGTGTAGAGCCCAGGAGATGATGTGACAAAAGGAATTTGGCTCTTTTCAGGGCAGTCTGATGCCCTAATCCAGGCATCCTCAAACTGCGGCCCTCCAGCTGTTGGAAAACTACAACTCCCATCATTCCCACTGTTATAGATGATATAAATGCATGATGGGAGTTGTAGTTTCCCAACAGCTGGAGGGCTGCAGTTTGAGGATGCCTGCCCTAATCCTTTGATCCTGACCCTCAAGGTTTTTAACTTAAAAGGGGTTGTCTCATTACAAAGAATAGCTTTCAAAATGTAGGAAACACTAAATGAAGACACATTCCAAATATATTGCATTGTTCATCTGTTTTTGTTAAGGAGCTACAAGTGATATTATCACCTCCCTGGATGTTTCTGGTCCCTCAGTGACGGGCCTGTTTACTCTCTCCCCCCTGCTGTTTGTTCTATGTGATAGCAGGGGGTGACATCATCACACAGGTCACAGCAGCTCTGTGCCAGCCAGCAGTAAAAAGCTTGGTTTAGCTAAAGTAAACAGTGTTAATTACAGGCTTTTGTCTGTAGATCAGATAAAACCCCTGCTAGCAGTTTCAGAGAGCTTCTGAGCTAATCTGAACTAATCAGCAACTGAAAACACAGAGTTGAATACAGGCAGTGAATGCACAGAGCTCGTATGCTAATTACAGACAGTCTGACCAAGAAGTGACAGAGTAAAGCTGCATTATTTCATTCATGCATCTATGAAACTCTGTAGGGAGACCACACCTTTAAGGGAGGAAACATGGGGCATGAATTGTGAATGATTGGGAGGGATGAAGATAGGCAAAGCAAGGGAGCCTGGGGCTTGTGCTTTTCCAGGGCAAAGGAAAACGGTTTCAAACAGGAAATGCTGATATTTAGCTGCAGAGAAGGGAGGCAACATACAGCACAGAATATGCACAAATTGCCACATAAAACAGTTGAATGAAAACTCAGACAAGCCCTTTATGAATATAATTTTTTTTTTTAGTTTAGCCACTCAACCTCTTGTTCACTCCTGCCAGATTTTCTATGACATGAATTTCATACATCTAAAAGGGTTTGTTAAAATTCCATTCATACATTACAGATATCTAACCCCCTCCAACCCCCCCCCCCCCCAAGTGAATATAGTGTAAGACTTTTCACACATAGGGTGGTGGAGCAGAGGGGTTTTACCAAACATGATGCAAAGGGAAAGTGAAGTAGCTGTCCACGGCAACCAGGCTCCACTTCTTATTGTAGCAGCAACCTGATTATTGCCATGGACAACTACTATACTATCCGTTTTTACATGCGTGTTTGGATCCGTTTTTCAGACCCTAAACAAACCCAAACATACATCTAACATTGTGCAGTGTGATTTACATTGCCTTCAATGTAAAACACGCATCAGCGTTATACTAATATACTATCCATTTTTACATGCGTGTTTGGATCCGTTTTTCAGACCCTAAACAAACCCAAACATACATCTAACATTGTGCAGTGTGATTTACATTGCCTTCAATGTAAAACACGCATCAGCGTTCAGACAAGTAATCGCCAATGCGTGTTTACATGCGTCTTTCTGATGGGTCTTTGGATCCATTCAAAGAATTGTCATGTCAATTCTTGATTCTTTTGACACAGCAGACGCCCTATTTAAAACTGTAGGGTGCGTTTCTGCTACAGCCAAAACACATCCAAACATGCACCTGCGTGTTGAATGCGTTTTGAATGCACTTTTGAATTGTTTTTTCAGATCCAACACGCCGTGTGAACATACCCTTATAGAGGTAAGGAGTTCAAACAGGTGCAATTAATACAGGTGCAGCGTAGGAGGGCTTCTTAGAGAGCTTTCACACAGCGCCGTTTTGGTGCAGTTTTAACTGTGGTCCAATTAATCTGCCTTTAGGTAAGTGAAAAAGCTTGCTGGTAATAAACTGTTTGGAAAGTGAAGTCTTGTGGATTACAAACTCACTAACAGATTACTCAAACACAGTACTAGATTACTTACTTGAAACACCTTTCTGAACAATTTAGACAACTGAAAGAAGCTTGCTGGGAATAAAGGCAGTTAAAACTGCACCAAAACTGCACTGAAAACACCCTTAGGGCATGTTCACACAGCTTATTTTGCCGCGTATTTGCGCACGCATTTCGCTACATATTGCGCTTTATACACGGTGAAATGCATGCCGCAATTAAAGTAATTCATAGCTCTCATAGCCGCTGACAATGCATGTCAATGGGGCTGGCCGCGGCCCCCTCCCTCCCCAAGCTTTAGAAGTACGTGCTGATCAGCATGTGCTTCCAAAGCACTTGGCATATTGCGGCGTGTACAGTATGCGCCCCAATACGCCGTGTGAACAAACCCTTATGGTGCTTTCACACAGTGCGTTTTTGACACTTTTTTTTGTGCAGCAGTGTACAGCATTGATTGCTGTGCCTTCCTGCAAAACAACATGTCCAAAAACATGTCAAAAACGCAGCGTGTGAAAGCACCCTCCAAGAAAAACTAACAGGTCCTTGATCGAACTTTTGCTGGTTAGTAGGTGATCAAATGCTTATTTCATGCAATAAAATGTTAATTACTTATTTAAAAATCATTCAATGTGATTTTCTTCTTTTTAGTTTATCTCGCAGTTAAAGTGTACCTCTAAGGGGCCGTTTACGGTTATGCGACCGGTATATGCACTGTTTTGCGGCCGCGGAGGGAGAGGGGGGGTTGCGGCTTTCACATCGAGATGCACATATTCCATCCGGAAACCAGATGGAAGATTGTGCTTGCTCAATCTTTTGCGGGTGGAAAAAAACCCCGACGAAAAACCCGTGCAGTGGGGACTGCTGCACGGGTTTTCCATAGAGCACAATTGTGCTCATTTTCGGCCGGTTTTTCAGGCGGTCTGAAAAACCGCAAATCGGCTGAAAAACCGTCCGAAAACCCATGCAGTGGGGACATGCCCTAATAAAAAGTACAGACCTTTCCATTCTTTGTAGGTGCAAAAGTGCCAGTGTATCAAATACTTATTTTTCCCACTGTTTATTAATTAATTTTTTCATGCCTTCAAAAGTGTATATGCCTGATACAGGACACATATACATAAATACTGTTTTACATAGATATACACACACATTTACATATTTATAGAAGTACACACACTATTTTTAAAACATATACAATCCACATGTTTCAGTGCTCTAATAACAGTATCAAATTGTCCATGTGTGCAAAACATCTATGGGCACTGCTTGGTTATAGTTGACATAAAATGAATAGAGCCAAGTAGTAACCACATGTAGTTCTGTATATAAATCACCACAAAGAAAAAAAAAACACTCAAAATCATCATGAATTTATTTCTCCAAATGATATAAAAATACTTTAGAATAGAAAAATAGATTTACAATAATAACCATTAAAAACAGAAAAAATTATATACAGTCTCTAAGTGGACAACACAGAATCAGAATTATAAAAAGTACATTGCAAGGTAAGGAAATAGTTTTCAAGTATTTATGTAAATACGTTGATAAAAAGCTGAGGAACTGCAATAAAGTAGATAAGAAAGGTGCAAGATTTCATCATACACGTTCATAAAACACTTTCATGATGAATTCTGATTGTAAGCGATTCATTAATCATCTGTAATTTGCAGCAATTACTTTCTCAATTTTAACCACTTAAGATTAGCAAGATTGGGGTTATTTAGTTTGGAGAAAAGACGGCTTCAGGGGGACATAATAAATATGTTTAAATACATCAATGGTCCATATAGACATCTATCCCATGATCTATTTATACCCAAGGCTGTATCTAGAGCAAGGGGGCGTCCTCTACGTCTAGATAAAAGAGGGTTTCTACATAGACATAGAAAGGGATTCTTTACTGTAAGAGCAGTGAGACCATGGAATTCTCTGCCAGAGGAACTTGTCATGGTGAATTCAATAACGGAGTTCAAAAAGCGTTTGGATGCATTTCTGGAGCATAATAATATAACAAGTTATAGTGACTAGGATTCAGGAGAGGGGTCATTGATCCAGGGATTTATTCTGATTGCCAGATTGGAGTCGGGAAGGAATTTTTCCCTAAAATGAGAACAGTTGGCTTCTACCTCGTTGGAGTTTTTTGCCTTCCTCTGGATCAACACCTTAGCACAACAGGCTGAACTGGATGGACTTCTCGTCTTTTTTCGGCCTGAGAAACTATGAAACTTAATGACATTTTCGTTTTTTCCATTGATGTAGCTGTTTAGAGCCTTAGGCTATGTCTACACAGCACTGGTTTTTTATTCAGATTTTTGGCGGATTCTAAATACTGAACTGTAAAAAATCCAACTGTAACTAGTGCTCCATAGACAGCAAGAGAAAATCTGCGCTGGAGTCTACACAGTACAGATTTTCTCCGGCGGATTTTAAAACCTATTGGGTCTTCCGCCAGATTACTGTACAGTCAATGTACTGGGCTATTGAGAAGTCCGAAAACGGATCGCAGGTTAGGTCCAGCGTTGTTAAAATGCCGTCAGATTTTGGACGGCATTTTAACCTTGCTCTGTAGACATAGCCTTATGTGAAAGAAATGATATTTGTTTTTAGCGTTGCTTGGGGACACATATAAATTACTATGCAATTTACAGTGTTCTTACAATGTAAATACAGAAAAAAGTGATTTTTGGTCTTTTGTTTTGTAATCATTCAGGTTTTACACTTAAAGGGCATGTCCCCATTGCACGGGTTTTCGGCCGGGTTATATGATAGAGGAGAGAAGCTGAGCTCTGTGATATATAGAGTTATATGATAGAGGAGAGAAGCTGAGCTCTGTGATATATAGGATTATATGATAGAGGAGAGAAGCTGAGCTCTGTGATATATAGGGTTATATGATAGAGGAGAGAAGCTGAGCTCTGTGATATATAGGGTTATATGATAGAGGAGAGAAGCTAAGCTCTGTGGTATATAGGGTTATATGATAAAAGAGAGAAGCTAAGCTATGTGGTACATAGGGTTATATGATAGAGGAGAGAAGCTGAACTCTGTGATATATATGAAACTGAAAGTATGAAAATATTACTGACCCCACCCACATACAATGATTGGCAATTAGCTCAGTAGACGCACTGCCACAGGGAAAGCGGGCAATCCCTGCATGTGGGTGGGGTGAGCAGGACTCCTTTCGTCTCTTAAGGAGTCAGGTCCGTATTTTCTCTGCTTTTTACTCCAAATTATATAAACCTACATATCGCATTGCTCAGCTTCTCTCCCTCCATCACATCTTGCACTCAGAAAGGTAGCATAAACCACCTGACAGGTTCCCTTTAACAAATGTTACTTTACCTTCAGGTACTGTGGCGCATATAGAGATTTAGATGTAATTTATGTGTAAGAAAATTTCATTTTAATAAATCTTTTATCAATAGTGGAGAACACACTCCATGGTGGGCTTATTCTAAATCTCTACAAACACACAGTACTTGGCCCGTTTCTGCATTTGGATGTAACTAAATGTCCATTTTAGCTGTGCCTTCCTACAAATGTCCATACAGTCACCTCCATTGGATGGCAGAGGAGCAGTGCCTGTGCCATCTGCAGTGGGTTCCAGCTTTAATATTTGATCCCAGGCATTTAACCCCTAATTTACCATGGCAGCTGTGGCTTTAAAGGGTGTTCTGCTTAATTTGTTTTATTCTTTAGAATCCTACTGCCCTATTAAAAGAAATGTATACCCACCTCTCCTTTCTCCTCAGATTCCGCTCTGCACTGGCCTCACTCGGCATTGATCTTCTGTTTTCTTTCCAGTCTTGAGCCACATGGGACGTCAAGTCATGGGTCTTTGGCTGAAATGACAACTGACAGAGCTTTCTTCCAAACGGTAACGTCAGCCAATGGCACATGATTGCTGCAGCCCATAAAAAAAACCAAAGAAACACCAGAGGACCAGTGGAGAGTGAGCACGGTGCAGGGCTGGATTTGAGGTGAAAGGGGAGGCAAGTACAAGTTTTTATTTATTTTAATAGGACAGTAGTATCCTATAGAAAAAAAAATGTAACCGCACCACCCCTTTACAGAACCTGCAATGGTAGCATTTTTTTCTCATATAAAAAACAAAAGCATAAATGGTATCAACTGAACCGCAATGACCTTTTATCAAAATTAAATCTATTTATAGAATTTTTTCCATTTCTCTCTCCTAAAGAATAAAAGTTAATCATTGCTTTATTGCACCCAAAAATTGTTCTATCACTCTAAATAACTAGCAAGAAAAAAGAACAAAAAGCTTTCACACAGCTCCATCACACACACAAAAAATTTAACAAAAGTTATGGCGATATGAATGCAGAAACAAAATTGTTTTTAGTTTCCTCCATAAAATCTGCCGTTATTGTAAAAACATATAGTAAAGTATAGTAAAAAACAAAAATAATAATTCCAACACTATACATATTTGGTACCAACTCCTAGAGTAAAAGGTAACATACAATTTACGTGCCACAGTGCAAAATTTTTAATGCAATAAATTGCTGGTTTTTTTTTTCTATTTACCTTCAGAAAATGTTCATAGACGTTATATGTACCCAAAATAAAAGGGCTAAAGTGCCCCTGTTTTAGGAAAGGGGTATATAAGATGAGAGAATAACAGTTCCATCCTGGCCATAGGTTGTCTGGTATTGCATCCTAGTAAATGTTGCCAAATTGTAATACCATGAACAACCTATAAACAGGAGTGGCGCTAATCAGTAAACAGATTTCTTTTTTTAAACTTGTACTTAAACGAGAACATCTACAAGATGGTGTTTCTTTCTGCTTAGTATAAAAAAAAATGAAAGGTGCCAGCTGTCTGGGATAATTGCCAAGCTGGCATCACTCTGTATAAAGGTCCAGATTTACTAAACCTTCTCAGTCAGCCACTTTGAATCTTATAGAAGCAGATCTGAACAATGTCAGGAGAGATTTGCTAGCATCATCTAAGTGGCTGCAAACCCCAGAGCATTAAAAGATTATAAAGATTCAACCGTGATCAGCAAAATGTTCTTGAAATTACATCATGATACAAAGAAATAAAACCAGCCGTAATAACGTTCAATGCATTTCATGTATATGATATTTTGTAACATAGGAGCCTGTAGACGACATGTGCCGCTACATGGGATACGCCTGCATGTGTTGAGGCTATGGGTTTCTTCTGATGTGAATAAAGCTTGCACATCTGGATGTTTTTTGTTTTTTTTAGGATATGCTGCTTTTTTTTATTTTTTTACTTCTTTTTTCCTATTTAATTTTAATGAATTGAATACTGTGCTCTACAGAACAATTCATTCTCTTCTCTAAGGACATGTTCACACAGCGTCTTGCGGCACGTACCTGTGCGCGGCGCTAGCCGCCATGTGTTTAGAAGAACACATTCTTCTAAAGCGCTGGGGGAGCCGGTCCCATTCACTTTCATTATCCCTGACACGTATACGCCAGGAAAGAAGTGACGTCACTTCTTTCGCCCCGGCGTTCAATACGCGACAGGGTAGATGGCAGGTAAGCATAGCTCTCTATGAGAGCTATGATTACTGCAAATACAGGGTGTATTTCGGGGCATAATTGTGTTGCAATGCACCCCGAAATACGCCCTGTAATAAACTGTGTGCCCTAAATCTCACTAACACAAGAGGATTCATTGAACAGTGAATGGCCTTCCCTTAAAGGGGTTGTCTCGCCACGAAGATTGCTTTTTATGTTAAAGATCTTGCAAAAACAAGTCACTTTGCAATATGTGTCCATTAACAGTATTCTACCTATTCCTAGATATCCCCTCTTGTATGGGCTGCATCAGCTCCTCAGGTCGCTATAGCTACAGACCTGTTTGATCTCTCCTGATAGGCTGCCAGCACTGGTTGCTATAGCCACAGACCTGGCTTCTACTGCAGTCTAGTATAAGCCAGTAAACACGCCCCTGAATTCAAAATGAAACCAAGAAAACAGGACTGAGGTAAGATGAATCAATGTAGTGAGACAACCCCTTTAAAAATTCAGGTTATGGCTATAGATTATATCATATAGATTACTATAAGGTTATGGCTACTACAGGCTATAGCCAGGACACTGATCCAGGAATTTATTCTGATTGTCAGATTTGTAGTCGGTAATGTATTTTTCCTCTTATATGGGTCACTTGGCATCCACCTTATCATGGTTTTTGCCTTTTTCTGGGTCAACACTGTAGGGTAATAAGTTGGATTTGATGGACCTGGGTCTTTTTTTTTTTCCAACTCTATCAACTATGTCATAGCAATTGGGGGGGAAAAAAACTGCACTTTGGCTTTAACATGGTACTGGCCCAGCTCTCTCCCTCACCAAACCCCCCACATGTTGATATACCCTTAGGATGGTTTCACACAGCGGTTTTTGGAAAACACTGGTAATTTTTCTGCTGTTTTTTGACGTTTTTTTTTTTGCAAAATGTTGCAGGTCAGTAAAGCCCAAAAAAACAAAAAGGAGGTGAGTCCTAAAAATTTACTTTTTTATTTATACAAGATAAAAAAGTACCACTGTAAACATATCTCAAAAAGCAAAATGCTAAGCGGCGATGCAAAACTACACGGTCCCTAACCTAATGCATGCAGGAAACTCATCCTAAAAGGGCGCTCTTGCCCGAAACCTAACCCTAGATACAACAAAAAACACCAGAATACCAAAAAGACATATCCTGTATTCCCTTTAAGGGGAATGTGTCATCAAAAAATTATTTATTGTTTAACTCACATTTTTATGTTAAACACATTTGTTAGGAATTTTTGGTTATATTTTTTATTTTCCAGATCACTTTCAGTATTTTTTTAATAATTCTTAAGTCCTGCAGTTTTCAATTTGGCCACTAGGCCTAATAATCGTCTGACACTTCCTGTTCTGTTTAGAGAGCTTTTCAGCAGTGTCTGCTCATTATCAGTACAAGCAGGGTCACACTGAAAGGAGACACCATTGTGTACAGATAACACAGGATCCACCAGTCACAAGAAGAGATGTCACAGCTCCCCCTCTCCTCTCCCTTCACAGTGAAAACTCTCCTATACAAGTCTATGGGACAGAACCTGTATTAACCCCTTCATGACCTTGGGCGTATCCATACGTCCAGGTCGTTTGGGGGTTCACGCACCTGGACGTATGGTCACGTCCTGAGGATCGCGTGAACTCTAAAGCAGAGTTTGCGCGATCGCGCGGGGGGGTCAGCGTTTATTCCAGCGGGACATCCCGCAGCGTTGGCCCCGACCCGCAATCACTACGGGGGAGGGGGGAGGGGCGGTTAACCCCTTAATTATTGCGACCATCGGGTTGCAATAACTAAGGGAGACGCAGGAGGAGATCGCTCCTCCTGCATCTCTGTCCACGGCAGTAACTGCACGGATCGCTCGATACATGCAGCTCCTGCCCTCTGACAGACAGCACGGAGGGCAGAGAATGCCTTCCGGGTTGTCTGTGACGTCACGATACCCGGCCGTGCCCTGTGGGCATGACCTGGCATCGTGACTGACAGTTACCATAGGAACCAGTCATAGCAACAAGCTGTGCAATGATTCCTATTGAATGAGAGATCTAAAGATCTCTCATTCAAATCCCCTATTGGGAAAAGTAAAAAAAAAAAAAAGTGAAAAAGTTAAAAAAAATTAAACAAAGTAAAAAACATGTAAAACATAAACACGAAAAATAAAATAAAAACACGTACATCGCCCTTTTCCCCTTCACAAACGCTAATCGCCCCAAAAAAGATCAAAAATAAATAAAGTACCCATATTTGGTATCGCTGCGTGGTAACACCTGCCCTATAATCTTTTCATGTTAATTTACCCTATGGTGAACGCCCGTTAAAAAAAAAAAAAGAAATAACAGAATTAAGATTTTGTTCATCCCGCAGCACATAAAATGGAAAAAAAGTGATAAAAAAACCCCTATAAAGCCAGTATTGTACCATTTAAAACGTTAAATTCATCCCGCAAAAAAAAAGTCCTAAAACAGCTCTGTATACGGAAAAATAAAAAAGTTAGGGCTCTCAGAAGACACGATCCCATAAATATTCTTTTACACACTTAAAAACATTTTTTTTTTTTTTTTAAAGTGTTTTCAACATAAAAAAACTATATAAATTGGGTATCGCCATAATCGTATCGACCCACAGAGTAAAGCTAACTTATTACGGATACGCACAGTGAGCGCATTTAAAAAAAAAAAATAAAAAACACTACTAGGATTGCAGTATTTTCCTTCACTTTCTGCCTTCCAAAAAAGGGTTTTAAAAACTGATCAAAAAGTCTGGTCCCCCCAAAAATTATACCAATAAAAACTTCAACTCATCCCGCAAAAAACAAGCCTTTATACAGCTCCATACGCAGAAAAATAAAAAAGTTATAACTCTCAGACTATGGCGAATGCAAAAATTGTTTCCTGTTTGAAATAAAAGTGTTTTTTATTGTATAAAAGCAAAAAAAAATAAAAAAAAATACAAATTGGGTATTGCTGTAATCATAACGACCTGCTGAATAAAGATAGCATGTCATATATACCGTACAGTGACCGCTATAAAAATAAAAAACACTCCCAGGATTGCTGTATTTTGTTCAAAACGCCTCACAAAAACCTTAATAAACAGTGAACAAAGTGTTGTATGCAACCATAATGTTACCAATAAAAGCATCTATTCACCCCGCAAAAAACAAGGCCCTACACAGCTCTGCACAGCAAAATTAAAAAGTTGATTTGGCAAAAAGGAAACATAAAAATGAATTTTTTATAGACCTAATTTCATTGTGTAAAAGTAATAAAACATAAAAAAACTATATAAAATGTATACCATTGCAATTGAAACCGACCCCAAAAGTAAAGTTATCACATCATTTACAGTGCACGGCGAACGCTGTAAAATTAAAATCCAAAAAACAATGGTGGAACTGCGTTTTCCCCCCATTTTCATGGCCCAATGCTAAAAACGATGGACACCAGTGCACCCAAAATGCACAATACACTCCTAGATGAGATCCCCTGAGGGGTGTTGAATCAAAAAAGGGGCGGACTTCTTTAAGGTTTCACCTGTTTCTGTACTTTGGGGCTTTGCAAATGCGACATGACCCCACCAAAACCTGCGTTCCAAAAGCCAAATAACACTCCCTTGTACGGACCTGCATGCACCCAAACAGCAGTTTACACCCACATGTAGGGTATTGCCGAACTTGGAAGAAATTGCGTAACAATATTTTTGGGTGCTTTTTTTTTCCCAGGATTCCTTGTAAATGTGAAACATTTAAGCTAAAATTGCAGATTGGAAATTTTTTTTTTTTTTAATTTTCACCAAAACCTAATGCAAAAATAAATTTGTGAATCACCTGTGGTGTCGATATACCACTACACGCCTGTATATAATCCTTAAGGGTGTAGTTTCCAATATGGGGGCTTTTTTAAGGGGTGTTTATTAAGTTTTAGCACCTTAGGGCTCTTCAAACCTGAAATGGGCGCCTAAATAAAAATTGCATTTAAAATGAACCCCAGAGTCCATAGGTGGCCCCCTCCTATTTCTGGGGCTTATGGGTGAGCCAAATAATGCACTAGGGCCACATATGGGATACTCTAAAAACGGCAGACCTGATATTTTCATTGCATTTACCTGTTCACATTTACCGTATTCCAGTGAATAATGGGGTAAATATTGAAAATCGCAAAAATAGTGAAATTTTTTTGAAATTTCACCTCCACTTTGGGTTTAATTTCCCGTGAAATACCTAAAGGGTTAACAAACTTCTTAAACACTGTTAAATACCTTAAGGGGTCTAGTTTTTTAGAAGGCATCATGTATGGGGGTATCTAACATACAGGCCCCTCAAAGCCACGTCAGAACTGGACTGGTCCCTAAAAAAATGTATATTGCAAATTTTCTTGAAAATGTGAGAAATTACTACTAAATTTCTAAGCCATCTAATGTCATTAAAAAAAAGACATTTAAAAAAAATGATGCAAACCTATAGTAGACATATGGTAGATGCTAGTTATAAACTATTTTGTGGTGAATAATTATCTGTCTTGCATGCAGACATTTTGGAACTTTCAAAATCACAGATTTTTCTAATTTTTCATGAAATTTTGATATTTTTCACGAAAAAACAAGGCTTTACTAACTTAAAGCACAATGTGTCACAAGAAAACAATCTCAGAATCACATGGATAGGTAAAAGTGTCAAAAAGTTATTCTCACATAAAGTGACACATGTCAGATTTCAAAAATAGGGCTGTGTCAGGAAGGCCAACACTGGCTGGGTCCTTAAGGGGTTAAGGCTCCTATGTGCATAAGGCTGCTGTAAAGTATCGCAAGCAAGAATGTCTTCCCCACAATCATATATAGACGGCCGAATAGAGAAATCTACAATCAGTAAATAAAAACGACTGAGAGTAAAAGAATATGGATCAGGGGCTTGATTTAATAAGTAAAAAAAAAAAAAATTTGGTGACAGATTCCCTTTAAGTCTAGTCCCAACATGTTTCGACCAGCCTTTTTATATTATACCTGGTCACCTCAGGGGACTAAGTAAAGGAAATCAAGACGAAAGGTGAACAATCAATGACTGCCGATAAACATGTGAAAAAACATAGGCAGTGTACATACACGAAAATGAATAAAAAAACCTTAGCTCATAATGCTAGGGTCAGGTTCTGGGCAAAAGCGCCCTTATGGAGTGAGTTTCTTGCATGCATTAGGTTAGGGACCGTGTAGTTTTGCATCGCCGCTTAGCATTTTGCTTTTTTGAGAGATGTTTACAGTGGTACTTTTTTTTATCTTGTATAAATAAAAGTTAATTTTTAGGACTCGCCTCCTTTTTGTTTTTTTTTGGTATCTGTGTCAGAGGTTCTCTACAACTATCTTAGTGTTAGTGGATTACTTGTTGTTTTGACTGAATTGTCAGAGAAGCGTTAAAAAAAAAACAAAAAAAAAACAACTACTAAAAAATGCATTTTTTTTCTGGAAATTTGTATCCTCTTTTAAAATTTATTCTTTGGGTCCATGATCATTTTTGATTTTTTTTTAAATGCAGGATGCTCCAGGGATTTTTTTTTTGTTCGAAGGCATTTTCTTATACGATTCTCTACTGGGGAAAAAAATGCACTTGTAAAGAACATTGCAGAAAAAAACACTGCATGAAGGAAGTCTAAAAAGGGTGTCTTGTAAAAACAAAATGGAGCTGCTTTTTCACGTAGAGAGCGCCACTCCCAGCCACAGACTGTGCCTGGTAGAGCAGCTCTGCCCCATTGGTGCTTTTTGTGAAAGCAGTTTTTTTTTTTTTACTATCTTATAACCCCTAAATTCCTAAGGAACAGCGCTTTAAGTAAATGAGCCAGATTTAGAATACCAGTTTCCCTCTGTTCATCTGCCTCCTCTCCTCTCTCTTATATCTACTGATTTTATGGCGATTTCTCAACACAATAGATGTCAAGTGAGGACTACATGAGCATTTCACAGAAGGTGTTATCACAAGTGACTCTTGACGTAGGACCTGGCATCCCTGCCGAAAGATGTCAGAGAAGACCCCACCCGGGCGTGTCAGGTTCATCATGGTGTTTACTTGACTTGAACTTCCATCTTCTGTTCATCTGTTTCGAATAAGAGAAGCCACATAAATCCACACCGAGTAGATGCTCTTGGGGTAGGGATGGACGTACACGGCCAGGGCAAACTCCACATTGGGAACTTCATTGTTGTGAACGCCAGTGCTGTAAACGGCCTCTATGAGCGGTCTCACCTCAGAGAAGGCCATGTTTATTGGGAACCCCGAAAACTGAAAAACAAAAAAACATAATAAAACACTGTCCAATATAATACAGGACAAAGGAGAAGGAGATGACACTGCTAAGCACAAAGCTAAAATATGTCTCCACTTTCAGCAAGTGAAGCTTATTCACTTATGCATAATGAATCTTTATGTAAAGTTCTACTAAGTTTTGTGTATTCCTTAAAGGGGTTGTCTCACTACATTGATTTATCTTACGTCAGTCCTGTTTTCTTGGTTTCATTTTGAATTCAGGGATGTGTTTACTGGCTTCCACTAGGCTGCAGTAGAAGCCAGGTGTGTAGCTATAGCAACCAGTGCTGGCAGCCTATCAGGAGAGACCAAACAGGTCTGTAGCTATAGCGACCTGAGGAGCTGATGCATCCCATACAAGAGGGGATATCTCAGACTAGGTAGGATACTGTTAATGGACACATATTGCAAAGTGACTTGTTTTTGCAAGATCTTTAACATAAAAAGCAATCCTTGTAGTGAGACAACCCCTTTAAAGTTTTCAAGATATCTGCTTGCTGTCTGCAAATGAAATTGAAAATCTGTTTTGATCAAGTCCAAATGTCATAACCTTGAAGGGTAACTAAAATAAAAAGGACTCCCTGGCAAAATGAGATGGTCCCCTACAAACCAAAAAAGGTAAAAGCAATAGCGCCCTATATCAGACAACCCATATACTAGTGCAGGATAGCATCTCAGTGGCCCCCTCGACATCTGGGCCCTACAGCAGCTGCTATAGCTGCAGTTAGGCTCATGGTCACAGCTGTGTTGCTGTGAGATCTGATATACTGTAGATTTTAACACCTGCGTCAGTTCAGTATGAGTAGGATGCAAAAGTTTCCATTCATTCACAGTTAAAAAGTTGCAGAATATTTCATTATAGAAATTAAAAGGTTTTCTGGGCTTGCAGAATTCTTATTAAAGAGGATTTCTGAGATGTTCAGAAACAATGCTAACAGCGGAGACGGAGGAAAACCAAGATAATAAATAACAGGTACTCACCTCTCCCACAACGGCCGAGCTCTGGCGACCCCAATATTGACGTCACATTTGACACACATATGACCATAAGCCACTGACTGGCCTCAGCCGTCACAAATACAGACAGTGATTGCTGAAGCCAGTGTCACGAGTGCCTTGAACAGGACGTCACTTTCAGTTTTAATCTGCAATTTCTTGTTTATGCTTTCTTGCTCCCTCTAGTCTAGGGGACTGAAATATGCTATCGTTTGATCAATATACTGCAGTATTTACAGAGAATTGCAAAATTATTCACACCCCTTGATCTGTTTCTCATTTTTGAACATTACAGCCAAAAACAAAATGTATTTTATTATTATATGTATGAAAACTGTCTAGGTCTAAAATTCACTTTGTTGCCCAGAGCAACCAATCAGAGCGCTCCTCTCATTTCATACAGTGCTCTGGAAAAATGTAAGGGGCGCTCTGATTGGTTGCTACGGGCAACAAAATTAATTTTAGACCTAGACAGTTTTCATACATGAGGCTGAAAGTAGCAAGTACTGTATTTGTGAAGTGTAAGGAAAATGATACGCGCTTTTACAGATTTTTGCTAATTAAAAAACTGAAAAGTGTGATGTGCATATGTATTCAGCCCCCAGAGACAATACTTTGTAGGACCACCTTTAGGCTATGTCTACACTGCATTGCCCAAAAACCGTCTGAAATTCGACGGTCGGTTCTCTTTTTTTGCCGTCGGCCCATACAATAGATTGTATGGGAAATCAACCGCAAAGACTCAGAACGCTGGCGCATTATACGACAAGTTGTATAATACACCAGCGCCAGAAAATGAGCAGAGAAAAACATGACTTGTGTAGACTACAGGTCCTTTTTTCTATTAAAGTCTATGAGCTGCCTGAACGATCATATTTTCAGCGGTTTTAGAATCCTAAAACAGCCGGGAATACGATCATTTTTCTGAGACGTGTAGACATAGCCTTAGCTGTAATGACAGCTGCAGTCTGTTGGGGATGTCTCTAGCAGCTTTGCACATCTAGAGGCTGGAATTTTGGCCCATTCTTCTTTGCAGAATAGCTCCAGCTCAGCTTGGCTGGTGAACATTTGTGAACTGTAATATTCAAGTCCTGCCACAGATTCTTAATGGGATTTAGATCTGGAGTTTTACTGCGCCATTTTAACACATTGATTTGATGTAAAACCTTCCACTGCAGCTTTGGCTGGATGCTTCAGTTCAAGGGGTATAATAACTATTGCAAGGTAGTGTATTGAAATGTAGTGCACTTTTACCTGCCGTGTCTGAAGTAGACTTATCATCTGAGCACACTTCATACTTCCTGCACTAAAATTTTGATTTACATTTACCCCAGAAGTTTTGTTTTTTTTAAGAATCATACAAAACACAAAAAGTTCTTAGAGATGAAGATGGGAGTGAAGCCCAGGCAAACATAGCAGTAGCTTTTATATTGTTTTTCTACATAGGTAATATGGGGATTTGTATCAGAGTTATAGTGGTATGTTAAGAAACTACACCTAAAATAACATGGTGTAAAAGGGAGACATGCACCATGAATTAGATTAAATGGGTTTTGCCATGATGTAATGTTGACGCGGGATCCTCCAAAATGGGTATTTAATCACTTTTCTAAATATATGGGATTACAAAAAGTGAAGCCTGTGAGAGCTGCAGCATTGCTCAGTCCCCCTTAGTTTCCTGAAAGTTTACATTAGACACGACCAGGACACTGACAGGAGCTGATCTGGCCGCGCTTGCGTGTTTGCACTTCTTATCTGATGACAGGGAAGATGAAGGAGCTTGCAGTGTATGAGGCTGTTTGCTGTATAGAGAATCCACTGGTTATAATGTAATTATTTGAGTAAACTTTAGAGACGCTCCCTGCTTCCTCACTCTCTGCTCCCCCCCTCCCTCTCACCCCTGCAGCCGTTCATGAATCAGCAAGCTTTGTTTATATTCTCTCCTGAGTAGATAAGAGGTAAGGAACTCACTTTGTGGCAAAACCCCTTTAAAGACCTGCTGCTGAGAACCCTTTCAATGTTTCATTCAGGCAATGCTGTTGGCCATCCATTGCTTACAATAGACCATGCCGATCCTCCAGAGCAATAGCCACTATTTGCAGCAGGTCTTTGCTCTGGAAACTCAAGAAGATTTGATCTGGTCCCTCACCCCCAACCCACCAAGTATAACCTCAGAATACAAAGGGGTATCTGAGCCGCCCCATACTGGTCATGTGTCAGTGAATTTAGAATACATGCTGTACCCTATAATCTCCCAGCTGTCTTTGCAGTTCTGCCCGATGATCTTCTTCCACATCTTTGCCTTGGTTCTGCTCCAATAAAGGAAGGAAGTGCCTGAGAGTAGACGTGCAGTATCTGTTCCAGCGGGTGGGGTGTCTCGGTCTCCACTCCATTATCTTCTCTTTCAGCAACTTTTCAATCCTATGAGAAAAATACTAAATATTATTTTTGCCATTTAAAGTTTTAAAAAGTTTCCTTATTCATGAATAATAGATGGCAGATCCACAGATAGGACTGACTTACAGACACCAGGAAAGAAAGGGCAGAATATTCAGGGTCTGCAGAAAGCTGGGTGGCATCTCCCAGAAGCACCGACATAGAGATATATTAGGAAAGAATAAGGCGGACATTCAGGAACTGTAAAAAGCTGGGTGGTATCTGTGATGAGCAATGACAGAGGTAGAATAGGAAAGAAGGAGCAGAACATTGAGAGTCTGGAAAGTTGGATGGAATCTGCGATGAGCACTGACACAGACACATTAGGAAAGAATACGAAGGACATTCAGAGACATCCCATGTGAGACAAATTAGGAAAGTAGGAGCACGATATTTTCAGGATATAAAAAGCGAAGCACAGACACAGAAAGATAGGAGAAAGCACATTCAGGGTCTTTAGAAAGCTTGATGTCAATCTTTATGAGACATTAGGAATGAATAAGAAAGACAATTAGGGTTTGGAGAAAGCTGGTTAAGAATGAATACAGAGGACATTCAGGATCTGTAAAAAGTTGTGTCATCCCACATGAGTACAGACACACTAGAAAAGAAGGAGCGGGACATTAAGGGTAATGTGAAAATCTAAGTGGTATCCCCTATGAGCAGTAACAGAGAGATCGGTCAAAGGACATTCAGAGTCTATAGAAAGTTCAGTGACATCCGCTATGAGCACTGACATATAGGGAATGAATAAGAGAGACAATCAGTGTCTGTAGAAAGCTGGGTGGCATCATCTATGAGCACTGACATTAGGAATGCATAAGAAAGTCAAACAGGAGCTATAGAAAGCTGGGTGGCATCATCTATGAGCACTGACATTAGGAATGCATAAGAAAGATAATCAGGATCTGTAGAAAGCTGGGTGACATCTCCTATGAGCACTGACATTAGGAATAAGAAAGAATAAGGATCTATAGAAAGCTGGGTGGCATCATCTATGAACACTGACATCAGGAATGAATAAGAAAGTCAAACAGGATCTATAGAAAGCTGGGTGGCATCATCTATGAACACTGACATCAGGAATGAATAAGAAAGTCAAACAGGATCTATAGAAAGCTGGGTGACATCTCCTATGAGCACTGACATTAGGAATAAGAAAGAATCAGGATCTGTAGAAAGCTGGGTGGCATCATCTATGAGTACGGACAAGGACACATTAGGAAAGAATAAGGACAGCTGGGGCCTGTAGACACTAGGAAAGAAAGAACAGCTCGGGTCTTTAGAAAGCTAAGTGGCATCTACAGTATAAGTCCTGACACCGGGGCACATTAGGAGCACATAAGCAGCACATTCAGGATCAGTAGAAAGCTGGACAGATTCCTTAACACTGTAGTGGCCGCCATTGATGGTTGTAATTACATCAGTGAACTGTGTAAGCAACACACAGCAATGACTGAATAGAATAATGAGATTTTTCTACATATTTAGTGTCATCGTCAACACAAACTCATCACTCTCACTCAAAGCTCTCCACAACGCTGCTCCTCCCTACATCTCCTCCCTCATCTCTGTCTACCACCCTACCCGCTCTCTCCGCTCTGCTGATGATATCAGGTTACGCTCATCAATCATCCGAACCTCCCATGCCCATCTCCAAGACTTCACACGTGCGGCAACAGTTCTCTGGAACATGCTACCGCGGGCGATCAGGCACACTCAGAACTCTCATAGCTTTAAAGGGGCCCTGAGAATACAGCTTCTCACTCTGGCCTACCAGAATCCCTAATGCTAACACCCCCCCACACTCCCTAGCGCACTCATCTCATTTTCAGCACTTAACTGTATATAGATGTATATAGAGGGTGGCAGGTTCATCCGAATTCTACATAAAACAACCCCATATTTATGTCACATGGCTGGACCATTGTAAATCTAGCACTTCTTACCCTTCGTCTCTCCAATACACCCCAATAGATTGTAAGCTCTTGCGAGCAGGGCCCTCACACCTTGTGTCTCATCTGTAAGTACTTTTAATGTGTAATGTCTGTACGTTTACCCTCCAAATTGTAAAGTGCTGCGGAATATGTTGGCGCTATATAAAGATTATTATTATTATCGTCCATCGAGCGCAGGCTGATCCGGTCACTATACCTGTCCTGAAGTTCCATGGCCGCAGTCTTTTCTGTGCGCTGATAAATCAGTTCATCTGGCTACGGAAGAAACACACATATAATTGTAAGAAGAAAGATTCTAGCCTGGACAGATTGTAATATTAGTGCCCCCAACACCTGACTAGAAAGGGGATAACAAATGTTTCCAGAAGGAAAAATCAAACCATATGACTGTCTGGTATTGTAGTCTATTTCCGTTAGATGGATGAGCTACAAAAGGCCATAGATATGTTCGGGAAAAAAAAAATACTGAGATAGGGGATAAGTTTATGATATGTAGGGGTTCAACTGCTTGTACCAACACCAGTTACATTGCTACAAAAGAAAATCTGGGCCAATGTGTCTATACAGGTATAACAACTTTTGGGCACTGAGTATGATTTAGCAAATCCAAGCACTCTGTATAATATTTATCCATGTATATGAGAGTTAGGCGTTATGTAAGCCTGCAAATGTCACCAAATAACAGCTTCTGGGTGTGGGAAAGATGCAGCCAGCAATACCAAACTCCCTAACTACTGCTGTCTATGGAGAGGAAAATGCTATCTAACTAAGATCAGTCTGTACAGTACAGAGAGTGAGCTGAAAATGGCGTTCACAAGGCAATACAGTGAAATATATATAACACGGTCATGTGATTTTAGCAGCCAATGAGAGCCCTACACCTCAGCAGCTTTCAACATTTAATTACAACTACAGCTTTCAACATATAACTACAACTCCTAGCATGCTGTCATGGTCAAAGGCTTTGGTAGTTGTATATTTTCAACAGCAGGTAAGCAATTAATGGGATGGACATCACTGGTCCAGTCAATCATCCAAGAGTACCAAAAATAAAATTACAAAAGGTAAAAAAACAAAAAGAAAAATCTTTTCAAATATGATACGAGTTACGAGGTCTCCACAGCATGGACCACCTCAATCTGGGCTCACCTATGTGAACACTAGAGATGCGATATTCACTGCTATCAGTATCATCAGTCCCAGTTCTTCTGGAGATGGGTTATGGTATTCTACATAGTCACTGATTTACAGATGATGTCAGCAATACCTGCACACTGGATAATCCCGGATTGGGTAACTTCGAGAAAAAAATGGCTTCCACAGCTTTGCACGACTGGTATCAAAGCTTACACTCATAGGAGAATCATATTGTTGGATATTAAACCATATCTATAAGAAAAGAATAAATTCACAGACAAGTATATAGTGAAGAGCAGACAACATGGATGACTGACTGCTCCAAGGCAAGTCAAATGGTTTAAAGGTCATTTACATGTACAGCTAAATTCATTCTGACATCTCTGGAATCTGATGGGTGTCCGATTCTGACATATTCTGAATGATTATAAAGTCACAGAAAAGAGAAGATAAAATGTTACCACGAAATCTGCGAAGGAGCAAAAACTTCCTCTAATATAAAGTATCAGAATTGGTGCTTTTTGTTGTGAAATTCTACATTATACTGCAATTCTGTACTGAAAACAGAGCAGGGGTGTCAAACTGGCGACCCTCCAGCTGTTGGGAAACTACAACTCCCATCATGCCCACTGTTACAGATTATACAAATGCATGATGGGAGTTGTAGTTTCCTCACAGCTGGAGGGCCGCCAGTTTGACACCTGTGGATTAGAGGAATTGTGCTGTATGTTGTTACTGGTAAGGACAAGATCATATTCAGTGATGAGGATAAGAACCCGCACACCCTTTCTTATGTGATCAGTTATTAAGATACTTACATTATCCGCATTAATCAAGCAGCCAACATTTTGTAAAGGACAAAAAGTGTCGTATTGCCCATAAAAGCGACCGCTGCTTGGATTCCATATGATGTACTGGTTCTGCTCTAGTGTCAGCACATAGGTAGTGGGGCCCTGAAAAAAATAAAGTATGGAGATTGTATCACTAGTGCAATATTTGCTCATTGCTGATTTGTTCAACTCGTTTTTGATTTTTCGCTCCATTTAACATATACAATGGGAAACGTTCCCAGCATATATTTTAATCAGAGACTTTGGCCAATGCCATACAGTAGTGCCCACGCTACTTCTCCAGCTCCTTCTATATCCTCCTGCTAAATCACCAGGTTTGCCATTATTACATTTCATCTACATCTATTACCTATGTCATTTTTTGTCTGCTATTACCCCATTTTCTTGCCTATTGTACTCTTGCTCTCCATACCTCTAGTACTCATACTCTCATTCTCCCTACCTCTAATACCCATATTTCTTCCCCCCTTTATCTCCTTGCCTATATTTTTATGCTGCCATATTGTACTCTTTTTCTTCCTACCTTTAATACCCATATCTCTTCTCCTGGCTCCACATTCTTTTATCTTTCCATCATACATCATGTACTTGTTCATGCACCTTTCTCCCATATACCTGGTTTTCTTCTACTGCTTATGTTCTCGTCTTATTCTTTCATCTTATTTTACGCACACCTACACATACCCTTCCTCCTTATACCCTACTTCCTTCACCCCCTATTACACATCTCTACACTTCCCTACTCTGTTATCACATTCTCAGTCCCACATACATGTACTTTATGCTCTCTGTACATTCTCCACCTTCGCTCTTCACATAACTTTTTCTTCTTCCCTATTACATCTTTATACCTCTGAAGTCAATTTGCAATATTCTCTTCTCTCCCCTCTTTTCCCTCTCCTGTGTATTGTTGTTTTTATTGTACACTTATACATATCTCTCGTTTCAGACTGGACTGATGAAGGCCGGTTAGGCCTAAAATTTTCATTAAAAAGTCTGGATTCCTCATACTACCAATCATCATTTTATTGGTAATATGTTCACCATAGGAATTTCTGAATAAATGTAACTTATTTTCACTGAACTCAAGGTGTGCAGAGGTATTCTTTTCTCAATTGACTACAGAGGGTTGGCTACGCTACCATAAGCACCCTAAGATATTTCAATACAATCCACATGGTGTGCAGCATGCTTTCTACAAATACAGTAGCGCCCGTCACCCATAGACTTTTATGGCATTGCTTATATTAAATAGAATGGTGTACGTAGCTATTCCATATTTCCAGTCAGACACTGTCCTGACAGAAGCCTAAAGCAGGGGTCCCCAACCGCCGCTCCGCGGACCGGCACTGGGCCTTAGCGCATCCCCTACCGGTCCGCGGCGCCGGCTACACCTGATGCCGGCCGCCCGGTGACTTTAGTCCGGGCGGCCGGCATCTTCTGTGCGCAGCCGCTGTAATCCGGCCGCGCACAGATAGCAGCTGCACACAGCGAGCGGCGCGGGGGGTGTGACGTCACTGTGCATCACCGCCTCTGCTGTCCCTCTCGCTGTAGATGCGCCGCTCACTGAGCTCCACATCTACAGCGATGAGCGGCGCAGGGGGGATGATGCACAGTGACGTCACACCCCCCGCGCCGCTCGCTGCTGTTGGCTGCCGGGAAGAGGAGCTCAGCCGAGGATCCGGGAAAGGTGAGTGACTGCTTATTACTTTTTTTTTTTTTAATTGCCCTGGCTGCCTACTGGGGGGCAGCTTGCAATCACTGCTACTGGGGGGCAGCTATCACTGCTACTGGGGGGGCAGCTATCACTGCTACCGGGGGGCAGCTATCTATCACTGCTACTGGGGGCAGCTATCACTACTGGGGGGCAGCTATCCATCACTACTACTGGGGGCAGCTACGTATGTATCACTACTACTGGGGGGGCAGCTATTATCACTACTACTGGGGGGCAGCTATTATCACTACTACTGGGGGGCAGCTATTATCACTACTACCGGGGGGCAGCTATCTATCATTACTACGGGGGGCAGCTATCTATCATTACTACCGGGGGGCAGCTATTATCACTACTACCGGGGGGCAGCTATTATCACTACTACCGGGGGGCAGCTATTATCACTACTACCGGGGGGCCGCTATTATCACTACTACCGGGGGGCCGCTATTATCACTACTACCGGGGGGCCGCTATTATCACTGCTACCGGGGGGCCGCTATTATCACTACTACCGGGGGGCCGCTATTATCACTACTACCGGGGGGCCGCTATTATCACTACTACCGGGGGGCCACTATTATCACTACTACCGGGGGGCCGCTATTATCACTACTACCGGGGGGCCGCTATTATCACTACTACTGGGGGGCAGCTATGTATCACTACTACTGAGGGGCAGCTGTCACTACTGGGGGCAGCTATATATCACTACTACTGGGGGACAGCTATGTATCACTACTACTGGGGGACAGCTATGTATCACTACTACTGGGGGGCAGCTACGTATCACTACTACTGGGGGGCAGCTACCTATCACTACTACTGGGGGGCAGCTAGCTATCACTACTACTGGGGGGCAGCTAGCTATCACTACTACTGGGGGGCAGCTAGCTATCACTACTACTGGGGGCAGCTATCTATCACTACTACTGGGGGGCAGCTATCTATCACTACTACTGGGGGGCAGCTATCTATCACTACTACTGGGGGGGCAGCTATGTATCACTACTACTGGGGGGCAGCTATGTATCACTACTACTGGGGGGCAGCTATGTATCACTACTACTGGGGGGCAGCTATGTATCACTACTACTGGGGGGCAGCTATGTATCACTACTACTGGGGGGCAGCTATGTATCACTACTACTGGGGACAGCTATGTATCACTACTACTGGGGACAGCTATGTATCACTCCTACTGGGGGACAGCTATGTATCACTACTACTGGGGGGCAGCTATGTATCAATACTACTGGGGGGCAGCTATGTATCACTACTACTGGGGGCAGCTATGTATCACTACTACTGGGGGGCAGCTATGTATCACTACTACTGGGGGGCAGCTAATACTACTGGGGGGCAGCTATGTATCACTACTACTGGGGGCAGCTATGTATCACTACTACTGGGGGGCAGCTATGTATCACTACTACTGGGGGGCAGCTATGTATCACTACTACTGGGGGGCAGCTATGTATCACTACTACTGGGGGGCAGCTATGTATCACTACTACTGGGGGGCAGCTATCTATCACTACTACTGGGGGGCAGCTATCTGTCACTACTACTGGGGCAGCTATGCATCATTACTACTGGGGCAGCTATGTATCGTTACTACTGGGGCAGCTATTATCGTTACTACTGGGGCAGCTATGTATCGTTACTACTGGGGCAGCTATTATCACTACTACTGGGGGGCAGCTATGTATCACTACTACTGGGGGGCAGCTACCTATCACTACTACTGGGGGGCAGCTACCTATCACTACTACTGGGGCAGCTATGCATCATTACTACTGGGGCAGCTATGTATCGTTACTACTGGGGCAGCTATGTATCGTTACTACTGGGGCAGCTATGCATCATTACTACTGGGGCAGCTATGTATCATTACTACTGGGGCAGCTATCTATCATTACTACTGGGGCAGCTATTATCACTACTACTGGGGGGCAGCTATGTATCACTACTACTGGGGGGCAGCTATGTATCACTACTACTGGGGGGCAGCTATCTATCACTACTACTGGGGGGCAGCTATCTATCACTACTACTGGGGGGCAGCTATCTATCACTACTACTGGGGGGCAGCTATCTATCACTACTACTGGGGGGCAGCTATCTATCACTACTACTGGGGGGCAGCTATCTATCACTACTACTGGGGGGCAGCTATGTATCACTACTACTGGGGGGCAGCTATGTATCACTACTACTGGGGGGCAGCTATGTATCACTACTACTGGGGACAGCTATGTATCACTACTACTGGGGACAGCTATGTATCACTCCTACTGGGGGACAGCTATGTATCACTACTACTGGGGGGCAGCTATGTATCACTACTACTGGGGGGCAGCTATGTATCACTACTACTGGGGACAGCTATGTATCACTACTACTGGGGACAGCTATGTATCACTCCTACTGGGGGGCAGCTATGTATCACTACTACTGGGGGGCAGCTATGTATCACTACTACTGGGGGGCAGCTATGTATCACTACTACTGGGGGCAGCTATGTATCACTACTACTGGGGGCAGCTATGTATCACTACTACTGGGGGGCAGCTATGTATCACTACTACTGGGGGGCAGCTAATACTACTGGGGGGCAGCTATATATCACTACTACTGGGGGACAGCTATGTATCACTACTACTGGGGGGCAGCTATGTATCACTACTACTGGGGGGCAGCTATGTATCACTACTACTGGGGGGCAGCTATGTATCACTACTACTGGGGGGCAGCTACCTATCACTGCTACTGGGGGGCAGCTATCTGTCACTACTACTGGGGCAGCTATGCATCATTACTACTGGGGCAGCTATGTATCTCTACTTCTATTGGGGCAGCTATGTATCTCTACTACTATTGGGGCAGCTATGCATCGTTACTACTGGGGCAGCTATTATCGTTACTACTGGGGCAGCTATGTATCGTTACTACTGGGGCAGCTATTATCACTACTACTGGGGGGCAGCTATGTATCACTACTACTGGGGGGCAGCTACCTATCACTACTACTGGGGGGCAGCTACCTATCACTACTACTGGGGCAGCTATGCATCATTACTACTGGGGCAGCTATGTATCGTTACTACTGGGGCAGCTATGCATCATTACTACTGGGGCAGCTATGTATCGTTACTACTGGGGCAGCTATTATCACTACTACTGGGGGGCAGCTATGTATCACTACTACTGGGGGGCAGCTATGTATCACTACTACTGGGGGGCAGCTACCTATCACTACTACTGGGGGGCAGCTACCTATCACTACTACTGGGGGGCAGCTACCTATCACTACTACTGGGGGGCAGCTATCTATCACTACTACTGGGGGGCAGCTATCTATCACTACTACTGGGGGGCAGCTATCTATCACTACTACTGGGGGGCAGCTATGTATCACTACTACTGGGGGGCAGCTATGTATCACTACTACTGGGGGGCAGCTATGTATCACTACTACTGGGGCAGCTATGTATCACTACTACTGGGGCAGCTATGTATCACTACTACTGGGGGGCAGCTATGTATCACTACTACTGGGGGGCAGCTATGTATCACTACTACTGGGGGGCAGCTATGTATCACTACTACTGGGGACAGCTATGTATCACTACTACTGGGGACAGCTATGTATCACTCCTACTGGGGGGCAGCTATGTATCACTACTACTGGGGGGCAGCTATGTATCACTACTACTGGGGGGCAGCTATGTATCAATACTACTGGGGGGCAGCTATGTATCACTACTACTGGGGGCAGCTATGTATCACTACTACTGGGGGCAGCTATGTATCACTACTACTGGGGGGCAGCTATGTATCACTACTACTGGGGGGCAGCTATCACTACTGGGGGGCAGCTATATATCACTACTACTGGGGGACAGCTATGTATCACTACTACTGGGGGGCAGCTATGTATCACTACTACTGGGGGGCAGCTATGTATCACTACTACTGGGGACAGCTATGTATCACTACTACTGGGGACAGCTATGTATCACTACTACTGGGGACAGCTATGTATCACTACTACTGGGGGGCAGCTATGTATCACTACTACTGGGGGGCAGCTACCTATCACTGCTACTGGGGGGCAGCTATCTGTCACTACTACTGGGGCAGCTATGCATCATTACTACTGGGGCAGCTATGTATCGTTACTACTGGGGCAGCTATTATCGTTACTACTGGGGCAGCTATGTATCTCTACTTCTATTGGGGCAGCTATGTATCTCTACTACTATTGGGGCAGCTATGCATCATTACTACTGGGGCAGCTATTATCGTTACTACTGGGGCAGCTATCTATCATTACTACTGGGGCAGCTATGTATCATTACTACTGGGGCAGCTATGTATCACTATCACTACTGGGGCAGCTATCTATGTATCACTATCACTACTGGGGCAGCTATCTATGTATCACTACTGGGGCAGCTATGTATCACTATCACTACTGGGGCAGCTATGTATCACTATCACTACTGGGGGCAGCTATCTATGTATCACTATCACTACTGGGGCAGCTATGTATCACTATCACTACTGGGGCAGCTATGTATCACTATCACTACTGGGGCAGCTATGTATCACTACTGGGGCAGCTATGTATCACTATCACTACTGGGGGCAGCTATCTATGTATCACTATCACTACTGGGGCAGCTATGTATCACTATCACTACTGGGGCAGCTATGTATCACTATCACTACTGGGGCAGCTATGTATCACTATCACTACTGGGGCAGCTATGTATCACTACTGGGGCAGCTATGTATCACTATCACTACTGGGGCAGCTATGTATCACTATCACTACTGGGGCAGCTATGTATCACTATCACTACTGGGGCAGCTATGTATCACTATCACTACTGGGGGCAGCTATGTATCACTATCACTACTGGGGGCAGCTATGTATCACTATCACTACTGGGGCAGCTATGTATCACTATCACTACTGGGGCAGCTATGTATCACTACTGGGGCAGCTATGTGTCATTACCACTACAGGGACAGCTATGTATCACTATCACTACTGGGGCAGCTAGCTATCACTATCACTACTGGGGGCAGCTATGTATCACTATCACTACTGGGGCAGCTATCTATGTATCACTATCACTACTGGGGCAGCTATGTATCACTATCACTACTGGGGCAGCTATGTATCACTATCACTACTGGGGCAGCTAGCTATCACTATCACTACTGGGGCAGCTAGCTATCACTATCACTACTGGGGGCAGCTATGTGTCATTACCACTACAGGGGCAGCTATGTATCACTATCACTACTGGGGCAGCTAGCTATCACTATCACTACTGGGGCAGCTACGTATGTATCACTATCACTACTGGGGCAGCTATGTATCACTATCGCTACTGGGGTAGCTATTTATGTATCATTATCACTACTGGGGCAGCTATGTATCACTATCACTACTGGGGCAGCTATGTATCACTATCACTACTGGGGCAGCTATGGATCACTACTGGGGCAGCTATGTGTCATTATCACTACAGGGGCAGCTATGTATCACTATCACTACTGGGGCAGCTATGTATCACTATCACTACTGGGGGCAGCTATGTATCACTATCACTACTGGGGCAGCTATGTATCACTATCACTACTGGGGCAGCTAGCTATCACTATCACTACTGGGGCAGCTAGCTATCACTATCACTACTGGGGGCAGCTATGTGTCATTACCACTACAGGGGCAGCTATGTATCACTATCACTACTGGGGCAGCTAGCTATCACTATCACTACTGGGGCAGCTACGTATGTATCACTATCACTACTGGGGCAGCTATGTATCACTATCGCTACTGGGGGTAGCTAGCTATCACTACTGGGGCAGCTATCTATGTATCACTATCACTACTGGGGCAGCTATTTATGTATCATTATCACTACTGGGGCAGCTATCTATCATTAGCCTACAGGGGGGCTATATTTATTTATTATTACAGGGGGCATATATCTCTATAATGACAGAGCTTATTACATATGTATATTATACACATGTATAATGCTGACCCACAGAGCTGACAATCAGTCAGGTTACCCCATACGATATCCCTAAATGACACAGTATACACTTTTTGGGGGTTTTTTTGTGTGTGATGCTAAACATCCAACCTCCTCCATAACCCCGCCCCTAATAGCCCCACCCCCCACTGGGCCGTGGAAAAATTGTCGTGCATCAAACCGGTCCCTGGTGGAAAAAAGGTTCGGGACCGCTGGCCTAAAGGACACTCTTTGGGCCACCATCATGCCAACGTAAACATCTGCCTCCTCATTGTTTTTTCGCACTCCACCCACCTTCACAGGTTTTTAAATCAATGCAGAGTACCTTGTTGCTGGAGCCTTCTCTCCCTGAAGTGTGGAGGTCTGAACAGGCAACAAGAGAGGTAACGTTAGTGTAGGTTCCCACCTGTCTTGAGGTCGCCTTGCTGATTGGGAGGTGGCCTTAAGCAGTTTTGATCAAAAATGTGAACTAAGAACCTCAAAAAATGTTCATGTATCCTAAGTAGCAGAAGGCTTTTCCAAAAATTCCTTTGTGCCTTTTGCTAGTTTTTTAGTTAATAGTGTGCTACTGATATTGGAATGTGAACGTAAACCTCAGACATATTTAGCATGTACATCGGGAGCTTGCCCAGTAGAAATGCCAAACCAAGGCGTAGCTATAGTGGGTGCAGAGGTAGCAGCCGCTACCGGGCCTTGCAGCCTGAGGGGGCCCAAAAGCCCTACTGACACATAGGAAGACACCAGTTTTAAAAATAACACATGGTAGCTGGGGGGCCCAATTTAATTTTTTGCATTGGGGCCCAAGAGCTTTACGTTACGCCTCTGTGTCAAACATAAATGATAAATGTGATGTGAATTTCCTTGTAAACATGTTCCTCATGGTTCTCAGTCTAAACCACAGGAACTGTATAACAATAAGATATGTAAATGAAACCTCCCACTATCTGTACAAGAAAATGGACACAAAATACATAACTCTGCGCCAGAATGAGGTATTAATCATGTATAGAATGACAGGCTGCCTGTAAGAAAAGGTTTTGTGCTTCTATCCCTATGACAACACTTCCTGCCTTTTGCCCCATCAGTTTAGTGTTGCCATACTAAAGGTGTTGTCAAACCATGTTGTTTCACAGAGCCACAGGCAGCTTCAGGCTCCCACTTCCTGTTTAGGCTGTGGGTGGGTCTACAGCAGTGATTGGCATATCAGCTTTGCTATTCCTAATTGAGCCTACAGTCATAGTGACATGAGTGCTGGAGGCATGCAAACTGTATTGCGCAAGGCTCTAAAGGGTTAAAATGTGTAATTAACTTAAATAAACAAGCTTCTGCACTACCGATAATACTCAGCAGGGAGTGACTCCCCATGGTTTACAGTTCTATTAGGAGCAATCAGAGCAGAGAGGTGATGGGTAACCTAGAGAAATTTGTGGTGTACACAAGCAATAGACAAAATCTCCTCTATCTCCTAAACAAAGCAAAATCAAAACAGCAATGTATTGAGTAGTAGTCTTTACTTACTTTTGCCTACAGGTTTAAAAATAATCATTGTGGTAAGAAAATCCCTTTAAGGTTAGATTTGAATATGGTATTCACTACATTACAGGTATGCATCAGGGTATTGTAAAAAAAGGTTCCCTGTGATGTAGCCGCCGCGGCTCCATAGAGGTGAATAGAGCAAATGTAGTCCTATGTGGACTATGTTTTCTCTATTTGCCGGTGGTACACAATTTCTGTGCAGGAAACAAAAATGTGATTTTTGTACTTACTTTAAAATCCTTTTCTCGTCCAATTCATTGGTGGACACAGCACCTTGGGTATAGGCCCTTGCCTTTGGAGGCGGACACTAGGCGGATCAAACATGTTAGGCCCGCCCCGATGGCCTATATCCCTCCTGCTGACGCCAGGCTGATCAGTTGGTACAAAAGTCGTGGCCGAGAGGCGGAACAAAAGAGATCCCTAATTCCATTGCGACAAAATCGAGGGCGGGACCTGTGTCCCCCAATGAATTGGACGAGAAAAGGATTTTACGGTAAGTACAAAAATCCCATTTTCTCTCCAATAATTCATTGGGGGACACAGCACCTTGGGATGTCCAAAAGCAGTCCCAAAGGGTGGGCAACTAGAAACTTCATCAGCAGTGACAAGCATCAGCCCACTGCTACTTGAAGTACCTTACGGCTGAGAGCTGCAGCAGCCGAGGCATGAGTTGGGTAGAACTAAGACGAGGTATGGGCCGAAGCCCAGGTGACAGCTTTGCAAATCTGCAAAAGCCGAGGCTTGAAACTGAACCAACCAGGCGGCCCCAACTGCTCGTGAGGAGCGAGCCGTGATCTGCGTAACTATGGACCAGATCCGGCTGGCAACGGTGGCCTAGAGGACGCCAACCCCTGCAAGGACCCTCAGGAATGACCAAGAGGGCTGCGTGCACCTAAAGGATCCGAAACAGAGAGGTAAAACCGAACGGCCCTGACCATGCCTACCCAACATAACAATCGTCCTCAAAGATGAGAGGACAAGGGGCAAAAAAGGTAGCAGAACTATGTCTTCATCGATATGAAACGATGAACCCATCCTAGGGAGACATGAAGGCACAAGACACCGAGTAACCTTATCCTTCCGCAGACCCCAGAACAGGGGCTTGCAGATAGAGGTTACCGTACAGACACTTGGTGGCTAGAAGTGGTGGCCACCCAGAAGGCCACCTTCCAGAAAAGTAAACATAGGGAGACTTCCCGTAGAGGCCCGAAAGGTGCAGACTGTCTGATTTCCCAAACAAGCATTGAATCCCATGGTTCGATAGGCCTACGAACCAGAGGGACCAAACGCATGACCCCCTGCAATAGAAACTTTAACCTGTGAGCGGGGGCCAGCTTGCGCTACACAGAATCGGCGAACCGAACTCTGCCGTTTCAATGTGAGAGGGCGAGCCCGAGCTCCCGGCCTGACTGTACAAAAAGCGGCACCCTTGGAGTAGAACATACCAACGGGTGAAATTTCTGGGTAACAGACCCAGGTGGACTGAGGCCTGTGTGCTCGAATCATGGTCCGTATTACGAACGAACCCAGAGGATCTAGGGTTGCAGTCTTAAAAGCCCCGCAATGAAACTGCAACCGCAGTACAGTGGGTTGGAGCAGAGGGCCCTGGGACAGGAGCCTGGGCGTAAAGGAGACGGTCAAGGACCGTTTGCCAATCGGGCACGAGGCCCGCATACCACGACCTGCAGCCCTAATCCTAAGGTGAAGGGCACAGATGGTATCCTCTCGGACTCAAGGCACTTGAGCCCTCGAGGACGAAGGGCCCAGGGTTAAAAAAAGGCGGGTCGGGACCAACCTGCCCAAGGCAGGACCAGCAAGCCCCACTGCCGCCCCCGGGGATCCCTGGCCCTGGCCATTTTAACTCGGGCGCTAGGGATTGATCGAGAGCCCACCTGTCGAGGGGCTTGTGTACCTCACCTCCGGCAATAAAAGGGGAAGGGTTTCCCACGATGATTGGCCAAATTGGTTTTCCACCCCTGGAAGGGGAAATTTCCCCGACCAGGGCGGTACCGCTGCTCTGCCAGCGAAGAACCCTTGCAGCTATCTGAGAGAACTGCTCGGCCTCTGGAGTCACCCTGAAGATTCAGACATGCCACAGTCGTGGTGTTTGTTGGACCGAACCCGAACTGGGTACCCCCGGATGAGATGGGAACCCAATGAGAGAGCGCTTAAGGAAATAGTTTGGGGTTCCAGCACATTGATCTGACGACTGGCTTCACCGAGTGACTAGAGAACCAGTCTCGTCCAGGAGCTGGAGACGGGGCCCCACCCCGAAACGCTGGCGTCTGTGGTGATGACCAGCCATTGCGGGGACAGAAATGACCTCCCTTGATGTAATACCGGGAAGGCTAACCACCAGTCCAGGCTGAGACGAGCCTGGGGTGGCAGGCACACTGCTGAGACCAAGAACATTGGAGGCCTGCGTCACTGAGGCAGGATTGCCCACTGCAGGGAGTGAGCAAGGAGCTGCGCAAAGGACCACGCCTCGGAGGCGGTCCTCAAGCTGCCGAACCCTCGCATGCAACACTAAAGAATATGCCGGGTGCGATACAGAAATAGGGGAATGACTAAGTGCCGGAGCTTCCAGAGGGGAGAGAGAACCCTCTGGAACCTGAGTGAGAATAAATCATCCCTCAAAATTCCATCCCTAATGATGGAATCAGACCGGGATTGCTGCCAATTAACTATCCAGCCAAAGCACGCTGCAAACTCCAGGGATCCTGATGCTGACCCAGCAGGCGCATTTGAGGTGGGACCAACCACCTGATGCGAAGGATCGTCATTATGGGTGGCAAGAGCTATACGAGGACGCTTGGTGCAGCTGTGTGGCCGAACAGCAGAGCTCCGACCAGAGAAATGTCGAGAGCCTACTGTGAACACGCAGGAACTGCTGATAGACTTGGGACATAGGGAGAAAAACAACCTGATGTCCCAAGCAGCTGAAAAAAACTCTCTGCGCTCCCAGAGACCAGAGCGACTCCAGTGGAAACCGGGCCCATACGCATACCGGTTGAGCTCTTTAAGGGCCGGCATTGGCCCTAGTGAGCTGCACTTCATGGGAACTCTAAAGGGATATGAATAAGACCCTTGAAAGAACGTTCAGACCCGGAGGCCGGCATAATCCCTCCTTGCCGGGGGAGAGTGCGGATTGCCAGAGGGAAACCGACGCCCGAGCCAGAGCCGTGGGCACGGAGGCAACTGCAACCGTGCTGGGGAAGCCAAACAAAGTGAATCCTGAAGTGGCGACCCTGCGAATCCAGGTATCGCTGGCCTGAACCTGCCAGATCACCAGGAACTGGAGGAAATGCACCCACCCCCAAGGCGGACTTACAACAACTCGAGAGGACGCCTGTCCGTGCCATCATCTAGGACCACCGCGTCCGCAACAGGGATGGCCATAGACTACTTGAGCCGGGTGACCGGGCTATCCCCTGATGTGACCACCGACCACTATGACCCTGATCCTCCAGGAAAGGGCGCAGAGACTTAAGTCGTCTGGTAGGAAACAAATGCCTGACCGGATGTTTCCACTTCCTGGCAAACAGTTCTCAATTTCAGGCATGCAGGGAACACCAAACGCTGTCACCCGCCGCCTTAAGGGAGACCTCCTCGGGGAGGCTGGGGACATCCTCCCCATAAACATGAAGGGAGTCTCTGACAGCTCTGATAAGGGCTTGGACCACTGCTGTCATCCTATCAACCCTGTCCGGCCCAGGCCCGGAGCTTTCCCGGCTAAGGGCTTGGATCACTGCTGCTGCATCATCATCTCTGTCTGGCTCAGAGTCAGAATCAGAGGAGTCCCCACTTGAAGAAGCTGTATCCAGGCCTGGAGCTTCTATCTCCGACCACTGTCAGATGGGAGAGAGCTCGGGTGATAACGAGGCAGAGATAACTCTAACCCACTTACGCTAACACTCCGTATGGGCTGCGTCGGGCGCTGGACCCTGTGAGGTGTGAGGCTGGGCAGCGAGCAGCGACGGCATGTGCCCTAAGGCCAGAACGGTAATCTGGGGTACTCTGTACAAGGTGGCCACTGCTAGTGAGCGAGGGACCTGGCCCATTATGGGGCCACCGACCCCTGACAGGAGGCGCTGGGTCCCGCAGTGGACGGTAGCGGAGCAGCGCAAAGGGCACAAAGTGCACTGGGGCGAGCCAACAAGACTATCCTGTGGCAATGGGCGTCGGCGAAGCAAGTCGCCACTGTTTTGGGGCACAGGCGTTTTAAAACCTTAGCCCTGAAAAGGGACATGGGGTGCAAAGCGCGGGGGCGGGATGGATGGCCACAGGGGGCCAACTTACCATCCCAAGATGCTGTGTCTTCCCCAGCAGTCAGGAGGGAAACCAGGACGCTGAACGCTGCAAAAACGGCGTTTAGGCTCCACCCACAACGCAGGCCCGGGCTGCTGGAGGTCCTGCCCCATCCAGGGAGGGGCGCGGACACGTTTGGGGCCGCCCTGGGGAAGTCGCAGCCTAGTTGCGGCCTAAGCCTTCGGAAGCCAGGGGCTAAATTTGAACGCGCGACCGCGGCCCGACCGTCGGAATGGCGCCGGAACGCCGCGGGAGTGGGTAAGCAGTACCCGCAGCCCCTGAGAGGCCCATCTCACCCCCAGCAGTCAGCGCCAAAACCACAACACGTGGTATCGCGGCGGTAACGCAGCGGCACTGCATGGTTGCCCAAATGTCAGAGCCGCACGGCAAACCCGTCCTGCTGCCTTAGGGCAGCTATAGTCTGGGGGGAAAATATGCCCCCCATCACTGGGACCCCCAGCGCGGCGGTGAACAATGCCGCTGGGGCCAAACCTGTAAGCAGACGCTGCCGCAGTGGACTAACATGCCCGCTGCCCAGTGCCGGCACTGGCCAAGGAGAGGGGACGCACTCCTGCCCTGGGAAGCCCCCCAATACCTGGTGAAAAAGGGCAACACTGAGAGGCCGCAGAAAAACGGAATTCCTGCGGCCATCCAACCGCATAAAAGGAAAAAACCACCGACCACCCCCAAAACGGAGGAGGTCGGGGTACTCACCCAACCGACGTCTTCGGGCGTCGCGGTATCACCCCTTCGGTACCATGCACGCGAAGTGAGGTACCGGGAATCCATTTAAAAGGCCGGGAGGGGGGCAGGTGGGGACTGGGGACGGCGGGGAGAAAGACCAGCCAGCTAAAGTACTGACTGGTTTCCTGACGCCCTCAGGGGGGACAGCGTCATGGTACCATTACGCATTGACGGCCCCCCCTGATAGGTGAGAGCCGTGTGCTCAATCACCTTCCTCCAGGTGAGAGCCGTGTGCTCAATCACCTTCCAACAGGTGAGAGCCGGGTGCTCTATCACCTTCCAACAGGTGAGAGCCGTGTGCTCAATCACCTTCCTGCAAAGGAAAGAAAAATAACAAAAACTCTGCAGAGCAGCGTCTGCCTCCTACAGACACTAGGCTGAAAACTGATCAGCCTGGCGTCAGCAGGAGGGATATAGGCCGTCGGGGCGGGTCTAACACCTCTGATCCGCCTAGTGTCCGTCTCCGAAGGCAAGGGCCTATACCCATGGTGCTGTGTCCCCCAATGAATTATTGGCGAGAAAGTGTGGTTGACTATGCTTTTGAGTCCTGCAGGGAAAGCATATACCGTGGAAAATAGAGGAAACTTAGTTCACATAGTACTACATTTGCTCTCTTCACCTCTATGGAGTTGAGGTGGCTACATTATGGGGAACCTTCTTTCACGATACCCTGACTGATACCTGCTATGTAGTGAATACCGTAGTATGAATTCAGCAGAACAATTTCATGGAGAATTCTGGATATTGGAAGCTAAAACTGCAGCTTGTTCTCTTTCTGGATCAGAGCCCATGCAATGTCATCAGCCTTGTTGTACATTAAACAACCCTGTGTATACTCAAATATAACATTGCTACGTCTGTAAGTATGGGTAATTGAAGACTACCTCAGGAATGGCATTTCCTATAACAATCCAAGCCTTCTTTCCCATGGATAGGAAATAATTGCACAGGAGCACGGCATGTTCTTCTTCATCTCCAGCCAGAAGGTCAAGGAATTGCTGCAAAGTGCAGGAAACAGAAGATATTATCACTAATTATAAGACTCGTTCCATGTTCCCTTTAGGGCTTCATGAATATCATTGAATGGGTTTATATGGTCCACAGCTGAGAGTTGACCATAAAAAACAGCTCTCTCTTTGGTGGACCCATCCTGTCCATGTATGATATGGTCACCAATTCATGTGAATGGATGGCATGTTAGACTTGGGGCTTCTCCGGAGAACATATATGGCTTAAATGAACTGGATATCCTGTACGCCAACTTATGGCCAGTTCCCATCTCTTACAGGCAGATTTAATGAAAGCAGTAGCTACGCTTTGAGAACTGCCCCCGTGGCCTACCCTATAACTCAGCCCAGGTCAAACATAACCTAGTAAGGGATGACCATCCATCCAGAGACTCCAGCAGTGGCGCACAGTAGTTCTATAAAGATCCAAGTCTATGTATACATGGTTATTGGGTTGAAATACACTATGATCTATAAAGCAGTACACAGTTCACCTCACTGTACGCCATATACGTGCATACTCACATCTGACGTACTCCATAAATTACAGATTCCAGCAAATGATACATTATCCGGCAGGAAGGGAATTAACGACACGTATCGAGCCACCAGCTCCTGTGTAGGAGAGATCAGGTATATACATAAGTATCAATCTGGATCTGAGGAACATTGTCTGAGTTTATAAAATGCAATACTGCCATATTTAGGAAGTCTGCAGATACTTTCACCAATGCAGACACCAGCCTGGCAAATGGTGTCATCTGCCCCAACTCCCCATAGGGCATCCAAAGGTTGAAAGGGTTAAACACGACAAGACAAACGTGGCTGCTTTCTTCCAAAAACTACATCACGCATATCCATTGGTTGCCTTCTGTATGGGGTTCAATTATAATACCACATGTGATCTGTGGACAGGTGTTTCGCGGTTTCTCTTTTTGGAAGCAGCCACATATTTCTTTGTAGGCTCGCACAACCTCTTTAGATCACATGGTTTATATTCATCACTTCACAGACATATAATACCCATAAAACACTGATCAGCCACAACTTCAAAACCACCTGCATAATATTGAGAAAAACCCTTGTATGCCACTAAAACAGCAATGACTGGTCAAGGCATGGGCTACAAGATCTCTGCAGGTGTCCTCTGGTATCTGGCACCAACATGAAAACACAATATTCCTTACATCCTGCAAGCGGTAGGGTAAGGCCCTCATAGATGGGAAGTGTTTTTACAGTACATCCCACAGATGCTCGATGAGATGAATAATTTAGAGGCCAAGTCAACACCTAAAATACTTCTTCGATTTCCTCAAATCATTCTTGAACAATCTTGCAGTGTGGCATAGTGCATTATCCTGATAAAAGAGGCCATTACCATTAGAGAATACTGCAGCATGAAGGAGTGGACTACAAAATAGGTCATCTACATAAACATTGTTGCTGACAAAGTAACATACATGTGAATGCCAGGACCCAAAGTTTCTAAGCAGAACATCACACTACCTATGCCAGCTTGCCCTCTTCACATTCCACATCCTGGTGCCATCATTTCCCCCTGGAAAGTAACACGCACTAACCCGTTGGGTAACATAATATCAAAGGAAAGGTCACCTTCTTCCATTGCTCCAGTGCTGAGAATGATGGTGTATGAACAGGGCTGCACCAGATATCTGGTGTCTTTTCAGCCCGATATCCAGAGCAGTCCCATTCATACATTTTCAAATCTCCCGCCACGCCACTGCGGGGTGCATTGCATCACGCCTGCGTTGCTTTGTAATGCGCACGATCTTGGAGGGTGTGCGGGAGGCAGGGCGCACCAGAACCATAGCTTCACTACAGCATTTCTGGGTTCATTACTGCTGAAACAGGTAGAGCACTTTCAAAGTGGTATACCTGATCCCAAATGTCGCCTGAGCACTAGAGTGCGCCTGATTTATGACCCGCTGTAGAGCAAGTTCATAAATCAGGCACATTCTATGCCTTTTTTAATCGCATAAAATTTGGTGCGTAAACGCCAAATTTCATACATGTCGCCCTAAATGTCCATTGTTGGCGCCTATGAGGGTGGACAAGGGTCAATGTAGGCACTCTGACTGCATCCCCATACACAACAAACTGTGATTCCCATTGTGTCCTGACACCTTTCCATTACACAATGTGTTACTGTAGCAGTTTGTGCTACAGTAGACCAGATGGACTGGTTTTCGCCCTCTACATGCATCAATAAGTCTTGGGCGCCCATGACCCTGTCTTTAATCACTTATGGTAGGTACTAATCACAGCAACACAGGAAAAAACCCCCAACAAGACCTGCCTTTTTGAAGATGCTCTGACCCAGTGATCTAACCATCACAGTTTGGCCGTTGCCATAGTCGCTCCAATCCTTGCACTTCCCAATTTTTTTCCTGCTTTGAACGGACTGATCACTTGTCTAATAGATCTCATCCCTAGACAGGTGTAGAAATGACCGGTAGCAATCACTTTACCCATCAGTGGTTTTCACGTTATGTCTGATCGCGGTGTGTAAGATCAGGAGTACTCACACTCGTCGATTGCGCGTTATTTGGATCAGCATCGAGCAGTTCCTGTGGTGGCTTCTAGGCCTTGATGAATCGTGTCACAAACACAGTAGTCCCATTGATATCGGTGACTGTGGTCAGGCACTGACGATTGGGGAACTTCAATGCAGCTTCACTTTGGAACTTCTCTGAGGCCTGAAGCAACTTCTCATCTTCTCGACTGTCAAACTAAACATGGTATATTATTATGATGAATCAAAATTTACCATATATTATGCATCCTAGCAACAGTCTTTATGAGTTTTGTTGGGAAGAACATGAGTAGTTGAGAAAAGCAGGCTCTGTCCTCTGTTTACTACGGCTTCTCTTAACTGGGATGTTTATGTGCATGTTGTGCTACGTTTCACTTTCTGGGGAAGGATGGGTGTAAGGTCTTCAGTTAGATGTAAGGAACACCACACTTTTACGTGGGTAAGTTACAGTTCTGGCCTCTCCATGCTACAGAAACTTCCTTTGGAACCTTTTCATTCAAAAAGCAGAAGGCAACAAACAGGTGAAGGCCAGATTTTAGGTTATTTGTAACTAGGTGGATGAAGCTTAGGAAAGACAATAGGCATTATTTATCAAAACTATCTAGAAGACGGTCTTTGCTGCCCATAGCAATCAGAGCTCAGCTTTCATTTCTTATACCGCTCTGCAAAAATGAAAGCTTAGCTGCTTGCTATGGACAACAAAGACAATTTCATTGCTAGACCATACGTCAAACAGGGCCCATGGGCTGAATCTGGCCTGCCACATAATTTTGTGTGTCCCTTAAGGGCTTAGACACCGCAAGTAGGGATGGACAAAGTCTGGAGGTGGAAGGACCAGCTCTCCTCGTTCCTGAAGGAGGCAGCCACAGCTTGGCAGGGGTACCAGCACAGTGATCTTGTGCCGTCTTGGATTTGGAGCCGGGCAGCATATCTCCACCCCACTCTGTTCAGCAACTCACAGACAGTGGCCCAGCTCTGACAGCCAGACCCAGGCACCTGATCCACACTCCAAGGCCCTCGGAGGGCAATCATAATGTTGATGTGGCCCACAGTGAAAATGAGTTAGACATCCCTTTGTTAGACAGTTTTCATAAATGAAGCCCCATATGTAACAAAAGGTAGCTAATCATTAAAGATGTGACTTCTCCTGACCAGTCTGTTTTAGTAAATCCATGTGTTCCTTGTGAAATAACAATTCTGGAGTCCTGTCTCTTATAACTCTGTGTTGTGCTGTGCTGTTTCTCCTACTAGAAATCTACTACTGAATCTGTCAGCTGGGTGTGACCATTCCAGTTATCACAAGGGCGTGTCCCTGCACACATTGCCTGTCAGCACTTATTGGACAATATCAGACTGTGCATGGACACAACCCCAAATGGTAACGCCCAGCTGACAGATTGGAAATTAATTTCTAGGAGAAATAACAGAGGAACAGCACAACACATAACACAAATTACAAGAGAATTCTTATTGCACAAGGTTTTGCTAAAACAAATGTATCAGAAACAGCCACAGGTCCTTTGAAACCACAGGTGACAGATAGTTTTAAAGTTACTATTTAAAATATGATAAACACATTGATACCTTCTCTCTAATGGCCTCTCCGGGTACAAGCTGAGGTTCAATGGTAATGAAAAGGGTCAGAAAAGATCCCTGACTTAAGCTTCGTACTGACTCATAACCACCGTCATTTCCCAGGTTGCGCTGTTTGCTGTACCCGAGAAGCACAGGAGGGGCTTCAATACGGAACGTTCCATCAATCTGAAATGCAAAAAAAAAATTTTTTTTTAATAAGAACAGATAAAATGTAAGCAAAATTAAAGGGACACTTCCATCAAAATTTTTTGATATGCAATATGTGACTATTAAATGGATTTTTTTTTTTAAATTGGATGGTTATTAGCCTAAGTACATTACTCTCTTTCTCTCTCTGCGACGTCCCCTCTGTGAGCTCTGATTACACAGCAGTGAGAGGATAGCTTGTTGGCCCTTTTTCTGGTCGGCTCTAGTCTGAGAAGTGTAAATTAGCAACAACCTGATAAGTGTAAAGATTAACCTATTTTCCCTCCTTGTATTGCTCATGGTCTAGCATAATCCTATCTATCCCTGTGGAGAGAACAATAGAGCAATCATTATGTCATTGCTTACTTTTTGTAATGAGACTATATGGAGATAAGAAGCAGCTGAAATAAAGTGAGAGTAGTCAGCCCAGCCCCCCCCCTCCCAAAAAAAAAAGATGTCACACCTAGAGAAGGACAATATTTTCTATGTAATTTTTCATTTGATTCTAATCCTTTGTAATGGCAGTGTTGTTGATGTGCCAATTCAAATCAGCAAGTAAAAAGTTATTACTACGTAGAGAAAAATATAAAAAATATTAAAAGTCCTTTGACCATGAACAGATTTGGAAACAAAAGTTTATAGTCCTTTTTTTTTCCAGTAACCATACAATCTATTATTAAATACCACCAAGGATAATGTTAATCCATGGAATAATATGAAGTGTTTTTCCAAAATGCCCTAGAAAAACACTTGGATCCTTGACCAACTCAAGCTCTACCTTCCTTCTAAAGAACCAATTACTAAAGCTTTAGCTTAATGTGGACACTGCATGAGAAGACCCAGCTCCTTGGAAAAGACAACAAGTTGATGTAAAAAGAGACAGAAAACCACCAGATTCTTCTTGACCCCATTACTACATCCATCCATCTATATCGCATGTGAGAAATCAGTATGGAGGCCTAGGTTACATTTATTTACTAAAATGTTAATTGAAAAATTATAATATTAAAGGGATGTTTCTACCATGAACTTTGATGGCCTATCGATAGGATATGCCGTAAAGTCTGATATGTGCGTATCTCAGGATCGGCCCCCGGAAGAGCTGGCTTAGGATGGAAAGAGATAGATTTAGGTCTTAGAGATAGGACCCACACCTATCAGTAGGATATGCCCTCATAGTCTATGGTGGGAACACCCCTTTAAATCATGTGGACATCTTGGTTGTTCTAGTGGTAAATCTATTGCATTTTGCTTCACATTCTAGACTGAGCATTTTGTGATTTCTACCACCTTAATCCTTGATATCCCTCTGTTATTACGCAGACCAATATTTCTGTTTACTCTCCTGAAATATGCAATTATTATTTCATCATCAAAAGTTACACAATTTCCAAATCTACTTCTGTATCAATTCTGCATGCTTTTCAGGATCCTGTTGAAATTTAATAGGAACTTTTAGGCAAAGTTCACACGGCTTATTTTGGGACGTATCTCGCCCAGTAATTCGCAGCGTACTGCGCGATTTACGGGCTGAAATCCGTCCCAGTCATTATGGTAATCCACAGCTCTCATAGAGAATTATGGATTACGTCTCCTCTCCCCGCTCGCACAATACGCCGAGCGGGGAGAGAAGGGACATGTCAATTATTCACGGCGTATACTTGCTGAGAGTAATGCATGTCTACGGGGCCGGCGAGCTGGCGCCCTCCCCCCCACACACCCGCCCCGCACACACGGCGTAATTGCGGGCCAAAATACGTCCCGCAATTAAGCCGTATAACCATAGGCTTAGTAACTCAGTGGTCGATACTGTTGCCTTACAGTGCTGAAGTCCCGGATTTTAATCTGACCTAGAACATCTCCACTGTTTGGGTGGGTTTCCTCTGGGTATTCTGGTTTCATTGCAGACTCCAAAACATACCTTGGAGTTAACTTTCTTCCGGTGCCACTGTTCCTAGTGTGTGCTTAAAGGGGTTGTCTCACTACAAGAATTGATTTTTATGTTAAAGATCTTACAAAAACAAGTCACTTTGCAATATATGTCCATTACCAGTGTCCTGCCTATTCCTAGATATCCCCTCTTGTATGGGCTGCATCAGCTCCTCAGGTCGCTATAGCTACAGACTTGCTTGATCTCTCTTGATAGGCTGTCAGTGCTGGTTGCTATAGCTACAGACCTGTTGTCTTCAGCAGCTCTTCACTACAGACCAGTAGGAGCCAGTAAAAGCCAGTAAATTAAAAATGAAACTGAGAAAACAGGACTGAGTTATGATGAATTAATGTAGTGAAACAACCCCTTTAAGACAGGGAACAGAGACTGGGATAATTCTGGAAGTGCGTGCGTCATTCTCTGTACAGCATTGCGGAATATAATGGCGTATAGTGCTACAGGAATAATTCTCTGATCACTTAGACAGTAGCTTAGCATCCTGAATCCATGTCCTATTAAATCCCAACACTAATTTGGGGTTGGTGTTTGGGTGCAGTAAGTGAATGGGGCACGAGAAACTCTTCTGTGTCAGCATAAGAACCCAGAAGAAAGGAGGAGCAGAGCCCTGGAGATTTCTGCAGCTGCTATGGTGAAGGACAGGTAGGTAAGAATAACTTTTTTATATGGACTTTCTTCCGCTCGACAATTCCCCTTAAATTGCCCGCTGCAGCAGCGGTTTTGCCGATTTTGATTACTTAACCCCTTAACTCCCAGGCCTGAAAAGTAGTTAATGACCAGAACATTTTTTTAGTTTTTGCCTCCTTGCGTTTCAACAGTTGTAACTTTTTTATTTTTTCAATGACGCAGTTGTATGAGGCCTCTTTGTATTCGAGACAAGTTGTACTTTATGGGGGAATGGTTTAAATTCACTTATAATTGCAGAATTTGTCTTAAATTTCAAAAAAATGGTCATGTGGATACCTAATATGTGTAGGTTTTTTTGTGTGTGTAATTTATGCACAATTATTTTTTTATTAAATATTTATTTTTATTTTATTATTTTTTTTTATTATTTTTTTTACTTTTTTTTTTTTTAAATCCCATGAAGGGAGAACTGTTTTACCCCTGATTAAATCTCTCACTGCACACCAAAAGGGGCATATCAGACTGCAGTCCCAATAAATATGAAACTGTGTGCCCCCTCTGTGTTGGCATCTCCAACATACATCCGAAAAAGCAGGATTCAATTTGTGAATAAAGGAAGGGGTGTTGTACCAGAAGTGGAGGATCTTATACTGATTCTCATTTTTAGTAACGCAGACTGAAGTCTTATGGGCATTTGACATTTTTAAAATGTACCGAGACCATCTCTTCCCTTTAGAATGCACACGTCCAACTGTTCAGTGCTTCAGTACTTCAGTACTTTTTGCACAACTTGCTGGATCTCTAACAAGGAGCTGTGTTTGATCCCTGAATCACCCAATAAATTTAGGATATCAATCTGAATTGGGATTTAAACAGTCCTCCTCATCATGCGCTCAAGACAACACCTTACAATTGATCAACAGTACCTCGCCATTGTGAGGCTTCAAGCAGGATGATCTCAGACACAAGTGGCCACTGAGATTAGATTGTTAGAGAGTGTCATCAGCAGGTTGCAACAGAGATACAGAGAGACTGGAAGAGTCACAGAAAGGCAAAGAAGTGGTCGTCCTTTGGCTCCATCACACACTGATGACCGCTTCATTGTAAACAATGTCCTGTGGAATGGGATGATGAATACCACACAACTCCAGCAATGTTTAAAGGGGTTCTGCCATGATGTAATGTTGACGTGGGATCCTCCAAAATGGGTATTTAATCACTTTTCTAAATATATGTGATTATAAAAATTGCAGTCTGAGAGAGCTACAGGCTGCCTTACCTGCCCTTCGTTACTTAAAAGCTTCTATGAGATACGACCTGACAAGAGCTGCTGGCCGGGCGTGTGCAGATCACACTTCGTATCTGATGAGAGGGAGCTGAGGCAGCTTTCAAGGCACCGGGTAGAAATATGTTGTCTTTTGTATACAGAATCCACTAGTTGTAGTGTGATTATCTGAGTAGATCCCTGCTTTATCTGATGGCAGGGAACATGAAGAAGCTTTCAAGCTGCTCAGGAGAAAAGGTGTTGTCTTTTGTATACAGAATCCACTAGTGGTAGTGTGATTATTTGAGTGAGCATTTCACACGATCCCTTTTGCAGCTCCTGTGCTCTGGCTGTCTGTCTGTCTCTCTCTCTCAGCTCCGTGGCTTGTTTACAATTGCTTCTTAGCAGATAAGGCACATCCTGGCAAAACCCCTTTAAGGGAGGTGAGAGGCAACCAAGTGTCATGTCAGATCATTTGTAACCATTTACATCTGAGTGGTCTGCGTGCTAGATGACTGGCAAGGGTACCTGACCACACCACCAGACAACAGGCGTCATCGTCCTGCATGGGCCAGAGATCATCTGTGGTGGACGAGGGTCCAGTGGTTGTCAGAGCTGTTCAGTGATGAGAGTCGATTCACTCTGAGCAGAAACGATGGCTGCAAACAATGCTGAAGACGTCAAGGAGAGCGCTATGCATCAGCCACACATGAGCCCTTGATGGTGTTACAGTGCGGGCAGGGGTGTCTATTCAATACAGAACTGCCCTACACTTTGTGAATGGTACAGTGACGCCTCTACTACTGGAATAACATCATTAATCTGATCATTGTGTCTCTGCATGAACAGCACAGGGCTGATTTCATCTTCATGAACGACAATGCTCCAGCTCATCGAGGTTGCATCATTAGGCAACGGCTGTTGGAGACTGGGGTTCCTAAAATGGAGTGGTCTGCTCTTTCTCCAGACCTGAACCCCTTGGGAAACCTGTGGGATCAGCTGATTCGCCGTGTAGAAGCTCGTTACTCTGTACCAATGAACCTCAATGACCTAAGGAACGCCCTTCATGCCTCAATACCTCGACTTGTGAACAACAGGAGATGTCGTTGTCAAGCCATAATTGATGCTCAAGGCCACAAGACAAGTTACTGAGAAATTGACATTATTTGATGGTGTCTACCCTCCACTATTAACTTTTGTTTCATAAAATGGTTGTGATGAGAAAATCAACCTTGCATGCAAGACTTAAATGGCTACAGGATAAAATATCCTTGGCGGGAAATTTTTACATTTTCCATAAATTTCACCTGAAAGCCAAATATCCCTCTCTTTTTGAGTAGTGTATTTGCAGCGGTAAGCTATACAAAGACCATTGAGGCCACAAAAGCTTCAACTCTGGAACGGTGGGTTAACAGGTGAATAATGATTATTTTAACACATTTTGTGCTGTTAGATTATGTTTTCTCTATTGCTGGATGTTTTTAAGGACTCGCACCCAATGTCCATTTTGCACTCAATATATTATAGTGCCTCCTGCCACCCGTGTTTTGGTAAGATTTATGTGAATTTACCTACCCTGGCCTGGAAATAGATTGTAGTAAACGGGATTCGGATGGATCCGAGCCAGTGTCTTTCCACTCTGGTATGGATTCCACTTCCTCTCTCGCGGTCATCCTGAAACAAGTCAATGGATAATAATTTCTATAATACTGTATCACTGGAAGTCTTTCAGTATCCAAGGTAAAGGTGAATTATCTACAGTGCGACGCTGAATATATGTACAACCTCGCCTTACCTCTAAAATATCAAAGCAAACTTCATCGAAGACATTGATGAAGACATCATCTTTAACAGACTGTAAACTGGCTGTGCTGTAATCCCCATTGGGAGCCCTAGAAGATGGAAAGCATGCAACTTAAATCGTATTGCAACAGTTCAAGTCATGAAAAGAAAACGAGTAGGGTTGGTTAACAGTAAAGGCAAAAAGGGAAAGATGCCATCTAGACTCCACCACCTTCTTCAGGATGTTTTACTGCAACACTTGGGTTGAAAAACCTGGTGCTGAACATTGCCATTCGGGATTTCATAAAATAGTTTTCGAGCCATGCATGGTGCTATTATTAGAGCGTTGTTATTAAGCAATGAAATAACTCTGCTATTAGGGTACTACAAGGCACTGATTGGACACTGTATGGTGGAAGTATTTAAACACTTCAGACTTTTTTGATAGGAGGTCACCACAGACATTTATCTCGGCCTATGAAAGGTGACATAGAGACTTCTATGAAATAAGATATGAAGGTAACCCTCTAAATGATGGGTTTACCAAGGCATGACAGCACTAGTATATAACACAGTCGCAAAAATAATTGCACAACAACCTAGTTTACATTTATTTTTGAAATCTCTGATTTATTATGTTTTTTTGTACTTGTCCATATAAATATTAGCTGGCCATGACTTTTTTTTCTTAAATTGTCCAGTAACAAAATAATGAAATCATGTTGACAACCTTGCACCTATTACAATCCACAATACTCTCATAATAAATCTGAAAAAGTAGCGTCTCTGTCAGGCCATCAAAATCAGCGCTTTTGTATTTGGAAGCCACTTTTTTGATTGCTGTACAAGGGCATATTGCAACAAATTGTTATGTTCCAGTATGGATTTATGTTGTCCCCATGTACCTAAATGGAAGTTCCAATTCTTCATTCCAGTTTGGGTTTGGTCCATCAGCTGTTGACGTCTGGCATACAGTGCGCTGGAATGAGACTTCTACAAACGGCCGGACTAATACCTGAAATAGAAAATATGATGGATTAACATTTTGTCATGTACAATATGTGCACATAGATCAACATGTATGAACGGGCTGTGCTAGTATCCTGGTGTCCTTTCAGCTCAAGATCTGTTGCAGCCCTGTACTTTAGATGTATGAGCAGGCGCACTCCAAAACTAGGTGCATTTTGTGGCATCCGCGCCACTTTGTAATGCGCCCAAGATGTTCTGGGGGCATGTAGCACCACAACCGTATGATTCTATACATTTATGACTGGAGGACGGCAAAACCGGGCGCATTACTGCTGGAGCAGCCAGACCAAGTTAAAAGTGGTTTGCCTGAGTTTTTGTAGTGGAACTACAACGCGCCAAATGTATGATGGGCAGTAGAACAGGTCCATACATTCTGGCACATTCTACACTGCTTTAAAGCTATTTATAACTGGAGTCAGGAAGGAATTTTTTCCCCTAACATGAGGACAATTGGCTTCTACCTCATGGGGATTTTTGCCTTCCTCTGGATCAACACTTTAACAACACCTTAGCAAATGGGCTGAACTGGATGGACGTATGTCTTTTTTCGGCCTGACAAACCATGTAACTATGTAACTGTGCCTAGATCATACATGTCGCCCATACTGTATAAAGTATACTGCCACCTGCAAATAATCACAGCATAAGAGGGAAAACTGCAAATGATGAGCACTTGTGCCCACTCAGTATTAATATATTAAGTTATCTACTCTGATATGCCCAAAGTATGATGTGCAACTGTAATATAACGTTTGAACGCAAGTACACCATAGGTTTCTGGCATAACCTGGCACATAGATAAGGAGTTGGTGAACCGTTGTTTAGTAGTGTCCCCAATCCTGAGCTATTTGAGGACAAGAGGAACAGCATTCTTGGAGGTCATCCAGCAGGAGGTGCGAGTCAATGGGGATTTTGTTTTGTTGCCTAACATTGACTTGATGGTGAATGTTGTTATGCCAAGAGCATTGTATAGCACGGTCTTTAGGTGGGGCTGAGAAACATCCATATAACCATGTGTTTTTGGCACCTCAGGTCCTATGTGCACAGTGAGAGCATGAGCGAGACGCAGACCATCTGTAAGTGGAGGTCTGAGTCACTCATCAAGAACAGGCTGGTGGGTTGTGAATAAGAACAAAGCCAACCATTGACTAAAGCCTGATGAGAACAGGGCCTCACGAACAGGGCTGTCTTATCCATTGGACACACTGTAAACATATACAATGCACAGCACTCAGTTATAGCGGGGGGGGTACTCATGGAAGGGATATTTCAGCCCTTATTATACAAGCAATGAAAGATGCACAGCACACACCAGCTTTGCGTTTGTACAAATATACAGTCCATACAATTCAAGTATTGGTTATTGTTGGTGAAGGATCCCGGTAGGTCTAGTGGTCATGAATTTATGTGACGTTTCGTTTCCTTGGTGACCTTAGTCATACAGATCAAGTTTAGGGATCAGAGATATGGGATTGCAGTGGGCCCAATGTAGGAAAAGTCATATGGCGTAGCAGAGCATGAATATAATTATTAGGGGCAGCAGAGGATAAAGCAGGTGGTCTGAAACGCTCAGAGGCTTAAACAGCTAAAGGGATGCTTGCAGAGAGGTAGGATCAATGCCTCGCCAAGCGCCTAAAACATCACATCACTTCATGATCACAAGACCACACGGTTGTTCATGCTGTAAAATATAATTCACTTGAAACCCAAAGCTGGTGTGTGCTGTAGATCTTTCATACACTGGACATTCTAGGCAGTTGCCCAGGGGCTCCATGAGCATAAATCAGAGATATGGAGATAATATTTGTTCTGTGTATAGTGGAGTTACTTGGGTATCATACATAGAAAACTGTTTTATTGCTGTTTGCATGTATCTTTTGCAAACACACAGAAACGAAGCAGCAGCACTCTACAGATGGCAAGAGACAGATATATGAATTATTTCAGAGTGCATTTCTGTCTCCTATTTTGTATATGAAACCTTTTAAGGCACCTGCACCAAGGACAAAGTTACCTCAGTTCAAATGGCGACCTACTCTTAAACCATCTCACCTCTCCTGGTGCCTTTTCAGGCCTCCATACCCTGTTTCCCTGAAAATAAGACCGTGTCTTATATTAATTTTTGCTCCTAAAGACGAGATAAGACTTATTTTTAGGGGATGTCTTATTCCTCCATGAACAAGAATTCACATTTATTGTTGAACAAAACATCAACATGTATTAATATATTGTAGAGCTTTCATCACAAACATCAGCATAAGCAGCCAAACTCTGAATTGCATAAAAAAAATTCTTATTTTCAGGGAAACAGAGTACTTTTCAGGGCATGAGGGTTTCTGCTATACTCTATTCTGATTGGGCATGATTGGGTATGCTTGAGGGTGGTTAGAAGTGTTGCCTAACGTGTTATATTTATTGGCCAAATATTTTGTTTTTATTCTTCTCATCTGCCTGGACTCACTCATCTTGAAAAGGGAGACAACGGTACCTTCAGTAAATACCGCTATACAAACATACCCTATTAATGCTGGGTTTTTGTAATATTTGATTTGTTATTTTGAGATTAATCGATAAGGGGATTTTTTTGGTATTTTTTTTAAAGTAATTACGTTAACTGTGTTATATTAGGGTTTTTCTTTCTGAGATATTTTTTGTCCTACCCCGATTTGTGCTTATTGGTTGGTCAGTGACAAACTGTTTTTCTATTGTATCAAATAGTTATTTCATGCAATAAAATGCAAATTCATTATTTAAAAATCATATATTTTTTTTTGGGGATTTTTTTTTGAGTCTGCCTTTCAGAGTTGAAATGTACCTACGATAAAAATTAAAGTCCGCTCCATTCTTTGTAGGTGGGAAAACTTGCAAATGAGTTCCCAGCCACTCGGCCTCAGTAGAAGGGGGTTCCCATTGCAGCAGGACCAGAGGGGAATTGAAAAGTTATAAATATAGGTAAATTTAGCGAGTTCTGGGTAGTAGCAGTTCTACAATTCTTGGATTTTTAGCTGGTCAGAGGTGATTCTACCATGCCACCCTGACATACAGTAGGCCTAGCTGCCCCTGGGCTCAGGAGACAGCTTCACCCTTTCTTCCTTGGCCACATGGGAGAGAATTGATGAGAGGGGAACAGCTTAGAAGAAGAAGGAAGCAGTAGTTTAGTGGGTAACAGGAATTGGAACTCCAAGGAATCATGAGGTAACAATTGAGTCCTGCCAGACATCATGGCCTCTTTGACCCAGCAGCTTCTGGCCTGGCCCAATACCCAATTGTCTTTGGATTGTCTAGCGCACGTGGGAGTCAGGGCAAGCTCCATATTTGACTTACCCTGGAAATCACTCATAAGAGACTTTAAAGTGTAAAATTACTGCTCCTCTACTGCATGTCTGTGTGGCTTGGACTGATGGGAACATGTATGTGAAAGAAACTCTCGTCTTGTGTGTTTAACATCATTACCTGGAAGTAAAGTGGTGTGTTTTGAATTCAAGTTAACTCTTTGCCTCCTGCCTCTTCATTCTGCATCTTTAAACACCAAGGGCACCTCAACCACCACTGTAGGCAGTTGAGGACTACCACCACTACTAGACTGCCCCGGGGGACATTATTCCACCAGTCATCTCAAGTGGAGACCTCATTTTCACCGGTACCAGCGTTAGAGGAGCATTCGAGGTGTGGTTGTCAGAGTTTTAGTCACCGTGACCAGAGCAGTGAAATAAATGGCAACTACTGCTCTAACCCTCTCTTCTGCCTCCCTCCAGGCCCGGTCACCACACCTCCATTTACAACAGGAATATTTGTATTCCTAAGTATATATCAGACAGGTCTATTCCACTGGAGTCCAGATTATCAGGCACTTCTGATATTAGCCAGTTCCATATTTCCTGACAAGATTAAATGTAACAAAGCAGTTAAAAATAATGCATCTGCAAGACAGAGGCCTATCTGTCACTAACATACACTGCAAGTGGTTGAGTACTTGAGGTACTTAAAAGCAGAGCTATCAAAAGTCCAGCTGAATTGAAATTGTAATTGGTGGGGGTCGAAGATCCACGTCTTGTCTCATTAGATGGTCATTCTACTTCGTCCTTCCTCCATGCTCTACACTACTGTTCTGCTCATGCAGTTTGGCCATTATGCATAGAAAGCTGATTATTACCGCAATACACAGAGATCTTATTTTTACTTCAGAAAAAATTATAAACTACAACCACCAGTGAGATAAAAGAATAATATTGGGAACTTATCCTACATACCAAGTGCAAAAAAAGCTGAATTAGAGGATGACATCCTGAAGTGGGCACATATCTGCCCTGGGGTTATTGGGATGGACAGTAGTATGAATGATAATGAGCATATCTGTGCAATTGAAAAGTAGTGTAGCTCTCTGCATTCATGTTAAATTCATGTTAAATTCAACCCAAACTTCAGTGTTTTCGTTTTGGTCTGAATCAAATTTAGTCAAAAATCCCCCCCCCAAAAAAAAAGGACCCAAATTCAATCCCTAGGGCTACGGTGGTTAAGGGTTGGACAATCCTTATGTCCATCCATAACCCTGAGGTTAGAGTTGGAGTGAGGGTTAGGGTTGGAGTTAGAGTTAGTCCAATCCTGACCCTAACTTCAACCCTAGAGTTAGGACTAGAATAAAAATTGGAAACAAGACATCAAATTTTTTCTTATGTTTGGCCGAACAAGTTTCGAATCAAGCAGGGAACTATTTCAGAAACACTTTTAAAGGCAGTGACTCAGGTGTCTCCTAGTACCTGGTAAACCGACCACTCTGGGGACTGTGCCTGTCCTTGAGGCGAAGCAGAGGCTGTAAACATCTCATTAAATGACCTTGCTGACCTGGATGGAGGCGCAGGTTTGCTAGGAAGAAAATATATAAATATACATGTTAGTGCACATATAATCTCTTAACAACGGCTAATATAGTGACATCAACATGAAGCCAGGAAAAGAGACTGCATGCTGATACTACAAGGCATGTCACCATACTCTAAAGTTATAACTATAACAACTAATATAAGGTGTAGCTTTAAAGCCCCCGAGCCCTTATGCAAAATCTTAAGTGGCATAGAGACTTTGGGCAAGTCCTACCCCTGCACCTCTATAGGTACACCTTTGCTTAATGTTCTACTTTCATGTGAGTTTTAAAATGCTATTTAGCAATCAAATGCCTTATCTTGACCTATTAGATGCTGGGTGACATACTGTAATGAGGAGTGCCCATAATCATTGCAAATAAGCTTTATGCAGCCAACTCATCCTTCCACCAGTTCCTTAGTGCTACAGTGGGCTCGGGATGGCCGTATACCGTATTTTTCAAACTATAAGACAAACTTTATTTCCAAAAATACCCAAGTGGCCTCAAACCCCTCTGAAGTGCACACACGCATCAAAAATGCGCTGTGTGAAAGCACCCTTAAAGTTGGAAAAATACAGTCGGTGCGTCTTATGGTCCAGTGCGTCTTAAAGTCCGGAAAATATGGTAGATCCCTTCTGCTGAAAGTCATTACTGCAGAGCTCCATACAAGTCGATTAGTGGGATATGGTTGCCTCCACCCATCTGATGCTGTGTCCACCACGGCCACGTCATAATTTTGTCAGAAGGTCCAGTTAGCATTTTATGGCAATGTTGCTTAAATAGGACCTGTGACCTCTCCTTATATGTCTATTTTAGTAAATACTTGTGAAATAACCATTCTGGAGCATCTTCTATTATAACTCTGTTATTCCTCCTAGAAATATACTGCTGAATCTGTCATATGGGTGTTACTATCCCAGTTTTAAAAGGGGACACCTCCCAATCGGTAACACCCAGCTGACAGATTCAGTAATAAATTGCCAGAAGGAATTACAGGGGAATCACACCACAGAGATCTGAGGGACAGTGCTTTATAATTTTTATTTCCCAGAGAACACAATTATTTACTAAAACAGACCTATCAGGAATGGCCACAAGTTCTCACTAAAAAAGAATTTATTTGAAAAAAACATGATCAGTTATTAACCAGTGCAGAACCTGTAACTACAATACATAGACGTTGTCATCTCCCGCTATCAGTGAGGTATGCAAGGCATAAGAATTACTACAACATGGGGGATTTATGGACTTCCCGCACTGGCCACAATCCAGGTAATAGAAAATAACATACTTTCCCATTTCCTGCTCACTTCCAGTCAGTGCACTCCCCAGGGAAGTACTGTACTATCTCCATACACCAAGAGGAAAAAACACAGACATGACCTATAATCCAGCCACCCATAACTGCTTGTTTTCTTTGCTAAGCAGAGTTTCATCAGTACGCCTCTTGTGCATGAACTTTTCTTCTGAACTCTGGTATTTGCAGCAGGTCCTGGAAGCACCAGAGGGCGGCTATCACTACTCCGGATCTGGGCTTGTTGCTACAAAAATTGTGGTGGTCCCAGCTGCCTGACTCCAACCAATGTGACTGTAATATAGTGCCACAGACATTTAAGGCAAATTGATCACCAATATTTTTTTCATTTTTACTAATTAAAACAAAATTAAAACAAGTCTTCTACCTTTTTGCTTATTTTCAGATAGTAGATTGGTTTATTTCTGATTATGGGGGCGGCCATCTTGCCTGAGTGCTTTTAGCAGCATTTAGAGAGATGATTTACAGCAGCTACATGGGCATAGGTGCCTGTGAACCGGAGAAGACCCATTGATTTCTACAGGAGAGTTGTCTAGGCATGCTCTCTGACCTGGGAATAAGTCAGTGTGCAGGGAGGGGGAGGGGGTGAACTATGACATCTCCTCTTGTGACTGGTGGATCCTGTGTTATCTATACACATTGTTGTCTTGTTTCAGTGTAATCCTGCTTGTACTGATAATGAGCAGACTACTGAAAAACTCTCTACAGAACAAAGTGTCAGACTATTATTAGGTTTAGTGGCCAAAGTGAAAACTGCAGGATTTCAGATTTTTTAAAAAATATATATATATATGGACAGTGGTTTGGGAAATAAAAAAATAAATAAAAATCACCAAAAATTCTTAAAAAAATGTTTAACATACAAAACATAATTTTAACAATAGGTAATTTTCTGATTAAACATTCCCTTTAAAGGAACACTCCAGGCAAAAGTGATACACTTTTATGCTTAGTAAAAGGCCAAAGGGTCGGCATATATGAACGGGGCTGCGCCAGCTTTCTGGTGCACTTTGAGCCAAAAAGAATGTATGAACAGGTGCACTCCAAACCTTGGTGTGATAAGAGCCTTTTTAATGCACCAAAGATTTGGGGTGTTCTTTGGGCGTCGCACCACATTCGTAGAATTAGACACATTTATGATTCTTTGATGCCAAATCTAGGCGCAGAACAGTTAGAACAGCCAGACCAGGGTAAAGGTGGTGCCTGAGCCAGACTTGTGGTATTGGCTCTACACTGCCCTGTATGTATGACCTGCAGAAGAACAGCCAGACCAGGGTAAAGGTGGTGCCTGAGCCAGACTTGTGGTATTGGCTCTACACTGCCCTGTATGTATGACCTGCAGAAGAACAGCCAGACCAGGGTAAAGGTGGTGCCTGAGCCAGACTTGTGGTATTGGCTCTACACTGCACCTGTATGTATGACCTGCAGAAGAACAGCCAGACCAGGGTAAAGGTGGTGCCTGAGCCAGACTTGTGGTATTGGCTCTACACTGCCCTGTATGTATGACCTGCAGAAGAACAGACCAGGGTAAAGGTGGTGCCTGAGCCAGACTTGTGGTATTGGCTCTACACTGCCCTGTATGTATGACCTGCAGAAGAGCAGCCAGACCAGGGTAAAGGTGGTGCCTGAGCCAGACTTGTGGTATTGGCTCTACACTGCGCCTGTATGTATGACCTGCAGAAGAACAGCCAGACCAGGGTAAAGGTGGTGCCTGAGCCAGACTTGTGGTATTGGCTCTACACTGCCCTGTATGTATGACCTGCAGAAGAACAGCCAGACCAGGGTAAAGGTGGTGCCTGAGCCCGACTTGTGGTATTGGCTCTACACTGCCCTGTATGTATGACCTGCAGAAGAACAGCCAGACCAGGGTAAAGGTGGTGCCTGAGCCAGACTTGTGGTATTGGCTCTACACTGCCCTGTATGTATGACCTGCAGAAGAACAGCCAGACCAGGTAAAGGTGGTGCCTGAGCCAGACTTGTGGTATTGGCATTAGACTATGCCTGTATGTATGACCTGCAGAAGAACAGCCAGACCAGGGTAAAGGTGGTGCCTGAGCCAGACTTGTGGTATTGACTCTACACTGCCCTGTATGTATGACCTGCAGAAGAACAGCCAGACCAGGGTAAAGGTGGTGCCTGAGCCAGACTTGTGGTATTGGCTCTACACTGCCCTGTATGTATGACCTGCAGAAGAACAGCCAGACCAGGGTAAAGGTGGTGCCTGAGCCAGACTTGTGGTATTGGCTCTACACTGCACCTGTATGTATGACCTGCAGAAGAACAGCCAGACCAGGGTAAAGGTGGTGCCTGAGCCAGACTTGTGGTATTGGCTCTACACTGCCCTGTATGTATGACCTGCAGAAGAACAGACCAGGGTAAAGGTGGTGCCTGAGCCAGACTTGTGGTATTGGCTCTACACTGCCCTGTATGTATGACCTGCAGAAGAACAGACCAGGGTAAAGGTGGTGCCTGAGCCAGACTTGTGGTATTGGCTCTACACTGCCCTGTATGTATGACCTGCAGAAGAACAGCCAGACCAGGGTAAAGGTGGTGCCTGAGCCAGACTTGTGGTATTGGCTCTACACTGTCCTGTATGTATGACCTGTAGAAGAACAGCCAGACCAGGGTAAAGGTGGTGCCTGAGCCAGACTTGTGGTATTGGCACTACACTGCCCTGTATGTATGACCTGCAGAAGAACAGCCAGACCAGGGTAAAGGTGGTGCCTGAGCCAGACTTGTGGTATTGGCTCTACACTGCCCTGTATGTATGACCTGCAGAAGAGCAGCCAGACCAGGGTAAAGGTGGTGCCTGAGCCCGACTTGTGGTATTGGCTCTACACTGCCCTGTATGTATGACCTGCAGAAGAACAGCCAGACCAGGGTAAAGGTGGTGCCTGAGCCAGACTTGTCGTATTGGCTCTACACTGCCCTGTATGTATGACCTGCAGAAGAACAGCCAGACCAGGGTAAAGGTGGTGCCTGAGCCAGACTTGTGGTATTGGCATTAGACTATGCCTGTATGTATGACCTGCAGAAGAACAGCTTCATACATTCTGGAGCATTAGAGCTATTTAGAACTGGACTGTCAGTGCCAACGTTCATAAAAGTTGTCCTAGGTGCATCGGCCACCCCTGGTGAAGGGGGCAGATTGACTTTAGGATATAAAACTACAGAAAAATGCAAAATTGTATAGTACTTTTATATAGACATTGTACAACACTGTTACTAGATTACTTTACATATACACAGATGTAGGACAGTATTAAAGCACTGTATGATGGAATTAATGCATAGCATTGTGCTTTAAGCAAACCTATCAACAAGTTATAAGGGCGACTTATAATTATTTGCACTCTATTCTGTAAGGCAATGCAAAGCAAGGTAATATGTGCACCACATATCATTGCACCATATTGAAGGGAGTGACCCAGTGTATCATCCAACATAACACCAGAGAGAATCCCTGAGTGCATCACCCACTCTGGCCCTGACTATATGGCCTGCACTAAAGCTTACCACCAGTTATCCGTGAGCCCTGTACAGCAAATCTATTCATGAGCGCCGCTCCAAAACTAATGCCTCCTATTTTCTAAGCCTCCATCATCCAAGTGCCATGAACGCCCAGGAGATATTCCAGCCCTTCTGGGGGTCAGTGAGGATTCCCTTTTTATTCTCAGGAATTTCAGGAAAATTGGGAAGCATCATCTTTTCACGTTGGCCTACAACGCCAGAGGTAATAGTTGGTGGTAGGACTAGTGTTTGACCCTTCCTGACAATATTTGTTAAATTTTGGTCAACAGTTGGCAGTAGAGGGTCAACCTGAAAAAATGGCTTTTGACATGAAAGTGCATATCAAGCAAATCTGTGTAATTGAATTCCTCCCTGCTGATAAAATTGCATCCATTGACATCAATCAATGATTGCTAAAGATTTCCAGTGCTCAATCAGTGGATGTGAGCACAGTGAGGCGGTAAGTGGGGTCTTTCTCCAAAGGATACAGTGACATAAATACAAGATATATTCCAGAAGGCTTAGTACACGTACAGATTTTTATGAACATGGCATGCAAGCTTTTGTTCATCGCTGCTAAAATGCATAGGCAATGGTGGTGACAATGGTGAAAAATAGTGTTTTTTTGTAGTGAAGAATGTGCTCCAGCAGGTAGTATTAATATCATCTTTGTATCTGTTGTACCTTTTATGTAAATAAGGCTAGGTCCACATCTACATCAGAGGTTCTGTTCCATCAAAAATAACAGTAAAAATAGCGCAGCATATAGAGTTCTTTTTTCCGTTAAAATGATGGACACCATGATGGAACCCACTTTAGTTAATTGTGTCTATAGGGAACCATATTAAAAAAAATTGTATTTTTGTAGTGGAGAATGTGCTCTATTAAGTAGTGTTGTTATGCTCTTTGTATCTGCTGTACTTTTTATGTACATAAGACTAAGTTAACATCTGCATCAAGAACAACAGCAAAAATAGTGCACCATATAGCGCTATTTTTTCCATTACAATAATGAACACCATTGGTTTCCATCATTGGGGTCCATTATTTAACAGATCTATTGCTGCCTCAGTAACCGAGGAGGCTCAAATGGAACCTTTGATGAAGATGTGAACCTTTCCTTAATAGAGGGCATCAGTTTGGAATTGACCCTCATACATGAGAAATAGAAGAGAAATGGAGGCATGACGACATACAAATTTAGCTAATCAGGAACCTAGAAAAACTAGTTGACCACTCTTGTAGCAGTGTCTAAATGCTGCCCTATCAGAGGTCATCCAGTTTTCCAGAAACATCAAGCAAAATTTCTAACAATCTGACAAAACAGCACACACGCCTTTGCCATATGTATGTAATAGTGAAGCACAGTGATTTATATCAGTAATAATATTGTAGGATGACTACAGAATTTGAGTAATCTCATTATATTAGTAAATCAAAGTCATATGTGTACTGTACTCTGCAGAGCGGCACACCTGCAGACAGTGGCATTGCTTGCTTCCATTACCATCTTTAATACCACGCATAGGCGGCATGTATATGGGAACATGACCCCATTCTTAATAGAGAGGAAATATACAAAGACATTTGGTGCATCTAATCCCTCATCTGCTTCCACACAATGCTTATGTGTCAGCGCCTGAACCTGGTTACGTGACTACAGACACATAGAAAACCAGATATGTGCATTGTATGTGGCACATATGTTGCATATTCACTGCGGCCAGGCTGTGTTACCATAGACAGGAATCCTCAATATGTCTGCAGAAAATATCTTTACAATTCATCACACATACACTAATGACAACTGTTCCTGTACCACATATGAACAGCAGAGCAAGGGGAACTCTACTCCTGTAATTTCTTCCATGTCCTCAGATAAAACAGGGAGTTTGAATGATATGGGCCTCATACAATCAAATGATCAGGGTCATATGGGCTCCCAAAAAATTACCAATCCTACTACAGGAATCCATTCTGAAGGATCACGTTATTACAATCATGTCATCATCCTTTCTATGAACAATGCACTACACATTATGTACTCTGAGGGCACAATGGAACAAACATAAAAGGGGTATACCATCTCACTGATTAGCTTTAAACAGGTAGACAAAGGTAAATGAATCTTACTAAATGCATGTCTGTTCTGATTTTGTTTCAATAGAGCAGCTTTTCTCTCCTGCTTGTTTACAGATGATTTTCTAGGTTACCAGCAGCCCCTATCTGCTCTAACAGTGGCCAGGTTGAAGACGTCACTCCCTGCTGTGTCTTTTTTGTCTTGTGTCTCTGCTTTTAGCTTTCTCACCTGTTGAAACTTGTAACTTTTATGCCAGGGAGAGCTTGGTGCTGTCATAAAGATACTAACACTGTTATCTGTGTATTTACATACAAAGATAACAGTGTGTATGTAGAGGAATCACTATGTTCATCTTGGCAGTTTCCTTCAGACAATTATACGGTAGCTCTTCTAGCTCACATTTAAAATCAGACAGCTTGCTTGGACTGTCATTTATAATTTTTTTATTTTTGCAAAACCCCTTCATTACTAATGCCCTTCTAACAAGCATAGCTAAAAACAGGACTCAGCAGAGCTGAAATGTCAGTCACTGCTGTAAAAGAGCCCACAGTCTGCACAGGAAGTGGAGGCCTAAAGAGGCTGTGAGGAGCAGGTTCTGTGAAATCAGCAAAATATTAAAACCCCTTTAATATAATCTTTAAATCGACTTGGGCACATTAACTATTGCCATAGTGTCATAATTCTGTTTTTTAAGCTCCTATGATGGAACAGAACACACTAAACAACACCACAGGTATGGACCTAGCATTAGCAGAAGTGTAAATGTGTCTTCCATGCAATAACCTGGGCCTTTAGCTCCAGCATAACCAGGACTGCTCCTTGATATGCAGCCCAGGAGAAATGTATTACAGGTTCTGATGGTTCCTTAAAGGGGTTTTGCCACAATCTAATTTCATACCTCCTGCATCCAGCTCTTCAGCTCTGTGTGCTCAGAAGGGGGCGTGTGTGATTTGTTTGAATTGCATGTCATGTGACCCAGCAGGATGACATTACCAGGCCTTTCCTCTCTGTAGTCAATGAAAGGTCTGTTTATGTGTAGAACTGTAAGTAGCTACATTGTAGCTCAGAGATAAAACTTTTGCTTCCAGGCACACGGGTCCTAGGTTCAAATCCCTGCAGGAACCAAACCTGTGGTTTTTTTCCTCTTTATCAATGCACAGACCTCATTGAGGTTTCTTTTTTTAAATTTATTTGCACTGTTTGACTAATTACTAGGGAGTACAGAGGACGGGAGTAGAATGACAGCACCTGGGGTTTGAACACTCAGGAGAGGTGATGTCTGAGCATGTCTGACCAGGAGTGAGGAGCTCTCAGCCCTGGTCGTATCCCCTGGAGATGAGCTGTAAACAAAGGTTCACTAAAGGAGCAGCTAAGACAAAAACGGTGCAGAATTTTTAATAATGATGAATGGTGAAAATGTTTATTATTTAATTTACAAACTTCCCACGCCAATTTTACTTTGTGGCAAAACCCCTTCACAAAATAGAACAAACTACACCTCTCCTAAAAAAAATTCTAGGTAGGAGAAACCCAAAGATAGGGATACCCGGCACAGGATTCAAATTTATAACAAACTACCAGAAAGAGCCAATGCCTCAGGGTACAAATACTACTCTAAAATATAATCTTTATTGGTCATATTTAAAACATAAGACAAAAATATTCAAATATACCGATATAGAAAAACTACACAAGCGGAGCACCCGCCCCGAAAGGGGCAACCCCGCACTGGAACACCCTACCCAAAAAACATATATAGTAATACAAAAGGACGACAAAACCAAAAAACACAGTGTCCCTACAAATAAAGACAAATACTAGTGAACAGATAATTGAAAACAAAACACTTACAATGAATACAGTAATCTTCTTAAATAATATACATATATACAGCATACATATTTACATATTCCAAGACGTTTCTCCCACTGATGGCATGGGTTCATCAGGGAAACAAAATCAGAAAAAAGACTGCCACGATGCAAGAATAGTATTATCTTAATACAAAGCATCCGCCTAAACACAGTATATGTGTATAGATATATAATGCTTACGTCCCTTATAGAAGAAGATACATATAAGGATGTCCCAATCGCTATAGTCCTGCAAGCAGGCAGGATTAGACTGAAAGGGGACAACAATGTGCATAACACAGGATCAACCATTAAAATATGAGATAGTCACAGCTTCCCCTCTCCACCCCCTTGCAGGGTGACTTCTTCCTAAGTCACAGATCATGCCTAGAAAACTCTCCTATAGAAATCAATGGGTCTGCTGTTATGTCCATAAAATAAAGCATATCCCTAAATGTTGTTAAGAATAGCTCTAGTAAGTTGGCCGCCCCCATAATCATATGCAGAAAACAGAAATGTAACATTTACAGTCAGAAAATAAAAATGGCTAAGAAGAAAAGAATATGTATCTGGTTTTAATTAGCAGAAAAAAAAACGGCAATAAATTCCCTTTAATTCTACAATATGAAAAAACCTACCATCTGAATGGTTAATAAACATGGTAGCTATACCTAGGTCTCCAAACATAGTGCAAGGCTGGCACAACAAGCAGTGGTAAAGTCTCACCTGGATGTTGGTTTTCGAACCGGTATGTCATAGGCGCGAATGACATTCACCAGGACCTTAATGTCCCCATCAGACAAGTTCTGAGCAGTGACCTTCTTCCGTTCTTTTCTCCTGGGCTTCAGTGGACGCTTTGGCTCTGCTAACTTAAAGAAATCCATTCCCAGGATCCTGAGACGTGAGCAAAAACCATTAGTGGCCTGAATGTTTTACAGAGTATCACTATGTGTCTCACTATACAACAGTCCTCGATGGAGCCCTCTGGAGATGGTTTGGAGTAGTTTAACTAGATAATAAAAGAATAAAACCCAAGGCCTGGATGACAAATAGGCGACTGTCTAAGGCACAAGTGTCAAACTCGGGGTCCGAGGGTCGAATTTGGATAACCATGCTCTTTTATGTAGCTCCCACAGCTGGTGTGCAACTCACAGGTGGCGGCACAGCTCTGACAGCTCTATCAAGGCACCTAGCCACCCTGTAAGGGCCCTTTGTGGGCAACCACAATGCTGTTGTGAACCATGGTGAAAATTAGTTTGACACCCCTGGTCTAGGGCACCACTTCATATCAGGCAGGAAAGGGGTGCAAGAAGGGATGGAGTTGGCTGAACTTCCCATGGGGGGTGTGCTATATGCCTTATTTGCCTAGGGCACCAGAATACCTTGTCCAAGTCCTGATAAAACCTAAAAGAGCTGCATGCTCAGAAGTCAGAGCTGAACAGGCATCACTTAGAAGGACTTTTTTTTCAATTGGGTATTCGGAGACAAGACCTTTCTTGGTGGAGCAGAGCTCAGGGTGGCAGAGGTAAAGCAGATATCACCAAATAAATGATATAGCAATAATTGAGCGCTTCACGTGTCCTTCTGATGTCCTCTTTGGTTTTTAAAAAAAAATATATTCAGCTGTTTCTTAAGTTCAGGTTTCCAAGAAAGTGGAGCGAGCTTACTAGAATTCTGAGGAGGGGATCTACCTAGTGCTCTAGGGGCACATAATCTAACAGCTGTGTGAAGACAAAACCATGTTGCTGCTGATATCACAGTTTCTGACCCTTCCCTCACAACTAAAGGAGTTGTCTTTTTTTAAAGAACTATTCTCAAACACTCTGTAAGTGAATTCTGGGCTAGTCAAGGAGGGTCCCACATTTAGGACTTCTACTTAAAAGTCTGAGATGACAGTGGTTACAAAGATGATCCATCTCTGTCTGCCAAGTTCATGAATGACAGCATATAATCCATCATTTCTACTGTGGTGGAGCTGCAGGATAGATCATCACTTGGGTTTCCCCACAGGGGCTTCCCAATATTTGGACAACCTGTGATTAGCTTATTTTTTAAACACCCTTTGTCCCGTTCACTCTCTTTTTAAGTCTGTTTTACTATATACCTATGTGCCAAATAAAAAACCCACAATGCTGGAGCATCTTCAACTCCATATTGTGCTGTTTCTCTGCTGTTTCTTCTGCAAACATATGAATTAATAGAAAACTAGGCATTGCCATTCCCATTGTTAGTAGTATACAGTGCCTTTTAGGGGGCCGAATGATTTTGCACACCCCACTTTTCAGTTTTTTATTTTTCACAAAAGTTTAAAATATCCAATAAATTTCGTTCCACTTCACAATTGTGTCCCACTTGTTGTTGATTCTTCACAAAAAAAAATTAAAATTTTATAGCTTTATGTTTGAAGCCTCAAATGTGGCAAAAGGTTGAAAAGTTCAAGGGGGCCGAATACTTTTGCAAGGCACTGCATGTCTTTATAAAGTTTTATCATGCCTCATCACATGAATGGGCAATGTTTTTATACATGTCCCAGTATGCTAAAATGGATGCAGCTAAATCGAGAAAAAAAATATATATTTTTTTAGAACACTGCATGTTTTTTGCAAATTATCACAGAACAGTCATCTGGGCACTGAATATCAGGAAGATTCAATCCTATGCGTCCTGACGTCACTGTTATACCCATAGAAAAAATACAGAATGGCGTCGGCATCAGTGTTCTTTTATTGCAAGATCCCAGAGTACAAAAAAAGCAGCATTGTTTCGACTCACAACAGAGTCTTTGTCAAGCTAGCTAGCCACATTTGTGTTGTTCGTAGCTGTATTGCATATAGGAGGATCCTGTTCTGCCAGTCATGGTACATGCATGATATATTGTACTGTACTGTGCATGCTTAGGGAGCGAGGTAATGGCACATCCACCAGTTTTTGGAGTTGGCTCATAGTGATATAGAGCAGCTGGGAGATGCCAATCCAGCCAGGAGTGGTCGGGCTACAGGATGACACTTGACACCTCCTGGGTGACCCTCTAATGCAAACTTGCAACTTAGCTCAATCAAATTTAGCAGACATTGGTGTGCTTAGAAATGCTATTAGCTCATCTAATATGGCATGGTGACAGTTTAGGGTCCAAAAATGACCTGATAGGTTCTATGTAGGAAAACCATCAAACTGTTGGATGGTTCAGTATAGCATTCATTTAAGTATTTTCCAAACCATTTTCCAGAGCAGTGGTCTCTATCCTGTGGTTTTCCAGCTCCAGTAAAACTACAACTTACAGCATCCCCCTAAAGCCCCTGAGTGTCCGGACATGCTGAAAAGCCATAGGATGGAGACCACTGTTTTAGTGGCTTCTATAAAGACTGCAGTATAGGACTGATACTATTTACCACTATGGTACAAAACATCATCATAAAGTTGTTACCAGTTACATAAAGTGGTAAATAAGATAAGGCAACATTCTAATAATTAGCACTTAGAAATGTAGAACACTTGACTATATCGTCCCATCAATGAGAAACAACCAATGCTCAGTTTCATATGATTAAAAGGGGTTGTCCAGCAAAGTGATCAAGGGGGGTTAAAGTGATACTTACAAGTCCCCTAACACTTGTGCTCCAGAACTCCCCAGCGCTCTGCTCCTCTTCACTACCAGTTTCTCATCCCAACATGGGGAGAGCTCACCCTCAATTGTAATTGAATAGAGTGTGACGCTGTCCTGTGTGTCGAGACAACAACCTAGAATTCAGGAGGAGAGGATCTCCAGGGAGCTTAGAGGACCTATACCAATTATTATTTTCTAACACTTTTTTACATAGCCGTCCCCATTGAGCAACTTGCTGCACAACCCATTTCCATGTAATGGTAAGGAACTACAAAGAAGTTCCCGACAGTTCTTATTACACCACAATCTGTGGAGAGAAGATGGGGCTCCACCAATAGGTTGGGTTATCCTGCTGTGAATAATTCTTATTTCTAGTGATAACTGCTAAGGAATCATTTCAGGAGTAGATCCCAACTCCATTACAATTTACAACAACTTTATGGAAATAGTTTTGTACTTGTTCCTACATGGGCAATAACCAAGGGGTTATACTATAGGCAACAGCCAAGTGAGTGAATGTAATGCAGGGATATATTTACATTTATGCCATATATGAGATATACTGTATCTGAATATACCCCTTGGTTCATTGCCAGTGCACTGAGTGAAGACTAGAACAACAATGGATGACATACCCGGAGCCACCAGAACTTAGTATGAAAGGAAAAGCAGAAGTAAGAGAGTATAAATATAGATGGTTATAACATACAACACATATGGAGAGGACACAATATTTAACAAGAAAGAAATGCAATGTCTAAAAGGACCTAACAAATGAATGCTACATGTCACAGCTTAGGAAAATGTTACGGTAACTAACAGATTTCTCAGCCATTGCAAGAATTCATTGTATGGATCAATGCAGGATGAACCACATTTAGCATTCAGGGGTCTGTAAAAGCTGGATGCCACCACATTGGAAGTTGTAGTGGAGACCATGTGGTTGTTCATCCTGCTTTCCCAAAATGGGTGTAGCTCACTGTTTTATTGGTTTTCTTTAGTGATGTGGGAAAAGGAGAATTAGGAATATTCCAACCATTGATAGGCTACATCATAAATGTCCAATAGGTGGTGGTCCAAGAGGTGGGACCCCCACCTATTGGAAAAATGGGGTTCCTTTAACCCTTGTGACTGAGAAGAAGAGGGACGAAAATAAAAAGATGACAGGTGAGAGGTTGAAACAATACAGTACTTGAAAAGGGGTATTCCATCTCACAGAGTAATAGCATATCGATAGAGTTTTCCATCACTTTATGACCAATGGGATCAATACTGTTCCTAAGAATAAATAGGCGACAGCACTAAAAACAGTTCCGTGGCCTATTGATAGAATTTAACTGGGACACCGGATGCAATGTTGTGCTGGTAACAAAAATCTTGAGATTCCTCTTGAATGGAGCAATGCTGCAGATCTGCTACATAGTGGATGACCAAAGTCTATGCAGGGGGTACAGCTGTAAATTAGCACTGTGGGTTCTTCATTCACAGGACTGGAGGTAGCCCACCAATCCTGGTGATACGAGATAGGAATACCTCCCCTTAAGTACAGATGAAAAAACAGTGATTTATTGTAAAAGTAAACTTTCATCCATCTATGCAACATTAGTTATGTGTTCACAAATGTAAAATGATACCAAATATTTCTAGCTTTTGTCATTTTTCCTTCAGAATAACAACCCAAAATTCAGAACAGAAAAAAATATTGTGTGACTGGTTAATAGCAGTTAAAAGAGTACTGGGGTCTGAGAGTTAGAGCATGTCCCCACGGCAGATTTTTCAGCCAGTTTTACAGACGGGTTTCCATTTTGAAAGTCGTCTGTAAACCGGCTGTCAAACTTTATCACGGACCTTAATGGAAAATCCATGCAGCGGTCCCCACTGCACGGATTTTCCACCGGATGGTTTTTTAGACTGCCGGTGGTCCGAAAAACATAGAACATGTTAATTCTTCCGCCCGTTTTACGAGCGGGACATGAACCTGTCAATGCGAAGGGAGAAAAGCCATACCCCTGTGGCTGTGTACACGGCCCTAAAACAGGACAAATACTGGTCGGATAATCCGATCGGCATTTACTCTGTGCCGTGTTAATGGCCCTTTACTGTACTTGATGGGAGCACTTCCCCTGCTGGACACCACATTTAAACGGAGATCCATGCAGGAGATGCTCCTCATGAATACATCAGACTTATAACCATCAGTCCATTGGACTCTTTCAGCCAAGTTGCATAGTGTTGTTTGATCTAATAGTAGAGCAGACCTGTCCCTGTAATATGCTGCCATTACACAGAAAATAAACATTCTGCTGACAGGTCTACATTAAAGAGTCTCTGCTGTCCTGAAAAGTCTGTTTCAGTAAATACTTCTATTTCTCCTGAAATAACAATTCTGGAGAATTATTTCTCAAAACTCTTGTGTTGTGCTATTCCTCTGTTATTATTCCTGAATATTCATAAAGAAATTGACAAAGGTGAGTTACCATTCTCTTTGTCATCGGGGAGTGTGCCAAGACCATCTGAACATCTCAGCACTGATTGCACAATGTCAGACTGGGCATGGACACCCCAAAATTAGAAGCATTTAATTGTCAATTTACTCATAAATCTCTAGGCGGAATAATAGAGGGAAGGCATAAAAAAAATCTAGAAAAAGATGCTCCAGAATGGTCACCTCAAGATAAGTTTTTACTAAAATAAGCCTCAGGAGACCTATCAAACCCGCTAAATCATGTGTAGCTTTAAATTATGTTTCCCATCATATCCCTCAAGTTCTAAAAATTTAGCAATAGTGAAACATGCAACAGATTACAATGGGCACAGTACGGTATAGATGCATCATTTTATCAAAGAGGACCAGGATCATTATACTTATATAATACTACCATATTCTGTATAAAACTCTGTTCATATCACATTTGGAGCCTACAATGGAGGGATATACATTGGGAGGATCTCTTGACATATACTAAGGCTGCAACATATTCCATTGTGTAGTAGACATACTATTAGGCATACATTGTGTAGTAGGCATACATTGCTATTAGATTCCTATGAAAAAAAAATGTATGGCGTAATATATATACTTTTTTTTTACCGATTACTATGTTACTCTAGATTATGAAAAACAGGAAAAAAGGACACCGTTTTGGTTTCCATCTAATAAATGAAATCCTATTCATCTACTCTAGTAGCCTTTCCCAACATATACACAAAATGTGCCTAACACGTAGCACAGGGGTAAGAAGTATAAGAAGTACAATATTCAACCCAAATCATCTACTAATTGATGGAGTTCCCAGGGGTCGAGACCCACGGATCACACATCAATGGCCCATCCTTTGGTGATCAACTGATGTTCCTGGAATACTCCTTTGATAATCAACAATTTGGTCATTTATGTGGCTAATTTATTTTACATACCTCTGGCAGCATATAAAATACATAATATACTCAATGAGAAATCTAAAGTCAGAGTTTTCATCAATGTCTGGAGACTTCATTTTAATACTCTAATTAAGCCCTAATAAACTTAATTAGATTTTATATAAACTATATGGATTGTACAATAAATCTATTTATTTGACTAAAAGTGCCATAAAAAAATTATGGTTGATACTTGACCACAATGAATGGTCCTGGTGTTACACAGGTATAGGATATAGCAATTTATTAGGGGTGCATCACTTCTTTTGGGACTAGAGGTAAGGTCTCAAATTCTATTTCCGGGGGGCCCATTCTAGCTGGCCACAGGGATATCTGTGGGAGGTTTTCAACCCTCCTACCCGCTCTTTATTTATCTGCAGTGTTTAATACCACCAGTCTTTTAGGATATAAGCAATGCAAAAAACAATGTGCATGCATAAGTATCGTTGGTCCTCTGGTGGATATATGTATACTCTGTTTTGGCATTATTGGGCATTTTATCTATCACCTTTGATTGATAACATGCCGTTTGTAATACCTTATTTACAGGGAAACGCGTCGGGAACAGACAGGCTATTTTTCCTACACCTGTCTTGCTATGTCTCTTTTTGCCTACCTCTGTATGATTTTTGTACTATACTAACATTACAGGGAGATCTTCTGTAGGGTGGGGACACACTTTTTTAGGACGACAACCCCGCCAATTAGACTGGACACAACAGGGTCATATAAGGGTGTCCTTGAACCATCTCCTTCCCCAATTTGGATGTGGTGGATCTACTGAAGAGTGGACATCAATCTATGCACCATCCTTTGGGTAGTGTGAGTAAAAGAAAGAAATACTAATTGTTTTGGTGGTCTCTATATACCCTGAAGTGACTGCCATTTTCTCCCACAGACTACTTTGTGGCTACTAAGTAGATCAAAATTTTATATCACTATTGATATGTATTGTCTAAAGGTATTTAGAAAAAGCTACATTTTAGTTTCTTTCTTTCAGTAATATGATTTTACTCATATTGAGTTCCGTAGGGTATGTTCACATGGCGTATTGCGGCGCGTAATGTGTGTGCCGCAATATGCCGGGTGTTTTAGAACTATGCGCTGGCTAGTGCATACTTCTAAAGCACAATGGGGGACGGCCCCATAGACTTTCATTATTCCCCGGTATGTAAACGTCGGAAAGAAGTGACATATCACTTCTTTCTCCCGGCATACAATACACGCATATTACCGTAATTGTGGGGCGCATTTCAGGTGTATTGCAGCGCAATTATGTGCCGAAATGCGCCCCGCAATTACGGCGTGTGAACATAACCTTTAATTATATGGAAACAATTTCTTTAAAAAAGTTCCTAAAATTATCTTACACTACCAAAACAATGGCTGAGAACCCTTTGCAAAAATATTAGAGACATGAATACACATCTTACCCAAGACTAGGGATATCCTCTTCAACAACCAAATCAGAAAGAATAAAGTGATGTTTTGCGATCAGAAACCGATTTATCACCGATTCCCTAACCTGAAAAACAAGAAAGAAATAACGTTAGAGGTCACTGCAGAAAAATCAATGTGTGCGCTCAATATTATCTGGAAAGACCCAAATAAAACATAACCTTTATTAATGATGCATTTAAACCAGAACATCTTGTAACACAAAATAATTCCAGCCGTAATGGCCTCAATAATAAAGCTGTAATATTCAGGGCAAGTATTCAATGAAAACGGGAAACATCCGAATATATCAAAGAAGGAGAAGTGTACAGACTTACAATTAGTTGACTGGCTATATTCCTTGTTCAGAGACTACCAATTCAGTCTAATGTCTCCCATTACAGAGGTGATGATGCTATCCCTGTCACTTACAATACTGTTACTCCTCTCAGAGGCAGCATAATCACCCCGAAAAGGGTGGCCCTGCCTATCAGTGGCTGACCCAATAATAAACTCCTTACAAAACCCTAATATCAGATGCAACAAAAACACTAGAGTAACCAAGTTCAGGAGTAAGTGCCAGATACAAAAAAAAAATGCAGCACCTTAATACATCTCCAGGGTTAAAGTATCAATAGCCATCCTTTACATTGCAATCTAGCGCTATACACCTGTGATTAATCTATTTGTCCCCTGATGAACCTCTGGGCATAGTGTCCTGTAGAGAGGAAATGTGACGGGATTATTTTTTGGTAACTTGCAGTAGCTACCGAGCTTGGTTAGTATAGTATTTTTTTTTTTACATCTGATATTAGAATTTTGTAAGCAGCATCTTATAGTGTTAGCCATAGTGTTAGCAGAGGTGCTCTTTTTGGGGTGATTAATCTGCCCTTAAGTAAAAGTAGGGCAAGTGACAGGGATAGCATCATTACCTCTACTGTTCTGTGTCTGTAATGGGAAACAATCAGATTCAAATGGTAGTCTCTGAACGAGGAATCCAGTTGGTCAACTAATAATGATTCTGTATACTTCTACTTCCTCAATATAATTGGATTAATCCCGTTTTGATTAAGTCTTGGCCCTGAATATCACTGCATTATTATTGATAATAAATATGAAATGCTTATCAGTCTTACTCGGTGTAAACTCTCCCCTCTCCAATCTGTCCTGAGTGCATCAGTCAGGCTCATCTTTCTTTCCAGCCGCTATACTGATGCCTCTACCCTGTGTCAGTCACTGCAATGGTTGCCCATTCAGTACAGATTACAATTTAAACCAATCACTCTAACCCATAAAGCTCTCCACAGTTCTGCATCCCTCTACATTTCCTCCTTCATCTCTGTCTACCACCCTAACTAGTCCTTCAGCTCTGCTGCTGATCTTCAATTAAGTGCCTCCATCATCCGAACCTCCTATTCTCAACTCCAAGATTTTACACAGACTGCACCAGTTCTCTGGATCATACCACCCCATATGATCAGGCACACTCATAACCCTCATGGTTTTCAGCCCGCCCTAAGAATACATTTTCTTAGATTGGCCTACCAAGATCTTGATTGCTAAGATTGCTTAATTGCAAACCCCTCTGGTTTCAGTTACACACATATGTCTCTCCGTGCACTTGGGCACACACAGGCACTTATCTAAATTTAGATGTAGTGTCTGGGTGGCAGGTTCATCATCTTTTATGTATACTACCCCATCTTTATAGAGCATGGCCGGACCAGTTATAAACCAAGCACTTTTCACCTTTCATTTCATCCCTAAGCCCACATAAGCTCTTGCAAGCAGGGTCCTCCCTACAGCTTATGTCTGATCTGTTAATGGCTTTTTAGGGTATGTTCACACGTGCCGCAGTACATCGTGTGTTTCGGGAGCACGCGCTAATACGCGTGTACTCTCATGTCGCGGGGGGGCCGGCAGCCCCACTGAAATTCATTAATCGCGGCGCGTAGTCGCCGCGGCTAATTGACATGTCACTGAGCTCCCTGCGCGTACAATACGATCGTATTGTACGAGCGGGACGAGGAGGCATAATCCATAGTTCTCTATGAGAACTATGGATTACCGTAATTTCGGCGCGCATCTCACCCGTATTAGAGCGCAAACACGCCGCGAAATGCGTGCCAAAATTATGCCGTGTGAACAAACCCTTACTGTGTAATGTTTGTTTTTGGTCTGTACCTATATGGAATATTTCACCGCTATATGAGTAAGGATTATTATTATTAGGCTCGTTACCGCTGGAAATATTTTGTACTACAATATATTGGTTTTAATGAATCAAGAATAAAGGTAATGTTTTAACTGGATCTTTATATTTGTGTGACTTTGTAGCTTGACCCTTCAATTGATACAAACTGTTTGTCTGCGAGTTTTTAATATCCTAAAATAATGCGTGATGTAGCTGAGAGAAGTGTAGCATAACTCACCATCTTGTACTAGCAGAATGCACACTGGGCATTATTTACCTTGTGGAGATATTTGGCCACCATAATCCTGTGTGTATCTAAATGTGTTTCAGCAGTGCTCATATCCTGGTCCTGTAATTTCTTCTCATATTCCTAGAACAGAACATAAAAGCGACAATGAGAAACCCTAATTGCAAAAAAAAGAATTAAACCCCCCAGACCTTGAGATCATGTTTATAATTTTATGCTTCAGTTTATACTATTTCTTTGTAAAAGTCTTGCAGCTAGTTTTGGACTAACCCATTAGATAATTATTCAAGAAGCCAAAGTTCTGACAACAACGATGTCCATGAACTCCAGCTGAAGGCATCGTCATTCAAAGAGGTAAGTAACATCTCTCCCAAAGTTAGCCACTTTTGTAATGTACGTTCTAAATTTTCTGTGTGCTTCCTGCAGTTCTGCATTAGCTGTTTAACGGAAGGAAGTTCAGTAGCTCTGTGTCTCCACACTCAGGAAAGCTCTGTGTCAAGCCCAGGAGATCAGGTGGCCAAAGGGTTTTTTCTTTTCAGGGCAGCCTTTGAAGCCACACTTCTTTGGCCCTGCCTCCAAAGGCTTTCAAGATAAGGAAGCAAACAGGGAGACTGAAGTTGGGAGGGAAGAAGAGACGCAAAGCACAACAAAGAATCCTCAGGGCTGTAGTTTTACAGAGAAGGAGAAACAGCCTTCAAAAAGGAAATGCTGCTCAGTGGCAGCGACTGGAGCACAGGAAAAACACAAACTGGCATTGAAAACATCAGGGGGAGATGACAAGAAATAGGAAGATGCTGGAGAATGAGAACATATGCCGCTGGTGCCTGTTGGCTGTGTCCGGTCTCATTCTCCAGCACCTCCAGATATGAACTGAGGAAAGTGTGTCTTTAGCCGAAAAATGTTCTCGAGTCTGATTACAACTATAATGTATGCTTCACAACCCCTGTATATTGGAGAATTATTGCTTCCTTCTATTCAATAACATTTGGACAATATATGCTTGAAAATGCCTAATGGTGTGCCATGGAATTTCTTCAAAACTGATTAGGGATTAGATATCTGTCCACCAAGCACCTGAGGTTTACACAGGTGTGCACCTATGTAAGGTGCACACCTGTATTAAAAAATATCCTATTACTCCTTGATATCTTCTTTATGAATCAGAGGTCATACTATAGATGATTTAACCTCTGACAATGGCTATTACCTCTGGCAATAGACATAAAAGATATTGTCTCTGATGAGAATTCTGGAAGGGATAACTTCATAGATGAAATGAACAGTTTTCTAGAAGGTGGAAGGGCCTTCAGAATAATATTCTTTGGTTGGCTTAAAGTATGTAATATTACTGGGCAGTGATGGAATGATGGGTTGGCAGAAGAAAGTGACCACCGAGGGTGCCACCTCATGCCTGTTAGGAAAGGGGTGCAGTGAGGTATGGAGTGGGATCATGAGCTGAGCTGACTCCACACAGAGCAGGAACCAGGTGTTTGTTACACTCTATAAAAATGAAACCTTGCAAAAACACATGGCCCCCCTCAATGTTTTTTTTTTTTCCACTTCTGATGCAGACACTATGAGCAAGTCAAGGCCAAGCATTTGAATTTTTTTGGGGGGTCACCATTTGCACTATTTGGTTAGTCACGGCCCTGTTAGTGGAAATATAGCTAGAAGACAAATGTGTCTTCTAGATTTTCACCCCCATCAATTTAGAAAGGATTTCTTTTTTACCATAAATATTTTGTCTGGAATCTCTCGCTCCTTTATGGGCACCAGCTTGTAGTTACGGAATTCTGCCACTTCCTGGTTTCGAAGCTGTAGAAGACGAAATCGTTTCGACCTACTGAGGTCTTCATCTGACACAAAGTCAAACTCCTTCTGCAGCTGGTCGAGTCTGAAGAACTCTGGAACATATGTATCCCCACTGTTGGCAATCTGAAAAGTTAGAAGAAAGTGGACACCATGTAGATGAAGTAGATCTGGATCATCCTTGCTGCCATTCAGTAACCACTTTGGGAACAAACTGAGCAATTCTTTGTGGAATGACTGAAGAACATAAACAATTGAATAATAGGAGCATTGTGTGATTGTAGGACAATTTTTAAGAGTTAAGTAGAAAATTAAAGGGATCATCCTTCAAATTAATATTTATTTAGTGGGATCACACAAAAGATACATTTTCAATTGGAATCTTTTAAAAAAAAAAAAAAAACTTCTGTGGTTAAGGATAAGAAAGTATAATTGTTATGGCATCCGCTGGTGTTTTTTTTAAATGCCTCTCAGAATGTCTAACGTGCCCAGGACTTGCGGTCACACATGCACAGTATCTCAATCACATCGGCTGCATACTTTAGAATCTGAGGTATTCCTAATATTGTATATGGCCAGATCATAAGAATCTACATACTAGAAGTGGCTTCTTCTCACAGGTACTGGACTCGTTAGATGGACATTGAGAGGGAATTAAAAGAAAAGCAAGGAGCACTATAAGAAGCATGTGACAGCAATATCTAGAAATTTTAATATGGTTTATAGCGCTTAAAAAAGACATAAGTCTATGTCCATTCAATTTAACCTATTGACCCGCAGTGCTGAACCATTGGAAGGGAAAAATACCCTGTGAGATAGAATCCAATTGTCCTCATCTTAACCCCTTAAGGACCCGCCGTTTTTTTTGATGACACGTTCGTTTTTCCCTCCTCGCCTTCTGAAAGCCATAACTTTTTTATTTTTCCACCTACATAGACACATGAGGGCTTTTATTTTGCGGGACAAGATGTACTTTCTAATGGTGTTATTCACTATACTATAGAATATACTGGGAAACCGCAAAAAAATTCTAAGTGGGACAAAGTGTGAAAAAACGTACTTGCACCATGTTTTTGGGTGTTTTGCATTCACGGCGTTCAATCTTCAGTAAAAATGATGTGCTATCTGTATTCTACAGGTTTATACGCATCCGGCAATACCAAACAAGTAGGGTTTCCAGTATGTTTTGGTACCGTAAAAAAATTCCAAACATTTTCTATTTTTGAAATTTGCTCCACCGCGCCATTTTGTGCGACCAATAACTTTTTTTGTACTAACACCTACAGACGTCAGTGAGGCGGCATTTTTTGCGGGCTGAAGCGTACTTTTTATTGCTAGCAGTTTGGAATGCATGCGACTTTTTTGATCATTTTTATTCCACTTTTTGAGTGACATAAAATGACCAAAAAATGCAATTTTGGCGTTTGGAATTTTTTTTCTTCTACGGTGTTCAGCGTACGGGATAAATGATGTTATATTTTTATAGAACAAACTTTTTCGGACGCGGTGATACCAAATATGTGTAACTGTTGTCTTATTTTAATGATTTTATTTGTAAAATGGGTAAAGGGGGGTGAGTTGAACTTTTAATACTTTTTTTTTGTACTTTAGAACTTTATTTATTTATTTTTTTAACTGTAACATTTAGTCCCCCTATCGTGCTTGACCACTAGGGGGCGCGATAGTTAATACAACCTAATGCATTGCATAGGCAATGCATTAGGGTGTACAAAGATGGCGGTTTCCCCACTTCCTGTCTGCGGACGGAGTGGGGCAAACCGGCCAGTGTAAGTGACGGGAGCCTTCAGAGGGCTCACCACCACCGTGTACGGTTGTCGGATCGGCGCAGCATAGCTGCGCTGATGCCGATGACCGTAACGATCGGTGCGCGGCACCGATCGGCGTTTCATTCAGACGCCACGGCCATCTTTGGCGCGGTGTCTGATGGGTCAAACGGCGCCAGCGGGCGGAGCCACCCGCCGGCGCTGTTTCTGCCGGGGGTTAGCGGCGAGTTGCCGCTAACACCCGGCGGCGGTGCGGGGGGGGGGGGGGGGGGGGGGTGGGGGGGGGGGGGTCGCGGAGTGAACCCCCTGCAAAGCCCCTTAGCGGCCCTGGGATGTTCTCATACGCCCAGGGTCGTTAAGGGGTTAAAGAGGTTGTCTCACAAGCAGTTTTAGATTAATGCTTTCTGTCCCTTCCTGGTTAGGTTGTGGGTGGTTCTATAGCAGTGATTAGCATATCAGCTCCGTATTCACAGCTTTTCTAATTGCACTCGCATTGAGAGCAGAAGATTTTATCCATGAGCCCTGAAGTGCTCTGCTCTAAAGTAAACAAATGTAATGACTCTCCTTTGTTTGTCAGAGATAACACACACTGTTCTCAAGCTACCATCTGTCCCATGTGCTGACTTGTTCCTGATCTCAGATAAGAGAAACAACAGAGAGAGAAGGGGAGAGCAGGTCGGTAACCTAGAGAAACCTGTGTGCACTCATAAAATCTCTCTTATCTCCTCAACAAGGCAAAATAAAGCAATATATTCGGAAAAAGTCTTAATTGATTATGTTGAAAGCTAATCTTTGTAGTGAGACAACCACTTTAGGGAAAGAAAATTCATTCCTAACTCCAATAGTCTGGCAATCAGAATAAATCCATGAAACAGTAACCACTGTCCAGAAATGTAGTTACTATAACTTGTTCTATTATTGTACTCTAGAAATACATCCAGACCCCTTATGGACATTCTTAGTGAATTCATCATGATATCTTCCTCTGCTAGAGAGTTCCACAGTCTCACTGCTCTTACAGTAAAGAATCCTCTTCTATGTTTATGTAGGAATCTTCTTTCCTCTTGATGTAGATACAGTCCGAGGTTTAAATACATCATGGGAGAGATCTCTGTACTGACCGTTGAGATATTTACACAGTAATAAGGCACCATTAAGCCATCTTTTTTTCTAAACTAAATAATCCAAATGTTGATAATTGTTCTAGGTGCTGTAGATGCAGAAAATGTTTGGGGAAGTTAATCATTTACTTTGTCGGATCTTTTAAAACTCAGAATATTTAATTGCAGGTCAAACCCTTTACAAAAATTATAATAAAGTTTGTGGATTTCTAGAAATTAGTATCCAAAAAAAACGCCAAATTACTTGTATACTGTATTGTTGCTATAGATTTCCACAGATCAGACAAGTACATAACACACGTCACATATCTCACCATTATGAGTTGCATTAGAGCTGCATTGTTTGGATCATTTGGATCAAGCTTAGATTCTGCTGCCCACTTGGCCAATTTCTTCATGTCAGTCAATCCAGAAGCTCCAACAGAAGACACGGCATCCATGTTGTTTAAGGCCCTGTCATTGCACACATTACGTTATAATAAAGGGCATGCACTAAATTCCTTGACAACTATTTGCTTGTTCAATTTCCAATAGAGGAAAGCAGAAGGAACACCACAAACTTTTTTTTTTTAATAAAACATGTTCTCCCTCTATAGTGCACACAATTCCAGTAACTGAATCTGCAATGTTGAAAAAAACACTATATTGCCTATTAAATATGTGGAATTACTCATGAATCATATGTGCTAGCAAAAGACTACAGCATGAGACAGCATATTATACAACTGCATGTTAGGTGCGGATATCAGAAGTGGAAAACCCATACACTCTCTTGAGAATGTGCCCTGAAAGCCTCGCTGCAATGTGGAGAGGTAGTTGTGCACTCCAAGGACTCCAATGTGTTCCAAATCCAACCAAGTATATTTACTATTTTGCCATAGGTAAACTTAAACTCTATCAGTTCTCTATCTATAAAACACTAAAATGTAACTTTTATTATGTATAACTCTTAACCTCTATACACACTATTTAAAAACCCGATTTCTAACCTCAGCATTTAACCCTTTCTACTTCTGAAGGAAGGAATAGCTCCTTTTCTATTATCAAGTCTGGTGGAACCTACCTACCTAACATGATATAAAAGGAAGTGAGCTTAGACCACATGGGACCGGACCTCTAACCCCTGATGAAGCCAGTTTAGCTGGTGAAACATGTTGGGGAGGTCAGGCATGACGTTTTAAATTGTGATTTCTCACCTCTGTCTACAGTGTCACCCGCTGCAGATGGTGTCACAAGGGGGCCTTATTTGTTTTGTGTCCATTAGATTAGGGACGACTGCCCAAGTAGGAGGCTTGGGATCCCTTACTGGAGTTAGTAAGTTGCTGTATATATAAGGCTTTCCTGTTAATAGGTGGTGCTCTACCAGACTTGATAATAGAAAAGGAGCTATTCCTTCCTTCAGAAGTAGAAAGGGTTAAATGGTGAGGTTAGAGATCAGGTTTTTAAATAGTGTGTATAGAGGTTTAGTGTTATACATAACAAAAGTTACATTTAAGTGTTCTATAGATTTAGAACTGATAGAGTTTAAGTTTGCCTATGGCAAAATAGTAAATATAGTGATCAAAAGTCACTCTCTGTTCTCTTGCGAGATTCCCATTTTTTTGGAGACTATTTGACAAGTCCAGCCAAGCACACCCTCTGGGACCTGCATCTATCAGACATTTAAAGCATATCCTATCAATATGAAATAAATGTCTGAGATGGGAAAAACCCTTTAAGGGACCATGGTTGTGGTGCATAAGGGCATGTAGGACATCATCAGCATTATGCAGTCGAGTCACCTTATCATGACAACTTCGTGCCTTCAATGTCTGCAGCGCGTATCTCATGAAGGAAGTCCTGTGTGGTGAGCTGGCTTGGTGGGTATTTAAGGTGTGTGATAGGCCGCCTGCACACATACCCCTAGTTGCTATCATGTGATAAAAGGGTGATTATTGGCTTTTGGATCAAGAGTGGCGATATCTCTGAAATTGCACAGTTTGTGAACTGTTCACGTGCTGTTGTGGTGAAAGTGTATTGTGAGAGGACAAGTGGCGCCATTGTGAATAAGAGACGTGGAAACTGCAGAACAATATGTGCCACTGATGTGAGAGTTGAACATCAGCTAAGAAGGTGCAAGAAGTTGGGCTACTGCAGTGTAACAGCTCGCCGCCAAAGTCAGGGAGCTACCGGACGTGTGTGTAACACAACAGTTCAATGAGCCCTACTATGTATGTGGCTCTGTGTATGTGTCACTGCACCTCTGCTAATCAAGTTTTATTGGTAGAAAAGGCTTACATTTTGACGACAGTATCAAAATTGTACCTCCGCTGATTAGCAAGGGGTTGCCTTCTCCGATGAATCATATTGTCTGTTTTAAGAAATGAATGGATGTTGGTTTGTCAAGGGCGAAACACCTGAAAACAAACACCCTGCAAACATGGCTGGAAGAACACAAGTTGGTGGTGGCAGTGCTATCGTCTTGGCCATTCATCCATGTGGAAGGCACATACACCCATAGATGCTGATTGTCTTCAGCTGTGGGATGCACTGCAGCAGGGGCGTCGCTAGGCAGATTCATTCGGGGCTCGTGCCCCGAATGAATCTGCCTAGCCCCGAGTCTCGGCGGCTCCAGGCCGCTGCTGTGGGCCTGGAGCGCTCCTTAGTGCGGGCGGCGACCGCCGATGTCTCTGACTGCGCGGCCGTTTCACAGCAACCGCGCAGTCAGAGTCGGGGAGGAGGCAGGACGGATCGTTCCCGTCCTGTCTCCTCCCCTGTATGTTACGTTGCTCACCGAGCGCCGTACATACGTCTGAGCTTCGCAAGGGGCGGGTCGCGCCGCTTTCATCACCCCCCTGCGACGCTTGGATCCTCTAAAGCCGGGCAAGATATGCCGGCCGAGGAGATCCGGGCCCCGCGAGACGGCGTAAGCAGCGTGATGACATTACGCTGCTTATTAACCGCTCTCAAGCTGCAGGACCAGGACGCGCGCGTGACCGGGCCTCATTAGGTAAGTAGGTTTTTTTATTTTTATTAGGTAAGTGGGGTAAGAACAACGGCTACAAGGGGGCGGGGCAAGACACTGGCTACAAGGGGGGCGGGGCAAGACACTGGCTTACAAGCGGGGCGGGGCAAGACACTGGCTTACAAGCGGGGCGGGGCAAGACACTGGCTTACAAGCGGGGCAAGACACTGGCTACAAGCGGGGCGGGGCAAGACACTGGCTTACAAGCGGGGCAAGACACTGGCTTACAAGCGGGGCAAGACACTGGCTACAAGCGGGGCAAGACACTGGCTACAAGCGGGGCAAGACACTGGCTACAAGCGGGGCAAGACACTGGCTACAAGGGGGGCAAGACACTGGCTACAAGCGGGGCGGGGCAAGACACTGGCTACAAGCGGGGCGGGGCAAGACACTGGCTACAAGCGGGGAAGGGCAAGGCCGAGGCTACAAGCGGGGCGGGGCAAGACACTGGCTACAAGCGGGGCGGGGCAAGACACTGGCTACAAGCGGGGCGGGGGCAGACACTGGCTACAAGCGGGGCGTGGCAAGACACTGGCTACAAGCGGGCGGGGCAAGAACACTGGCTACAAGCGGGGCGGGCAAATACACTGGCTACAAGCGGGGCGGGGCAAGACACTGGCTACAAGCGGGGCGGGGCAAGACACTGGCTACAAGCGGGGGGGGCAAGACACTGGCTACAAGCGGGGCGGGGCAAGACACTGGCTACAAGCGGGGCGGGGCAAGACACTGGCTACAAGCGGGGCGGGGCAAGACACTGGCTACAAGCGGGGCGGGGCAAGACACTGGCTACAACGGGGGCGGGGCAAGAAACCGGCTACAAAGCGAGGGCGGGGCAAGACACTGGCTACAAGCGGGGCGGCGAGACCGCTAGCGGGCGGGGCAAGACACTGGCTACAAGCGGGGCGGGGCAAGACACTGGCTACAAGCGGGGCGGGGCAAGACACTGGCTAACAAGCGGGGCGGGGCAAGACACTGCTACAGCGGTGGCGGGGCAACGACACTGGCTACAAGCGGGGAGGGGCAAGACACTGGCTACAAAGCGGGGCGGGGCAAGGACACTGGGTACAAGCGGGGCGGGCAAAGACACTGGCTACAAGCGGGGCGGGGCAAGACACTGGCTACAAGCGGGGCGGGGCAAGACACTGGCTACAAGCGGGGCGGGGCAAGACACTGGCTACAAGCGGGGCGGGCAAGACACGGGCTACAAGCGGGGCGGGGCAAGAGACAGCTGGCTACAACGCGGGGCGGGGCAAGACACTGGCTACAAGCGGGGCGGGGCAAGACACTGGGCTACATAGCGGGGCGGTGGCAAGACACTGGCTACAAGCGGGGCGGGCAAGACACTGGCTACAAGCGGGGCGGGGCAAGACACGGGCTACAAGCGGGGCGGGGCAAGACAATGGCTACAAGCGGCGCGGGGACAAGACCACTGGCATACAAGCGGGGGGGCTGGGGCAAGACACTGGCTACAAGCGGGGCGGGGCAAGACACTGGCTACAAGAGCGGCGGGGCACGACCCGGGCTACAAGCGGTGCGGGGCAAGACACTGGCTACAAGCGGGGCGGGGCAAGACACTGGCTACAAGCGGGGCGGGGCAAGACACTGGCTACAAGCGGGGCGGGGCAAGACACTGGCTACAAGCGGGGCGGGGCAAGACACTGGCTACAAGCGGGGCGGGGCAAGACACTGGCTACAAGCGGGGCAAGACACTGGCTACAAGCGGGGCAAGACACTGGCTACAAGCGGGGCAAGACACTGGCTACAAGCGGGGCAAGACACTGGCTACAAGCGGGGCAAGACACTGGCTACAAGCGGGGCAAGACACTGGCTACAAGCGGGGCAAGACACTGGCTACAAGGGGGGCAAGACACTGGCTACAAAGGGGGGCAAGACACTGGCTACAAGGGGGGCAAGACACTGGCTACAAGGGGGGCAAGACACTGGCTACAAGGGGGGCAATAAACAGGCTACAAGGGGGGCAAGACACTGGCTACAAGGGGGCAAGACACTGGCTACAAGGGGGGCAAGACACTGGCTACAAGGGGGGCAAGACACTGGCTACAGGGGGGCAGACATGGTCAAGGGGGGCAAGACACTGGCTACAAGGGGGCGGGGCAAGACACTGGCTACAAGGGGGGCGGGGCAAGACACTGGCTACAAGGGGGGCGGGGCAAGACACTGGCTACAAGGGGGGCAAGACACTGGCTACAAGGGGGGCGGGGCAAGACACTGGCTACAAGGGGGGCGGGGCAAGACACTGGCTACAAGGGGGGCGGGGCAAGACACTGGCTACAAGGGGGGCGGGGCAAGACACTGGCTACAAGGGGGGCGGGGCAAGACACTGGCTACAAGGGGGGCGGGGCAAGACACTGGCTACAAGGGGGGCGGGGCAAGACACTGGCTACAAGGGGGGCGGGGCAAGACACTGGCTACAAGGGGGGCGGGGCAAGACACTGGCTACAAGGGGGGCGGGGCAAGACACTGGCTACAAGGGGGGCGGGGCAAGACACTGGCTACAAGGGGGGGCGGGGCAAGACACTGGCTACAAGGGGGGGCGGGGCAAGACACTGCTACAAAAGGGGGGCGGGGCAAGACACTGGCTACAAAGGGGGGCGGGGGCAAGACACTGGCTACAAGGAGGGTGGGCGGGGCAAGACACACTGGCTACAAGGGGGGCGGGGCAAGACACTGGCTACAAGGGGGGGCGGGGCAAGACACTGGCTACAAGGGGGGCGGGGCAAGACACTGGCTACAAGGGGGGGCGGGGCAAGACACTGGCTACAAGGGGGGCGGGGCAAGACACTGGCTACAAGGGGGGCGGGGCAAGACACTGGCTACAAGGGGGGGGCAGGGCAAGACACTGGCTACAAGGGGGGCAGGGCAAGACACTGGCTACAAGGGGGCAGGGCAAGACACATGGCTACAAGGGGGGGCAGGGCAAGACACTGGCTACAAGGGGGGCAGGGCAAGACACTGGCTACAAGGGGGGCAGGGCAAGACACTGGCTACAAGGGGGGCGGGGCAAGACACTGGCTACAAGGGGGGAGGGCCAAGACACTGGCTACAAGGGGGGCAGGGCAATAGACACTGGCTACAAAGGGGGGCAGGGCAAGAGACACTGGCTACAGGGGGGCAGGGCAAGAAACTGGATACAAAGGGGGCAGGGCAAGACACTGGCTACAAGGGGGGCAGGGCAAGACACTGGCTACAAGGGGGGCAGGGCAAGACACTGGCTACAAGGGGGGCAGGGCAAGACACTGGCTACAAGGGGGGCAGGGCAAGACACTGGCTACAAGGGGGGCAGGGCAAGACACTGGCTACAAGGGGGCAGCAGGGCAAAGACACTGGCTACAAGGGGGGCAGGGCAAGACACTGGCTACAAGGGGGGCAGGGCAAGACACACTGGCTACAAGGGGGGCAAGACACTGGCTACAAGGGGGGGCAGGGCAAGACACTGGCTACAAGGGGGGCAGGGCAAGACACTGGCTACAAGGGGGGGCAGGGCAAGACACTGGCTACACGGGGGGCAGGGCAAGACACTGGCTACAAAGGGGGGGCAGGGCAAGACACTGAGTACAAGGGGGCAGGGCAAGACACTGGCTACAAGGGGGGCAGGGCAAGACAACTGGCTACAAGGGGGGCAGGGCAAGACACTGGCTACAAGGGGGGCAGGGCAAGACAACTGGCTACAAAGGGGGGCTGGGCAAGACACTGGCTACAGGGGGGCAGGGCAAGACACTGGCTACAAGGGGGGCAGGGCAAGACACTGGCTACAAGGGGGGCAGGGCAAGACACTGGCTACAAGGGGGGCAGGGCAAGACACTGGCAACAAGGGGGGCAGGGCAAGACACTGGCTACAAGGGGGGGGGGCCAGGCAACACACTGGCTACAAGGGGGGCAGGGCAAGACACTGGCTACAAGGGGGGCAGGGCAAGACACTGGCTACAAGGGGGGCAGGGCAAGACACTGGCTACAAGGGGGGCAAGACACTGGCTACAAGGGGGGCAGGGCAAGACACTGGCTACAAGGGGGGCAGGGCAAGACACTGGCTACAAGGGGGGCAGGGCAAGACACTGGCTACAAGGGGGCAGGGCAAGACACTGGCTACAAGGGGGGCAAGACACTGGCTACAAGGGGGGCAAGACACTGGCTAACAAGGGGGGCAAGACACTGGCTACAAGGGGGGCAAGACACTGGCTACAAGGGGGGCAAGACACTGGCTACAAGGGGGCATATATGGCTAAGAGGGCATGTCACTGGCTACAGGGGGCATATATGGATAAGCGGGCATGTCACTGGCTACAGGGGGGCATGTCACTGGCTACAGGGGGCATGTCACTGGCTAAAGGGGGGCATATGTGGCTAATGGTGCATATCACTGGCTACAGGGGGGCATATCACTGGCTACAGGGGGGCATATCACTGGCTACAGGGGGTATATTATGTGGCTATGGGGGCAGTAACCTGGGTACAGGGGGCTAATAACCTGACTACAAGGAGCATGTTACTGGCTACAGGGGGCATATTACTGCCTAAAGGGGGCAGTAACCTAGCTACAGAGGGCAGTAACCTGGATAGAGGGGCTAATAACCTGGCTAGAGGGGGCTACAACCTGGCTACAGTGGGCTACTACCAGGCTATAGGGGCCAAATATTTACCTACAAGGGGGTAATTATTACCATTTGGGGCACTATAGATGGGGATTTTGTATAGAGATAGGAAATTGTAGAGAAATGCTGATAAAATGAGGAGTCTAAGATGTTTGTTTTGTGCATTTTTCAGTGAAGAGTTGTGGACGGTAGAAGACATCATGGCGTCTGAGCCAGATGGAGAAGAAGAAGAGATAGAGAACAACTCTTCAGAGACGTCTCCGGTGAGTCACTAATTGTAACTGCAGTGTAATCACTTATATTTCTCCTGAGCATCTACATATAAAGGCTTTTCTCTGTAAAAATACATCCGCAGTTCACAATGAGACGCAAAAAATTCCATGTGCACCCAGCCCTACTCAGAAAAACTTAAGGGCCCGAACCCTGGATGTTTTGGGACCCTAGCAACACCCCTGCACTGCAGTCAGCATGGCTCCAGATACCTGTGACAACGCACCAGGATCTTATTGAGTGACTCCCAGCCTGTCTAGCTGCTGTACATGTTGCAGATGGCGAATACTCTGGATATTAGCTGCTGGACATAATAATGTGATTCAACTGTCTATATACACATAGTATGGAGAAAGGAGCAGTTAAAGATCACCTGTCTGAGGCACCAACTTACCTATGAACATTTTGTTGTGAAAGAGGGGGAACCAGAGGTACGCCATTCTCCCCAACTGCCCAGGATACACAGCATGCAACTTTTCCAGATGTCATTAAAGCTACCTTATTACTACCATCGGCCTCAAAGGAAAAGGGAACATCTAAAAAACAGAAAATAAGAGGGGATGAATTAACGTACAATAAATAGTCCCTTACATTGAGGAGAAAAGGTTTGTGGCATGTAGTGGCAATATATGTCCATAAACAGTGTCCTACCTATTCCTAGATATCCCCTCTTGTATGGGCTGCATCAGCTCCTCAGGTCACTATAGCTACAGACCTGTTTGATCTCTCATGATAGGCTGCCAGCACTGGTCACTATAGCTACAGACCTGTTCAATCTCTCATGATAGGCTGCGATCACTGTTCACTATAGCTATAGACCTGTTTGTTCTCTCCTGATAGGCTGCCAGCACTGGTCACTATAGCTATAGACCTGTTTGATCTCTCCTGATAGGTTGCCAGCTCTGGTCATTATAGCTACAGACCTGTTTGATCTCTCCTGATAGGCTGCCAGCACTGGTTACTAAAGATACAGACCTCGCTTCTATTGCAGCCTAGTAGAAGCCAGTAAACACTCCCCTGAATTCAAAATGAAACCAAGAAAACAGGACGAATCAATGTAGTGAGACAACCCCTTTAATGAACTATAGAATTATGGGTGAAGGAATGGGAGGAGTCTTGTGTACCATATCCTTACACTAGTGAATGTAATTCCAAAAAGGGTACATTGGGGAATTTCTAATTAGGCAATTTGATACATGGCAAGTTAAAAGACAAAACCAACAATATGTCTAAGGTGCATCATGTTAAAATAACACATACACACATTAAAATAAAAAAATATATATGTATATATACCCATATTATAAAAAAATTGGCAGAATAAAGAGAGTCCCTAGTTATGTTGGTGTCTTACACCTTTTCTATCTTGAAACCACCATCGTAGCTATGATTTTGCTGTATTTACTAAAGGGGCGCTACCTGTTCTCCTCTCAGTGATTGATGGGTTGATGTGTATACAGTATATACAGCAGCCCATCAATCACTGCTGAAAAGGATAGGTCGAGGAGAAGGGGGAGCATTGGTCTTAAATAACAGCTGTAGCTGTCAGAGTCAGTAAGGTATCCTCAAGGAAAGGCAGTATTTTACCATTGTGGCTTTAATTTCTCATTTCTGTGCATACAACGAAGCTAGCAGGAATACCATAGCCTTCATTGGTTGCAGCAATCAAGTGATCGCCAGATGTGACCTTACTGCTGAGTCTAATTAGATCCAGCCTAATACTTGTCATCTTTATTTGTGAAACTAAGGGTGCTTTCACACGGTGCGTTTTTGATGCGTTTTTGACGCGTTTTTTAGAAGCATCCTTTCTAGGACATATTATATATCAACCTATCCATCATACAATGGCATAAAAAATGCAATTTCTGTTTAACAGGTTGGTTACTATGTGATTCAAAACTTGCTGAATTTGGAAAAAAAAAACTATGCCACATGTATGGAAACTGCCTAGGTCTAAGACTTTCCTTGTTGCCCATAGCAACCAATCAGAGCGCCCCTTTCATTTCATATAGTGCTCTGAAAAAATGAAAGGAGCACTCCGATTGGTTGCTATGGGCAACAAGGAAAGTCTTAGAGCAAGACAGTTTTCATATATGTCCTAAATATTTTTGCTTTTTCCATTTGTTAAATTTTTGCTAAGTGCTCTTTAAACTCCTTTGTTTCATTATGGTCCTAATTTGTGGATAAATGAAAAGGATAGGGCAGAACAGCCTTAGAGGGGTTTTCTCAGTAAAGGCTTTCACAGGCATCTTGTGCTTTCTCTCTCTCTCTTACAGTTTCAAATCCAGGGGCGGATCTCTCCTCCCAGTAGGGGGGTCTCTCCTCCCAGTAGGCAGGTCTTCCCTCACTGAAGACTGGTGACATCATTCTGTGTGAGCAGTGGAAGGGAGAGGATGTCACAGCTCTGCAGACCTCCTGCAATGGTCAGTTCTCATGCCTGGAGAGCTGTCACCTCCCTCCACAAGCTCCTTGTAACCAGAACACCTACATTGCTGTAAACAGTTATACATACAGCCTGAACTGATTAATCAAATGTGAGAAATGCAAAATGCTCCCCCCTCGATTATCAGGCAGGAGGTAGAGGGGAAGTGTATAATGCTGTGTTATATGAAGGGAAAGTGAATCTAGCAGCTAGAGACTCAGTAGTTGCCCAGATATTTCACATAGAGCTGTCATTGGGAGAGGAGCAGAGAGGAGATCAGGCAGCCTTTATTACACAGCTCAGAGGGGAGTGAGAGGAGGATAATGAGAACACAGCCTGCCAGCAGCTAGCAGTGAGCTTAGACAGTTTCACTTTCACACAGCTCAGAGGTGAGTGACAAAGAGTGCAGGCAACCATTCATCGCACAGGGGGCATGGCCCGACCAGGGCTGAACTAAATATGAGGCAGTCAATCACAGTATAGGGAGCGTGGCTCAACCCAAGGCTTCAAATTCAGCTGTAGATACTTACAGATTAGCTCATAGCTGCTACACTAAATGATTTACATAATACAAACCAGTTACAAAATTGCTTATTTTTACTGTACCCATTATTACAGATATGATCTTTAAAGCGGGAAAAAAAACCCTTTAACTGCAGATACTGTGACAGCTCACATCAGAATAGAAGGATTAATAACCACGATTATTAATAGTCACAGAATCTACAGTATCCAAAGGTTTTGTTCCATTTTCTCAGCCTCCAAAAATGTAGAAATTACTAGCAGATCTGCAGCTGTCTTTAGAACTAGGTGTTTGGAGATATGCGCTTTCAGAATTAGCTGGGTGTGATGAGATGATCTAGTGATCCTGAGCCCATAATTTACCTCTACACATTTCTCTTATCATATCGATGTGGTTTCTAGTATGTATAATTTTATACAGCACAGTGGTGGCGGATTTATCTCTTCCTGTATTTCATTACCATGCGGGTGTAATGAAGATAAATTAGATCCTATGAATTTGATTCCACATGTGTAGTATAATAACTGCAGATGTATGAACTGCAGCTAGAGCAATGATATCCAGTCTTGATGTCCTGGCATTTGCAAGGTCTGGGGAGAAGTTTCTTCTTTGTATTAGCTAAGAGGAGTATGCTTGTCAAAAAGACAACCAGTATCACTGGTTTAGGGTCCTTGCAAATAGGAACTTAATGGCACATGACCTTCAACATTTTTCTTTTCACATATTGACAAGTAATTTGCAACTATTCTGTGGATGTTCTTTTTATGGTTTAAATGAGCAGTTGGTTTTTTGGTAGTTGGTCAGGTTCCTCTGATAAGCGTGAAGAAAACAGGGTAGAAAAAGACTACCCTATTTTCCTTTCATGTATTGGTGATGGTCTAGTATAATCTTATATATCCCTGTGGAGAGAACAATAGAGCAATCATTAGGTCATTATCTCTAAATAGTCTCATTACAAATAGTAGCTAAGTAGCAGCTGAAGTAAAGGGAGATTAGTCAGCCCAGCAAAACAAAAGTACTCTCTCACAGTTAAAAGAGGACAATACTTTATATTAAATTTGTAATTGCATATGATGCCAAAATAAAAGAAATTGGCAAAAATGAAAAAAAAAAAAAAAAAAAAAAAAAAAGCTTTCCAGGAATATTGGTTTTAATAAAAAAATACTCCCTTCTGGTGGAAGTGTCCCTTTAATGTTCAACTGTACTTGCATTCCTTAGTTGGCTTTCAGTGGCATGGAGGTATCCACATATAGTGATCCTTTAAAGGGATTGTGTCACAATTTTTTTTTTGCAGTAATGTGTGTGTTTTCTATCATCTTTTTATTCTCAATTGCTATAATTTTCATTATGAGCCTACAAAGAAAGTTATACAGATTCCTGTATGTGTGAGCCCTGCCCCATTTCAGAGATAGTCCTCTCCTGTGTGAATTGCACGACACACAGGAAGCTGCCATAAAGTAAACACTGTAGGTAAGAGACTTGAGAGGATTCCCGTCTGGTTAACTTCAGTGAGATCCCTCCCTGCTGTGAGCTCAGCATGCTCTATTGTCTGCAGGGAGCAGGCAGTCATGATTGTGGAGCCCAGAGGAGCAGCGACTGAATGTCTGCTCAGCAAGGCTGCCAGAGAAGAAGCAGACAAGTGTCCGACGTGTCCTCGTTCCTAATAAAGTGATCGTGCTTTTTGTCGCTAACGATTTTTGTGCAATTCAAGATTTTTCTGCTAATAAAGTTCTCTCACTTCTGACGTTAAAAATGCTTTCTTTTAACGGACTTTGGCGCAAGAATCCGTTTTTTGTTTAACGGATTTTTGCACTAAAATCCTTTTATTTACAGATTTTGACACTAATAAAATTCTCTCGCTTCTGACAAAAAAAATTATTTTTTTTACGGATTTTGGCGCGTAAATCCTTTTCGTTATGGATTTTGGTGCTCATAAAGTTCTCTCGCCTCTGATGCTGAAAATTTGTTTCTTTACAGAGAGTTTGCCGCTAAAATCCGATTTTTACAGATTTTGCCTCTGAAATCCGTTTCTTCACAGATATTGCCGCTAAAGTCCGTTTTGCTACGGATTTTGATGCTAAAGTCCGTTTCTTTGTGGATTTTGACGCTAAAATCCGTTTCTTCGCAGATTGTGACGCTAAAATCCGTTTCTTCACAGATTGTGACGCTAAAATCCGTTTCTTCGCAGATTGTGACGCTAAAATCCGTTCGCTGCGGATTTTGACGCTAAAATCCATTTCTGTCGGACCCAAACACGTATGTAACAAATAGCAGTGTGATTTACATTGCTTTTAATATGAAACAAGTATCGGTGTTCAGACGAGTGATCTCTGATGGGTCTCATTGCTTCTTTCGGATCCATCTTTTGGATCCGTTCCACGAATTGACGTCAATTCTTGATCTGAAAGACGCAGCAGGAGCCCTATTTAAAACTATAGGGAGTAATCCTGCTGCATCCAACACACATCCGAAAACACAGTAGCTGCATGTTGGATCTGTTTTAGATCCGATTGCTGCAGTGATTTTGGATCCGATTTTATGAACCAAGACGGATCCATAAATGCAATAATGTGCTGTACATCCCCTTTTGTAGGGCGGAGTCACACCCAATGGCTTGATTTATGCAGACATTAAAAACCAGACTTGAAGACAAGCAAAAAACGCGCCATAAAATGGCCGTTTTTTTCAACAATTTTTGACCGTCAGGGGACAAAAAACTCAGTTTTCTGAAGGTTTTTAGGATTTGGTTTTAAGGTGGTTTTTTGTCCACTGCAGGGTAGACAGAGCCTAATGTTCACATGTGAACTAAACGAATATTAGTTCTTAGGGTCTATGGACGTTGGCCACCTGTGGATACCTGTGAGCAGGGATGCAGACATATACTGTGGCGTTCCTTCCACATATCCACAGTGAAATAGAGTAAGGGTTTGTGCACACAGCGTCTTTGGATCTGCTTTTGGATCCGTGTTGGGTCCGAAAAGTGCATCCAAAAATGCAGCGTCTTTCGGATGCAAAATGCAGCTAAGTGTTTGGATGTGTGTTGGATGCAGCAGGATCACACCCCATAGTTTTAAATAGGGCTCCTGCTGCGTCTTTTGGACCAAGAATGGATGTCACTTCTTGGAACGGATCCGAAAGATATTGGTGATCACTCGTCTGAACGCCGATGCGTGTTTCTAATAAACTGCAATGTATAATCACACTGCTATTTATTAGATAAAGTGCTTGGGTCCGTTTGGGGACTGACAGACGGACCCAAACACATATCCAAAAGCATATGTAACACGGAGTCAAAGACGCCGTGTGAACATCCCCTAAATGTAATCACACTGTCACTCTGGTTCTTCCTTTTTCAGCTATGGATACACAACAGCTCTGTATGGTGTCCTCAGTCACCAACAAAATGGAGATTCTACAGAGTCTACAATCCAGCTCCCCCTCCTTATACACACAGGGGAGGGGGAGGCGTGTGAGGTCACCAAAAGACCAGCCCACTTTTACTGCAGGCTGTATTTCATTGTGTTTGTCCATGAGGAGAAAACTTTTTTTTCTTGGATGTGCTCCCTCTGGTGGCTAAGAGTGGGAAATATTGAAAACTATTATGCATTTTTTAATATTTACCACAAATTGAATAAAAGAAAAAAATATACTAAAAATTTAGACAAAAATTAACACAATATTTTATCAATAAAAAAAAAAAAATTGGGATGACAGATTTTCTTTAAAGTTTCTGCACACTTCAGTATTTTCTAAATTTCTGCGTAAATTTGCCCTTAAACTACATCAGATTTTTACACCCTAAAAGGAGATAAAGGGACCCAAACCTAACAAATGAGTAAAAAATATATTCGATTTGGTCATTTACTCAATGTCACTTATTTGTGAGTGGCAAAGCGTGTACTTTTGCTTTCAGCATCTGGCCTCCTTGTGCAGCAATAACTGCATCTACAATTGTTGATTAGTCCTGTACATCGTCTAGAAGGAATTTAGTCCATTTCTCAGTTCAAAAGCGGCTTCATCTATCCAATTCTGTTGGGTTTCTTCACATGAACTGCTTACTGTAGGTCCTTCCACAACATTTTCATTGAATTAAGGGCAAGATTTTAACTTGGCTATTCCAAAATGTAAACTTTATTCTTCTTTAACCATTCTTTGGTAGAATGACTTGTCTGCTTAGGGTCATTGTCTTGCTGCATGACCCATGTTCTTCTGAGATTCAACTCATGGCAGATTTTCCTTTAAAATTTTCTGATAGAGTTCAGAATTCATTTTTCCATCAATTATGGCAAGACATCCTGGCCCAGATGCAGCAAACAAGCCCAAATCATAATACTATCACCACCGTGCTTCCAAAATGGCACAAGGATTTTATGTTGACTTCCTTTCTCAAACAGAACACTTCTCATTTGAACCAAAAATCTCTATTGCAGTCTTGTAATTAAACCATGCACATCATTATACACCTTGCTCTTGGCATGATTTTTCATTCGTTTGTAGAGCACTCCTGGGAAAGGTAGTAATGGCCTTGCATTTTCTCCATTTGTACAGAATCTGTCTGACTGGATTGGTGCCCAAGCTCTTCAAAAATGGTTTTGCAGTCTTTTCCAGCCTGATGAGCATCAACAAATATTATTCTGAGATCCTCAGAAATTTCCTTTGTGCCATAATACACTGCCAAAAACATGTGCTGTACTGATGATCAGACTTTGATAAATCCTGATTATTTAAATAAAAACAGGTCACCTACTTTCACCTAGTTTTCTCATCTCAAGTTCAATCTTTGTCCATCAACCAAGAATTTTTTTCCCTCATAGTCTGGGATCCTTCATTTTTTTTTTTTTGCAAACGTGGGGCTTTATATGTCTTGATGAGGGGGGCTTCCATGGGCACACTCTGCCAAAAAGCCCCGACTTTGGGAGGGCTGCAGTAAAAGTTGACTTTGTGGAATTTTCCCCCATCTCCCTCCTGCACTCGGACTCAGCCACATGATCTTGGGGTTTTTTTTTTCCCTTCTTCACCAAGGCTTCTCCCGCGATTTCTTAGTTTTGGGTGGGGTCCAGGTCGAGGGAAAAGTTTTGGTCGCCCCAAAATTTTTCCATTTAAGGGGTTTTTGGAGCACTGTCCTTAGAACCTTGATCTGCAGAAAATTTTTTTGTAAACCTTTGGCCCGATCTTGCCACAATCTTCTCTGAGCTCCTTTGGGGGTTCTTTAGACCTCATGATTCTCATGTGACCTGCATGCCTGTGGCGTGAAGTCTTTTATAGAAAAGGGGTGTGCCTTTCCTAACCAAGTCCCCAAACATTTTAATTTTAAAAACAGTGGGCCCAATAAGAGTAGAAACCCCTCAAATAGGAACAAAAGGAAATGGACAGATGTGAGTTAAAAAAGAGTTTTTTACAGAAAGGATCTGAATACTTAAAACCATTGAATTTTTAGTTTTTCTTGTTAAAAAATTTGCAAAAAAATCTACATTTCTGTTCTTTTCCTTTCAAATGGGGGGCAAAGTCTTTAATACAAAAAAAATGAACTTTTTTGATCTTACCAAATGGCTGCAATGAAAGAGAGAGTGAAAATTTTAAAAGGGTGTGAATACTTTCCGTACCCACTGTACTTTTGCCTCTCAAATATTACTTTTTTGGATCTTTTTTTAAAAGAAAAAAAGCCCAAGTCTAATATTTTAGCTAATTTGTTTTAATCACTATATGTGCTTTAGGACTGGTATAGTTTTTAGGCAAAATTTATGCAAAATATAAAACATTTTTAAAGGGTTTACAAACTTTCATCCCCATATAACATGACATTACCATTTTCCCCGGAGGGGGACGGATGAAACAAAAAGGGAGGGAATAATTAATGTGCAGAGTGTCACATTACGGGCATGCTTTGGGGGCGTTTAAATAATATTGTCTATACTCAGACTTGAAAACTTAGACTAGACAGTCTTTTAAAGCGCCCCATTCATCATAGTATTGATGAATCTGGCGCATGTTTACACGGTCTAGTCCAAGTTTACACATTCTATAGCGGTTACCTTAAAAACAAATAATTGCCAAAAATTTTTGCACGCGAAACCATACCCCTTCAAAGTCAACGATTCACCGAGTCCATGCCCATTGCGGGCGAGGGACAAAGTGTCGAAAATGTCTAAGACAGGGGGCCCCAACCCCCGGGGCGCGGACCCGGGACCGGGCCGAGCGTAACCCCTGCAGGTCCGCGGCCCCGGCTAATGAGCCGGCGCCACGACCCTCAGGGGCCCGGCGGCATCTGTCGCGCGGCCGCTGTAAACCCGGGCCCCCCAAAAAATACAGCGCACACATCGTCGCTGCTTACAGGGAAAGCAGGAGCGATGCTTACCCCCCCCTGCTTTCCCTATCATGCAGATTCGGCTCACTGAGCTCCGCACTGCAGCGTGAGCGGCCAGGGGTGTGAGGGACAGTACGCAACCCCCCCGCCCGTTCATGCCCGGGGTGTCGGCTGCTGGGGGGAGGAGCTCGGCCGAGGTCAGGAAAGGTGATGCTACACTACTTCTTTTTTTTTTTTATTTTTTTTATTTTAATTGTCCCGGCTGCCCACTGGGCTGCATCACTTCTGGGGGCAGTATCCTACTTGGGGGGCCGCTATCTACACTACGGGGGGGCCCCAACACTACTGGGGGCCGCTACACTACTGGGGGCCCCTATCCTCTGGGGGCCGCTATCCCCTACGGGGGGCCGCTATCACACTGGGCACTTCACTACTGGAGGCAGTACACCTGGGGGCCCCTATCACTACTAGGGGAGCTACTCACTGGGGCCGCATCACACTGGGGGCCCCCCTACACTAAAGGGGGCCGCTATCTTTTATTCTGGGGGAGCTATCACACTGGGGGCAAACCACTACTGGGGCCCCCTACATCCTATGGGGGCCCATCACACTAGGGGCACTATCCTCCCAGGGCCCTTCCACCCTTTGGGCCGCACTACGGGGGGCCCCAACATCATTAATGGGGCACTCAAATACGGGGGCAGCTAGACAAACACTACTGGGGGGACAGTACAATCATACTGGGGGGAGCTATTAAAACTACCACAATGGGGGCGCTTTAAAAAAATCCACTACTGGGGCAGCTATTACACTACCACTATGGGGGGAGCTATGTATCACTACCACTATGGGGGGGAGCTATGTATCACTACCACTACTGGGGGCAGCTATTATCACTACCACACTGGGGGGAGCTAGTAAACACTCTCACTACTGGGGGGAGCTTGTTCACCTCATACTGGGGCAGTTGATCACATCCCCTACTGGGGCAGCTATTATCACTACACTATGGGGGCAGCTATGTACACATCACTACTGGGGCAGCATGTTCACTAACACTACGGGCAGCTATTATCACTATCACCCATGGGGGCGCTATCATGTATCACCGGGGGCAGCAATCTAGTAAAAACTAAGGGGGGAGCTACTATGTATCATACTGGGGGCAGCTATCAGTACTACTGGGGGCAGCTAACACTACAGGGGGCCGCTATCATACGGGGGCCCCCCTACACTACTGGGGGCCCTATCACTACGGGGGCCCCATCTTCACACTAGGGGCCCCCATCACATACTGGGGGCCGCATCTATCACTACTGGGGCCGCTATCTATCACATGGGGGGCCGCTTCCCCTACGGGGGGAGCATCCCTACGGGGGGAGCTAAGTATCTCAACTACTGTGGGGCAACTTCGGTATCACTAATGTGGGCAGCTACGTGTACTAATACTGGGGGCAGGCTACGTGTCACTTATCTCTACTGGGGGCAAGCCTACCGTGTCGCACATATCACTATGGGCGCAGCTACGTGATTACTTTCACTACTGGTCGGCAGACTAAAAGTATCACTACTGGGGGGCCAAATACGTACTCACTACTGCGGGCAGCTTCGTGTCACTTACTGCGGGGCAGGCATACGTATCCACTACTGGGGCGGCCAGGTAACGTATCACTACTGGGGGCAGCTAGTCACGTGTCACTATATCACTTACTGGGGGGGAGGAAGCTCGTGTCACTATCACTTCTGGGGCAGAGCCTAAGTATTACTATCATATTGGGGCAAGCCTACGTATTATTAGCACTGCAGGGGCAGCTATGATTATTATTACCTAATTACTGGCCGGCAGCTATGTATCATTATCACTACATGGGGGCATGGGGCAGCTATGTACTAACTATCACTCAATGCGGGGCAGCTATGTATCCATTATCACCTACTGGGGGCGGCTGCTATGTATCATTATCATATCTCGGGGGCCCAGACAGCTATGTTTCATTTATCACTACTAGGGGGCAGCTCTATGTATCACTATCACTTCTGGGGCATGATGGCGGGCAGATATTAATCACCTTCACATACTGGGGCAGCTCAGTATGTATTTATTATCACTACTGGGGGCACGTATTGTTTCATTATTCACTAGTGGGGGCCCAGCTATGTTTCATTATCACTAATGGAAGGCAGCTATGTATAACTATCACTACTTGGGGCAGCTAAGTCATCAATTCTGGGGGCACAACTACGTATAACTACTCGTGGGCAGCTACGTGATCCATACTGGGGGAAGCTACGTGTCACTATCACTACTGGGGGGCAGCTACCCGTGTCACTATCCTTCAGCTGGGGCGGCGCAAGCTACGCTATTACATCTACTCACTACTGGTGGCAGCTAATGTATCCACTACTGTGGCGGGCAACATACCGTATCATACTGGAGGGCAGCTAAGTTGTCACTACTGGGATGCAATTACGTATCAATACTGGGCGGCAGGCTACTGTACACTATCACTACTAGGGGGCATGCACTACGTGTCCACATATCACTACTGGGCAGAGACTACGTATTACTTTTCACTAATGGTCGGCAGAACGTCATTAATAGCACTGCAGGGGCAGCGATGTTTGTATTCACACTACTGGAGGTAGCTACCTGTATCATTATCTCTTACTGGGGGCTGCTATGTATCACTCATCACTTTACTGGGGGCAGAAAGCTTGTATTCATTATCACTACTGGGGGCGCAGCTCATGTATCATTATCACTACTGGGCCGGCAGCCCACAGCTCAGCTATGTCTTTCATTATCACGTACTGGGGGACAGCTATCTATCACTATCACTACTGGGGCAGCTATCTATACACTATTCACTTATGGCGGCAGCTATTGCTTGTATTATTATCACTCTGGGGGCCCAGCAGCTACTGTTCATTATCATAGTGGGGACAGCTATGTTTCATTATCACTTACCTGGGGCGCAGCTATGTATCACTATCTCCTACTGGGGGCACGCCTAAGTTTACACTCTGGGGGGCAACGACGTATCAACTACTCTGTGGGCCACGAAATGTACGTCGTCAACTTCTGGGGGCCTGATACATGTCACCTATCACTATGGGGGCAGCCTAACGTTGTCACTTACTCACTACGGGGGGCAAGAGCTACGTATTACTATCACTCTGGTTGGGAGCTAAGTACTCAAATACTGGGTCGGCAACTACGTATCACACTACTGGGGGCAGTTATGTGTCACTACTGGGCTCGGCAGCTACGTATCACTCACTGGGGGGCATGCTTCACGCTCATCACTACTGGGGGGAGGCCGCAGCTACGATGTCACTATCACTACTGGGGGAAAGCTACGGTGTCACTATCACTACTGGGGGCAGCTCAGCTACGTATTACGATACTACTAGGGTGGCAGTAGCTACGTATTATTAGACTGCCTGGGGCCAGCTATGCTTTTATTACCAACTACTGGGGACTGCTTTGCTTCATTATTCACCTTTGGGCGGCAGCTTGTATCACTTCACTACTGGGCGTGCGGGCAGCTTATGATCATATCACTACTGGGGGCAGGCTGATGTTCATTATCACTACTTGGGGCCAGTCTATGTTTCATTATCATACTGGGGGCAAGCTATATATCTCCTATCACTACTGGGCATGATGTCTATCACTATCATACTGCGGGGCAGCCTATGTACTTATTATCACATACTGGGGGCGCTATGTTTCATTATCACTAGTGGGCCGGCAGCTATGTTTACTTATCACTATCATGGACGGCACGCTATGTATCATATCTACTTCTGGGGCAGCTACGTGTCACTATCAACTACCTGGGGGCGCTATTGTATTATTAGCACTGCAGGGGGGCAGTATGTTTCACTTTCACTTTACTGGGGGAAGCTCTATGTTTCATTATCACTACGCGGGCCAAAGACTATATGTCGTCATTTATACATACGGGGCAGTATGTCATCCACTATCACTACAGGGGCAGCTATTGCTATCACATATCACCTACTCGGGGGCAGCCTATGTTGTCGTCATTATCACTACTGGGGCAGCGCCTATAATCGCTCACTATCACTTCTGGGGGGAGTTCTATTCTTATGTGTCATTATCACTACTAGGGGGGCCATGCTATGTGTTCCATTTTCTACTACTGGAAGCCAGCTATGTTTCACTTATTCACTGCTGGCGGCAGCTATGGGCCATCTAATGGGGCAGCTATGTATCACTACCTGGGGCAGATAATGTATCACTTACAGGGGCCTGGCTTTGTGATCACTATCAATACTGGGAGCAGCTATGTTTAATTATCACTACTGGCGGGGGCACTCTATGTTTCATTATTCCCATAATGGGGGCAGCTTATGTTTCATTTATCACTACTGGGGGAAGCATCTATCACTATCTCTACTGGTGGCAAGATATCTATCAATTCATCAACTACTGGGGCCACGCTATGTACTGCATTATCACTGACTGGGAGGCCAGCTATGTTTAATTATACTTGTAGGGGGCAGCTTTGTTTCATTATCACTACTTGGGGCCTGCTATGTACTCACACTATCACTATGGGGCAGTTAAGTATCAGACTGGGGCAAACTACGCTTCAGCACACTACTGTGCCGGCAGCTACGTGTCTCTACTGGGGAGCAGCTTAAGTGTCACTATCCCTATGGGGGCGAGCAAGCTACGTGTCACCTTTCACTACATTGGGGGCAGCTGAAAATATTACCTAATCACTAGTGGTGGTGCTAAGTAATCACTACTGGGGGGCCAAATAACGTATCACTACTGGGGCCAGTCTTATGTGTCACTTACTGGGGCAGCTACGTATCTCATACTCGGGTTGCGCGCCAGCTCACGTATCAACTATGGGGGGGGCAGCTACGTGTCTCTATCATATGGGGGCATGCTAAGTGTCCACTATCCCACTACTGGGGCCAACTACGCTAGTACTCATCACTACTGGGGGCAGCCTACGTGATTATTAGCAACTGTCAGGGGCCCTGCAGGCTATGTATTTATTACCAATACTGGCGGCAGCTATGTATCATTATCAATACTGGGGCAGGCTGCTTAGGCAGCTATGTATCACCTATCACTACTGGGGCACCAGCTATGTATCTTTTATCACTAACTGGGCAGGGGAAGCTACTGTTTCACCTTTTCACTACATGGGGGCAGCTATGTTTCATTATCACTACCTGGGGGAAGCTATTCTGATCACCTATCATACTGGGGCAGATATCTTTCACTCATCACTACTTGGGGCAGCTTGTATTATTATCATACTGGGGGCAGCATATTGTTTCATTTTCACTAGTGGGTGGCACTTGTTTCATTATCACTCACTGGGGGCAGCTATGTATCACTATCACTACTGGGGGGTGCAGCTACGTGTGTCCACCTATCAATATGGGGCAAGCTATGTCATTTATTAGCACTGCAGGGGCCACAGATATTGTATCACTAATCACTACTGGGCGGACAGCTACTGTTTCACTTATTCAATAACTGGGGCAGCTATGTTCTCAATATCACTACAAGGGCAGCTATGTGTCAATTATCACCTTACAGGGGCTGCCTCACTATTGTTTCCACCTACTCACCACAGGGGCAGCATCATGTATCACTATCACTACTGGGGGCAGCTATGGTGTCATTATTCACTAATCGGGGCCAGCTAGTAATGTCACCTTATCATATACTGGGGGCAGAGCTTTGTCGCTCATTATCACTTACTGGGGGCCGGCAGCATATCGTGTCATTATCACCTTACTGGAGCAGCTCTATGTTTTCATTATCACTGCTGGGGGCAGCTATTGTGACATTGCTGGTGGCAGCTATGTATACTAACTGGGGCAGCTAGGTATCACACTGGAGGGCAGTATGTATCAATACAGGGGGATCTGATATGTGTCCCCATTATGTCACTGTATGGAGCAGCTAATGTTTCATTATCACTTAATGGGGGCCCATCTATGTTTCATTATCCCTACCGGGGGCAGCTATGTTTCATTATACTACTGGGGGCAGCTAATGGTTTCCATTATCGCACCTACTGGCGGCAGATATGTATCACTATCACATACTGCGGGGCAGCTTATGTATCCACTATCAACTATTGGGGCAGATATATATGTATCCACTATCACCCTTCTGGGGCAGCTATGATCACTGATCACATGAACTGGGGCCACAGCTATGTTTCAGTATCATACTGGGGTGCAGATTGTATGTATTTATTATTATCTATGGGGGCAGCTATGTTCTCATGTTTAACTACAGGGGAACGCTATGTATCCAATGACTACCTGGGGCAAGCTATCTATGACCTTTCACTTACTCGGGCGCAGCACATATGTATGTACTCAAATATTTAATACTGGGGAGCTATGTCAACTCATCTATCAAACTACTGGTGGCAGCTATCTCATTGTATCACTATAACTTACATGGGGGGACTGGCTATACTATCACCATAACTACTCGGGGGCAAGTTAATTTTTTCACTTAGCCACTAATGGGGGGCTGCTACTGTTTCATTATCACTTACTGGGGCGACAGAGCTAGTCTTGTTTCTTATCACTACTAGTGGCAAGCTATGTGTCACAGTACACTACTGGGGGCCCCAGCTATGTTATAATTAGCATACTGCAGAGGGACAGCTATGTTATCAATCTATCACTACTGGCGGCAAGAATGTATCATTAATCCCTCAAGGGGCAGCCTATGCATATCACTAATTCACTACTGGGGGCAGCTATGTATCAATACTGGGGGCAGACTATGTATCATCTATCACTACTGGGGCCAGCTATTCCTCACTATCTCTACTGGGGCAGTATGTATTCATTATCACTCTACTGGGCGGAAGCTATGTTTCACCACTATCACTACTTGCGGGGACCTGCTCATGTATCACTATCACTAACTGGGGCGAGCTTGTATCACTATCACTAACCTGGGGAGCTAGGTATCAAATTCTCCCCACTTACTGGGAAGCAAGCCTATGTATCACTGCTCATCTTTACATGGGGGAGCTATCCTATGTTCACTATACACTACTGGGGCAGCTATGATCTTAACTTATAACTAAATGGGGGCAGCTTCTATCGTTTCATTATCAATACTGGGGCAGCTTACGTTGGTCACTGTGACTACTGGGGCAGCTATCGTTAATTACCGCACTGCTGGATGGCAGATATGTTCACTATCACTACTGGCCCGGCAGCTATGTATCATTTTCCCTATCAGGGGCTAGCTATGTGTCATCTATCACTATACAGGGGCAGCTATGTGTCATTATCACCATACAGGGCAGCTTATGTGTCATTAATCACTAACTGGGGGCAGCTCTCTATGTTCACTCATCACTACTGGGGGGCTCAGCTATGTACTCCCTATCACCTACTGGGGGCAGCCTATGTTTCACTATCACTATGGGGGCAGCTATGTGTCATTCCCACTACTGGGGCAGCTATGTATCACTATGTATCACTATGGGCGGCCAGCTATGTAATTCTCACTATCACCCTACTGGGCGGCAGCTATTGTGTCCTTTATCACTACTGGGGCGATATGTGTAATTATCACCTACTGGGGATAGCTATGTCGTCATTATCACACTACAGGGGCAGCTATGTGTCATTATTACTACTATAGCAGATATGTTTCATTATCACTACTGGGGCAGCTATTGTATTACTTATTAATGGGGCCAGCTATAGTATCACTACTGGGGCAGCTTATCTATCACATACTCACTACTGGGGAGCTATGTTTTATTATTCACTACTGGGGGAGCCTATGGTTCATTATCACTACTTGGGCAGCTATGTATGTCTCACTATCTCTACTGGGGCAGCTAAAGTATCACCTACTGGGGCAGCTTATTCTGTTTCATTATCACTACGGGGGCCCAGACTATGTATCACTATCACTACTGGGGGCAGCTACTGTATCTCACACTGTCACTACTGGGGGGCAGCTATATATGTATCACCTATCACTACTGGGGCGCAGCTATTGTTTCATTATCACTACTGGGGGGCAGCTACGTGTCATTATCATTATTGGGGCAGCTACGTGTCACTGGGCACTACTGGGCAGCTATGTATAACTCTAAGCACTGCCAGGCGGCCAGCTATGTTATCATACTCCATTTACTGGCGGCGGCCAAGCCCATGTATCATATATCCCTTACGAGGGCAGCTATCGTGTACATTATACAATACAGGGGCAGCTATTGTGTCATCCTAATCACTACTGGGGCACGCTATGTAGTCATTATCTCTACTGGGGCGCTGCTTTGTATCACATATCCACTACTCGGGCCTCCCCGGCCTCGGCAGCCTATGTTTATCACTATCAACTTCTGGGGCGAGCTATGCTATCCAAAATCACTACTGGGAAGTCGGACTGCTATGTGATCACACTTATCACTACTGGGAGCCCTAGCTATTTGTCTTCACCGATACACAACTTGGGCCGCGCAGATATGTATTCACTCATCACTTACTGGGGCGGCAGCTATGTGTCATCAACTCACGTCTGGAGGCGCCAAGCTCATGTGTCCACATTATCAATACTGGGGAGCAGCTATGTTCTTTATCACTACAGGCCGGCTAGCTATGTGTATCATTTATTAATAGTATAGCAGATATGTTTCATCTTTCAATAATGGTCAAGGCAGGCGTTGTTTAACTACTGGCTTGGCGCAGATATCTGTATTAGCACATTCGGGAAAGGGCACAGTCGTCGAGACTGCATCAACACCTACTCGGACGGGCAGCTATGTTTTCATTTATCACTTATGGGGAGCGGCCTGCTTATAGATGTTTGCTCATTATCAACTACTTGGGCAGCATATCGTAATCACTATCCACTACTCCGGCGATGGTTGGGCGGGGGGGGCAGACTATATATGATCAATCACATCAATCTATGGGGCTAGCTTATTATCACCATCACTACTTGGCGGCCCGCTTATGTCTATACATTATCACACTAATGGGAGAGCCAGCTATGTATCACCCCCCCCATATCACTAGTCGGGCAACGGAGCAGCCTATGCTTTCATCCTATCACTACTGTGGTGGGCAGCTAATGTATCACTACCACTACAGGGGAGGAGCTATCGAAGCACCTAATCCATCTTAACAGGGGCAGCTATAGTTTCTGATATTTCCCACTACCGGAGGGTGGAGATCATTTATTATTTACAGGCGTTAAGGGCACATCTTGAGGCATATATCTCTATAAAGGTATATGAGATGTTTACAGATGTACATTAGAACATCGTACTAAGGATAGCACTTCCACAGAGCTGACCCCAATATTTAACTGCAGAAGATGATTACTCGGCTCTGTGGTCCGTCAGCATTATTAATATAATTGTGATTCCCCACCAGCAGCGTGCGACAATCAGTCTCCAGTTTATTAATAAAATAATCGGGTTTCACCCTCATACGATACCCCTACATAATGGACACCTGTTTACAATCTTTATATCTGGAGTAGGTCTTTTTGATGTGTGTGCATTTCTCAACACATTCCCAACCCACCCCTCCAAACCCCGCGCCCCCCACATAAACCCCGCCCACACTGGGGGCCGTGGATCGAACGAAAAAAATAGTCCCCCCCACATACCTAGTAGGCACTCAAATACCCGGTTCCTGGGTTGGTAGTTGAAAAAAGGTTGGGGAGACCGCTCGCTGTTTATACACCTTATGGAATTACTCTGACGCTTGTTCACATCAAACTAAGCGTGCTATTAGAAGAACATGCATTTGGAACAATGCCAGGAAATGTAGTAACAGTTCTTAGACCTTGCTTAGCTGGTTCGTTTACACATTGTACCTGGATGCTGACAGCGACAGAGCGACTGTGGTGCGTCGACTACCCCCCCCAAAAGACACATTTTTAGTTTCCCAATGGAATTTCTATAGACAATCAGCAGAAGGAGCCCAAAACGTTCCAATACATTCTATTCTCCTATGTGGAAATAAGATCCTCATATTCCGTTAGGCTCTCGAGGAACAGAAGAGGGCTTGGTGTTGCTTCCACCCAAATCAGAGGAGAGCGGACCAACAGCGGACAGAAAATCATCATGTTTATATGGATGATGGCTCACGCCAATCCAGCGAGAGGAGCGATCAGTCTTGCATTTACCGCTATGAGAAAGAATAAAACCCTCTATTACTTTGATTAGGCCTATTAGTGAAAAAAAAAAAACAAATGGGTTGGGGTTGCTTCACCCATAACTCTGTGGGGTAGTCTGAGATAAACAACAGTTATATCCTTAAGAGTTTTTCCTTCATTATAAGAGAGGTGTAACTTGTTAAAACTGTCCGCCCTACTATGCTGGACACTTTGGTTCAAACAACATTTCCAATCAGCTATACAGATGGGTACTTCACTTTAAAGTTAAACATTACTAGGATGAATATGTTAATTGGATGCTGAAACTATGACTTTCAATCACCCGTACTGTTGCCTAAGTTTATTTTAAAACATCATCTAATGCAACTGTATTTATCGGAAACTGTCAGTAATAAGCACTGTCTGTCGATGCCATTTGACTACAACATCAGTGAGAAGCTTTGAATTGTCCCCCTCATCCAAGCTCAATCCACTTGCCCACACTATTGTCTAATGATACCCATTTTCCACAATGGACACATCACAAATGTTTTTATATATAGGGGTCAACCATAGTGAGGTCATATCATGTGACCTTCATAGCATGGGCATGGCAGCCCCACAGCAAGGACTCCACTGCCGATACATGACACATTTCTACTATGGACACATAGCATTATTTTGATACTTCACACCCTTGTACACTTTCTGAAAGTTCATTTGGTCTATTTTAATGGAGTAACTATGTAACACTATCTGTACTAATATAAACATATAAAGAAACATTGTAACAGAACTCCTCTCTAGTATACACAATGTAGGTGCAGATGTAAGTATGGCAGCCGAAACATACAGCAACACAAAAACCTGTGGACTGCGGTCAGATGGAGGAGCAGCAAAGCCTAATACATTTGTGTGTTCTCAGGGTTCCCAGCCATATAAACCACGGCATTGATTCACTTACATTGCTCAGAAGTCTCCTAAGGCTATGTTTTCACAGCAAAGTTTTCTGTCGGCTTTTCGGCGGTTTTAGTATTTTGAAACCGCTGAAAATCTAACGGAAAACAGTTCACATAGACTTCAATACAAAAAATTACCTGTAGTCTACACAGGTCGTTTTTTTTCAAGTCGTTTTTGGCCATTGCTGGTTTTAGGAACATGTTGTAAAATCCGCCAGAGTCCAGTAGAATATTTACTATTGAAATCTATGTAAATCGGTGGACGGTTATTGCCGTGGTTCTGCTGAAAAACCACACTAATTTTTAAACAAGGTATATAAGTCCCACCTATTTAAAAACCAGTGAAAACTGCCTGTCAAAGAAACCACGGCAAAACCCCAACAAAAACTAAAAACCACCCAAACGGTTTGGGAAACCCCACGATTTGGACAAAAAAAAAGAAATACTCAGGCTTTGGTTTCCGACAAAATTTTTGTCCTATACAGTGTAGACCTAGCCTTAGGTAATTGCGGGACGTATTTCACCCCACAATTACGCCGTGTGTACAAGGGTGGGGTATACGCAGTGAATAATTGACATGTCACTTCTCCTTCTCTCACCGCTCGGCGTATTGTTCTCTATGAGAACTGTGGATTACCGTAAGATGGACTATTTCAGCCCCCTAATTTGGCAGTACGGGGGCGAAATTTTGGGCTGAAATATGTCCCCCGAATAAGCCGTGTGAACATAGCCTTACAACTTTCCCTCCAAAAGTGTAATACAGACCCACTGTCATCTCCTGCAGGAAACCTGCCCTGAAGCAGCTGCAGCCAACTATCCTTAATTAGGATCCCTCCCCTCCCAGGTGCCAATCACAGGGACCCCTTTTAGTTTCTGGACGAATCCAATGCTAACAAATCTCCCTTTTAATGAGGGCTGTGTACAGTGTTGTAAATATGGGGCACTGGGCCCTTTTGTTCCAAATAATGTTATAATAACCAGTGTATTAATATTAATTGTCATATAAGGGGTGTTCCAACCAATCCCATTAACTTTTTTTTTTTTTTTAAATCTCTGCTGAAGTATTGGAAAGATAAATGTCCTATGAGAGTTTAATAAGCTAAAAGCAGTTTGTACATAGTAAAACCTCATGACAGCTTTGGGGATTCCCATTGCTGGATATTTTTTTAATTCTTTTCTGAGACCTTTGAAAGATAAATATTTTATTGGAACCATATTGGGTAATGCAGCTTTGTAGCTTAGTTGTTAGCACTTTTGTTTATTAACATGGGGATCTTGGTTCAAATCGCCTACTTGAATTTTATGTTGTTATTTTTTTTTTAATTGTTAAGGCCTTTGAAAGATAAATGTTCTAGAAGAGCTAGGCTGCCTGTATGTTCACATGGCTGATTTGAATGCTGTCTTTGGTGCTGTTTTGGAGCATTTCCTTGACCAAACAACATTCAAAAAGCCTTCAAAACACACCCAGACCATTTTCATTGTTTCCTATGGAAAACAACGGCGTAGTTAAAGGGGTGTTATCGTTTGAGCGTCGTGCTGTTAGAATTTTCTCAATTATTTGAATCCAGGGGCATGTCCTTCCCCGTCAGCAGGCGTGTCTTCCTCCCAGGAGTGTGTTCCCCCCCCACTGAAGAACTGTGTCATCATCATTTTGTTTAAAGCAGGGGATGCAGAAGGTTGTCTGGTAAACACTCTGTAGCCTCCTCCTGCTTCGTTGTCTGCAGCCTGAGGCTCCAAAATCCCCGCAAGCACCGTCATATGTCTTAGTTTACTCACACTGAAAATAGCAGCTGTTACTTCTAGGGGGTTTTTACCCCAAAAGTATGACAAAGGGGAGATCTTTTACTCAATACAAATGTCAGCTTCAAGTAAAAATCCGCTTCCTGTCATGACATTGGTGAAAACAATGGGGGGGAAAGCAAATCAGCTTTGAAAGAAGGCCCTGCTCACCTTAACGGGCATGGGCTTATGTGCGAGGGTAGAGCTGAGCATGATAGACTATTTCTTTTACAACGAAGGGTTTGGAGTTCTAGTCCCCACAGGGAATTTCCCCCCCCCCCCCTAAATTCTACACATATGTAGAAGACCTAAAATATATATGTTAAACTCTATAAAAATTATAACACATACAGGGGTCCCCTTAAAATTGTCTCATCCCCCCAGAATATACATTGTACAGTATGTTTGGAAATGCTTGGGGTGTGACTGCAAGGAAAGGACACTTATGGGGAGCTTTGGTGTGGGTTTTATGAAAAAATTTAGA
>JAODAL010000770.1:0-273490 GCA_025379985.1 Phyllomedusa bahiana
TTTCCCAAAAACAATTTACCTGGTCATCCTCCCATTTTTCCTTATCTAGGCTTCAAATCTTCCCCGACTTGAAAAAAAATGGAGTTAATTTTCCATTCCTGCCGGATTTCAGAGGAGAATAAAATGACTCCATCAATTACCCTTATCTTGGATGGCACAAATTTACTAACAAAAAAGTTTTTACCCCGAAATACCTTTATCTGATTAGAACACTACCCTTACTTTTTCCCCCCCAGTAGCTCATTTCAAAACTACAACAATTTTTATTTGGCTTTATTTGGGCTCAAAAAACCAAGTTTAAAAACAATTCCTATATCAACCGCTAGTGGAGGGGGTTTGTCATCCCTAACCTTCTTTTTTATAAGGGTGGCACTGTTTAGAACCTTTTTAGTATCTCGGGGAATTCTCCGGGATTTACAACCGGGGCTACCTGGAAACGTCATCCCCTTTGGCTCGCTTAAGAAACCTCTTGAGGGCCTCACTCAGTTTCCCAAATTTTTTGAGTTCCCCACCCTTAACCTTTTAGCCAAAGCTGGAACAACTTTGTGTTTTTCCCCAAACTGGCTTTTAACAAAATAAGATTCATGCTCATTTTTGTCCTACGGGCGGAATCCCCCACCCCTCCCCCTCGCGGTGGTTTAAAAAAGGGGAATCTCACAATTGGTGACCTTACACAAAGGATACTCAATCCTTTGAAGACCTGAGACCCAGTTCCAATTCCCCAAATAACATTTTATGTTTACCTCCAGATTCGAATTTCCCTTTCCCACAATGGAATTTCTCAGAATTTTTCCTCGAAAACCTTCTCCTTTCAAAATTTTTTTAGTAAGAAAAGAGGTTTTGAACGAGGTCTGTCTTTAATTTTACTCCTTCTTGTTATCTCAGGGGGGAATGATAAACCTCCCCTTTTGCAGAAAGGAAACAAAAGGGGGTAAATTTTCCTCGGGAGGACTGGGGAAAGGGCACCAAAGACTAGAAAACTATCCAAAGTGCTTTTTAATCATACGGTATTAAAAATACTTTTACTGGAACCTTTACCCCTTGCAACAATGCTTTGCGTTTCCCAACCATAGGGCCGTTCTGGAGACAGCGGATCGCGGGGATTTTTACTTCATATTTGGAGCTGTCCTTCTGTCTTAAACTCTGGGGAGCTTTAAATTTTTTGCTGCAACCCTTTCAAGCCCCCTTTCCCTTTCACTAAACTTGCAGTTCAAACATGTCATTTAATTCCCTTCCGCATCTCACCAACGGGTTTTTTTTTCATGTACTGAAACCACTAGATCAGTAATGCTTTGAACGGAAAAACTCTGCCCCTTTTCTATTTCAGAAGTTAAAGTAGAGCCCAACACTCAATTTTCATGCGGAAAACGCTTAGTGATCCCTCCCCACCTGGTCCCTAAATTGGGCTCAGGTGGGCCCTCTGGGGCTTCCTCCAGATACCGCGTAACATCACACACAGGGTTAAACCCATTGTTTCCTTTCTCTTAGAGTTTTTAGTCACTTTTACAAAAACCCGCTATTGCTAAAGGGGCATCTGTCTATCATTGGCTTTGTATAATTTTTTAACTCATGCTTAGATATGCTGTACCCCGGCAATGACTGCTCTCTTGTTACAGACATGGCTTGTTATGTTATCCTCTTCCCCTTGCCTTCTGATTTGTGTTTATTTTTCTATTCTGTTATGGAAAAAAATTGTAATAAAACTTATGTTTTAAATAAATATCCAAGGGGGATCTAAGCCTGTTCCTGTTGTATTCATTTAAAGAAACAGCGTTTTTACAATACAAATACCACTTCATTTTTGGCTGCTCAATTTTTTTGCGCAATTTACATCCAGGGGTTAATAAGCGTTGTTTTTTGCTGGGGTTGACTAAAATAAACCGTCTTTAACCGCCAAAAAATACTTTTTTCCCTGTAGCATAATTCACAAGCGAAGGTTAATTCCCAATTTTTTCTCTTGTTGTGTGGCGTAAAAAACACGCCATTGTAACACGCACAAAGCTAGTAGTTTGTGGTGCTAAATTTTGTTTCCGCAATTTACATCCAGGGGTAAATTAAGCGTTGTTTTGCTGCTGTGGTGACTAAAATAAACCGTCTTTCACCGCCAAAAAATACATTTTTCCTGTAGCATAATTCACAAGCGAAGGTTAATTAAAATTTTTTCTCTTGTTGTGTAGCGTAAAAAACACGCCATTGTAAGGCTATGTCTACACTGCAGTGGACAAAAAACGACCTGAAAACGAATTACTAAAAACGTTCATGAAACTGAGTTTTCTGTCCACTGCCTGTCAAAAGCAGCGAAAAAACTCAGTTTTTTTGGTGCGTTTTTCGTTTTTTGGAGCGTTTTTGAAGCGTTTTTTTTGGAGCGTCTTTGGCTCTGCTTTTTAATGTATGCAAAAATTTAAGCCATTGGATGTAAACTACACCCTACAGCCGGAGTTAACATGTTAAGTAGTCCCTTCCTTTAGATCACTGTAGCCATTGTGAGAAACTTTGTCCTTGTGTCCTGCTGCTGCGTGCTACGGGCTTTATTAAATTTTGCACCAGACTTGCACCAAAATCCAAAAAAACCCACATTATCTTTGCATACAGCAAGATAACTGAAATTAGCATCAAACTCTGTAAAGAAAAGGTTTTTTAGCGCCAAATTCCAAAAAAACGCATTATTGCGCCAAATCTGTAAAAAAAAAATATTTTTAGTGTCAGAAGCGTGATCATTTATTAGCGCCAAAATTTTTAAGATATTAACTAAGGGCCCCAAATCCCTCAAAAAAACGGATTCTTGGGGCCAAAATCCGTAAAAAATTTATTTATTTGCGTCAAAAGCAGATCACTTTTATTAGCGCCAAAATCTGTAAAAATAACGGGATTTTGCCCAAAAGCCATAAAAAATGGATCCTTGCGCCAAAATCCGTAAAAAATGTATTTTTGGCATCAGAAGCGAGATAACGTTATTAGCAGCAAAATCAGTAAAAAAAATTATTTTAGTGTCAAAAAACGTAAACAAAACGTATTTTTTGCGCCAAAATCCGTAAAAAACGTATTTTTGGCGTCAGAAGCGAGATAATGTTATTGGCGCCAAAATCAGTAAAAATAATTAAATTTTAGGGGTCAAAAAAAGTAAAAAAAAAGGGTTTTTGAGCCAGAATCCGTAAAAAAAAGGATTTTTGGCGTCAGAGGCGAGATAACTTTATTGGCGCGAAAATCAGTAAAAAAAATTATTTTAGTGCCAAAAAAACGTAAAAAAACCGGATTATTGCGCCAAAATCCGTAAAAAACGTATTTTTGGCGTCAGAAGCGAGATAACGTTATTAGTGCCAAAATCTGTAAAAAAAATATTTTAGTGCCAAAAAACGTAAAAAAACGGATTCTTGTGCCAAAATCCGTAAAAAACTTATTTTTGGCGTCAGAAGTGAGATAATGTTACTAGTGCCAAAATCTGTAAAAAAAATTATTTTAGTGCCAAAATCCGTAAAAAAAACGTATTTTTGGCGTCAGAGGCGAGATAACGTTATTAGCGGCAAAATCTGTAAAAAAAATTATTTTAGTGTCAAAAAACGTAAAAAAAACTGATTTTTGCGCCAAAATCCGTAAAAAAAAACGGATTTTTGCCGTCAGAGGCGAGATAACGTTATTAGAGCCAAAATCTGTAAAAAAAAATTTTTTTGTGTCAAAAAACGTAAAAAACGGATTTTTGCGGCAAAATCCGTAAAAAAACGGATTTTTGGCGTCAGAGGCGAGATAACGTTATTGCCGCTAAAATCTGTAAAAAAATTTATTTTAGTGCCAAAAAATCGTAAAAAAAGGATTCTTGCGCCAAAATCCGTAAAAAAAGCTATTTTTGCCTCAGAGGGATGATAACGTTATTAGAGCCAAAATCTGTAAAAAAAATTTATTTTAGTGTCAAAAAACGTAAAAAACGGATTTTTGCGCCAAAATCCGTAATAAAACGAATTTTTGGCGTCAGAGGCGAGATAACGTTATTGCCGCTAAAATCTGTAAAAAAAATTATTGTAGTGCCAAAAAACGTAAAAAAACGGATTCTTGCGCCAAAATCCGTAAAAAAACGGATTTTTGGCGTCAGAAGCGAGATAAACTTATTAGCGCCAAATCTGTAAAAAAAATTATTTTAGTTCCAAAATACGTAAAAAATGGATTTTGGCGCCAAAATCCATAAAAAACGTATTCTGGCGCCAAAATCCGTAAAAAACGTATTTTCAGCATCAGTAGCAAGATAACTTTTTTAGCGCCAAAATATGTTTAGAAAAGGATTTTAGCATCAAAATCTGTAAAAAAAAAAAAAGATTCTGACGCCAAAATCGTAAAAAACGTAATTTTTAGCAAATAAATATGAATTGCGCAAAAAACGTTTAGCGACCAAAGCATGATCAATTTTTATTACAAAAGGTACAAAAAAGGACTCAACAGACACTTGTATGCAGATTTGATAAGATATAACTTTTGTAACACCCAATATAGGGGGGACTTGGGTCTCCTGGGAGGGTTTTTTTATTGAAAAAAAACGCGGCAAAAAATGCCGCGAAAATGCGCCAAAAAACGCGCCAAAAGACGTTCCCGGGCGCTTTACAAGACTCCTGAAATAAATTTTCTGCCCAGCTCTGGCGTCTTTTAGAGCATGTTGCAAAATACGACCAGTGAAAAAAACGAGCAGAAAAAAGAAGCTCAGTGTAGACAGCAGTGAGGGTTTTTACAATATAAGTCTATGGGAGAATGATTACAGTCGTTTTTCCAGAGTTTTTAGAAAACGAAAAACGCTGAAAACGGACGTTTTTCTGTGCAGTGTAGACATAGCCTAACACGCTACAAAGTTAGTAGTTTGTGGTTGCTCAGTTGTTTGGCGCAATTTACATCCAGGGGTTAATTAAGCATTGTTTTGCTGCTGTGGTGAATAAAATAAAACAACTTTCACCGCCAAAAAATACATTTTTCCTGTAGCATAATTCATAAGCGAAGGTTAATTACAATTTTTTCTCTTGTTTTGTAGGAAAAAACACACCATTGTAACACGCTACAAAGCTAGTAGTTTTTTGGTTCTCAATTGTTTTGGGGGCAATTTACATCCAGGGGTTAAAATAAGCGTTGTTTTGCTGCTGTGGTGACTAAATAAACCGTCTTTCACTGCCAAAAAATAAATTTTTCCTGTAGCATAATTCACAAGCAAAGGTTAATTAAAAATTTTTTTCTTGTTGTGTAGCGAAAAAAAACACGGCGTTGAAAACCCCTACAAAGCTATTTTTTTGGGGTTTGCTAAATTGTTTTGCGCAATTTACACCCGGGGGTTTAAATTAATGTTTTTCTCAGTTAACTCAGTAAAAGAAACTTTTTTTTTCACCGCACAGAAGAAATTCTGTAAATAAATTCAATCCAAGGTTAATTAAGCCTTTTTGTGCTTTTACATTCAGTAAAAACAAGTTTTTTTAAAAAGGGGGGGGCAAACAAGTCAATTTTTCCTGCCCATTTTTGGAGGCAATTTTATCCCAAAGGGGTTTCCCAAGCTTTTTTTTTTTTACAGTGTCGTACATTTTAGAATAAACAGTAAAAAAAAGTCAACAGAGAGGTGGGAGGCTCTTCCCCGCGAGTAGCAGGGCACAAAAATTCCACCCCCCTCGCAGCACAGCAAGGGGGGCTCACAGCAGGGGTCATCGGTGAGGCCACAACTGCCCCTGTCAAATTTGCGGCCGGTGTTGTTTTGCAAACCCCCCGGGGTTTTGATTTGGGCGATAGGGCATCCACTCCCCCAATGACATCAAAAAACCCCAGCCAAAGTCGCTGGAAACGTCAGACACAACCCTTAGTTGGCTGGCCCCGGGGGGGGTCAGCGGCCCTCACCTGTCCCAAACCCCCTCTGTCCCTTCCCTTCCCCACCGAACTATATGTGGGTTGGCTCAGCCCACTAAAGCAGATGAACAATTTGAGGGGGGCAGTCAGCGCTACTTTGGGACGAAGAAATGGGGCCAATACCCTGCTTTTTGCGTAGCCAAAGTATAGATTTTGAGAGTGGCATGGGAGGTCATTTGTGACGGGTCAGCCTCTGCATACCAAGACCGGTGATGAGGACAGCAGTGACGATGAAAAAACAAATAGATGATGATGTAGCCGACCGCACTTGGGAGCCGGGTGAGGCAAGGGCTTCATCATCGTCAGGAGAAGAGAGCGTCATTGCGCGTCAGGCAGCGGCGCAGCCAGCAAGTGGGTCGTTTTGGCCGTGAGTCCCAGCGGAAATAGCACAGTGTGAGGTGGGGACCCCAAGCGGCCACGGGGAAAAAAAAACGGTTCGCAGGTCCAAGAAAGAAGCGACACAGGGGCTCAGCAGGGCAAAAACGGCGGCAGTAGTCACTCAGTGTGGAGCGTTGGCGGTAAAATCCAGATACTTTTGCGGTGGGGCCCAGTTCTTTGCTAAGACACCGGAGGAGCTAAATAGGGGTATATGTAGAAGCTGTAGGCAGAAAGTGAAGCGTGGCCAGGGAGCTAACGTTGGCACCACGGCCCTGCGTCAACACATGCAGCGTCACGGAGAAACGTGGCTCAGATGTGGTGGTCCATCCTGCCGCCGAATCAACAGCAGCAGCGCCCATGGCACGCATGCCATTGCCCCAGTCAAGGCTCCCCCACCTCTGCAGAAGGGAGCTGTTTCTCTTTGACCTCATCTCCCACTCCAGATGCTCCTGCTCCTTGCTACTAATGGCTCCAGCAGTCGTTCAGCGAGGCGATTGTAAAGAGACAACAGTATGCGTCCAACCATCCTAAGGTGCAAAAGCTGTCCGTGCTCCTGTCCAAGTTGTTGGTGCTGCAGTCCCTCCCTTTCCAAATGGTGGACTCTGCACCGTTCAGAGAACTAATGGCTTGTGCCGAGCCGGGATGGAGAGTTCCAAGCCGTAATTTCTTTTCCAAAAAAGGCAGTACCAACACTTCATAAATATGTAGAACAGAAGGGGGGCCAGTCCTTGAGCTTATCGGTTTGTTCCAAGGTGCACAGGCCCAGCGCGGACGTCCTGGAGCTGTAACTACGGTCAGGGCCAGTACATGCCCTTTTTAACGGCCCACTGGGTTGAATGTGTTTTTCCGCCCAGGCACACCAACCAACTTGGACAGGAGACGCCGCTTTCTCCTCCAACGTTGTCAAACTGCGGCTCCTGCGCCAATGTCCGCCTCCCTCCTCCTACACCACCACCACCACCATCTCAGCCTCCACAAGTACTGCTCCATCATACCACATATGCAGGGCACAGCGGTGTCACGCATTCTACACCTGGCTTGCCTCGGCGAACGAAGTCACACAGGGGGTACTGCTCCGCGTCATGCAGCAAGAACTGCAAATCGGAACCAACTGCAAATCGGAACCATGGTGACGGACAATGGGAGTAACATGGTGTCCGCGCTGCACCGAGGAGGGATGGTCCATGCGCCCTGCATGGCGCCCCGGTTCAATCTGGTTGTAAAAAGGTTACAGAAGTCTTCCACCGATCTTAAGAACAATCTGAAAATGGCCAGGAAACTGTGAAAGCACTTCATCCATTCCTACAAATCCAGGCACACCCTCCTCGAGTTGCAGTGGCAGAACGGCCTCCCCCAACACACTCTGATATGCGATGTTTCCACCCGTTGGAATTCCAGCCTGCACATGTTGGACCAACTGTATGAACAGAGAAAGGCCATTAACGATTTTTTGATGATCCAGGCGGACAGGAGTACTCCCCTGTGTAACTTTGATGTCAGCCATGGCAGCTCATCGTGACACCTGCCGTTTTTTTGAGGCCATTCGAGGAGGCCACGTTATTTGTCAGTCACCAGGACTAGGGGGATGAATAACGTCATTCCACTGCTTCATGTCCTGGAACAAAATGCTGAAACATCTGTCTGGGCAGGGGACTGGAGACGTGGCGACTACATCTCGCGGCCACATGAGTCCGGTGGGGACTAAAAATGAGGAGGAGGAGGAAGACATTGGAGCAGAAGCATTGTCGGGTGAAATGAGTGGATTTTCTACCCAGTTTCACCAGAGAGGAGGAGCAGGAGCAGCTGGAGGATGGTAGATGGAGATGAGGAAGACGAGGCAAATGACCCGAAAAGCACCATGGCAGTATACAGTGGAGATGGAGGCAGGGAGCCCCTCGGAGTCACTTGTGCAGATGGCACGCAGCATGCTGATTTGCCTGGTAGTGCCCAGCCGAAAAAGTAAGCATCCGGCAGAGGATGACTTCTGGCTCTCCACCCTTTTGGACCCTCGCTACCGGTCCAAAAATGGAGCCTTTTTCCAGCAAATTGAGAGGGAGGACAGACTCAAATACTATAGGGAAATCCTCCGTAGTCATGGCTGCTGCCTATGTGCGGCATCGTCCCTCCTCTGATAGGTCTGACCGGGGGGTTCTTTAGCTCTCACGTACTACTGCCACAGCTGCTGGGGAAGGTGGGGGGGTAGGAGCAGTCCCACTCCATCAGCAGCAACCCAAGTCTGGAGTCACTGATAAGCAGCTTCCTTCACCCCTAGTGAGAGGGGAGTCGCCAGCAGCAGGCCGGACCTGTAGCAGACCCTGAACCAACAGGTGGTGGCCTACTTGGAAAGCACTCTGGGCCCCCCCAAATTAGAAGATCCGCTGGACACTGGGCAGCCAAACTGGATGTGTGGCCGCAACTTGCCGAGTTTGCAGTGGAGAAAACTGTCCTGCCCAGCCAGTAGTGGGGGCATCAGAGCGGGTGTTCAGTGCGGGGGGGGGGGCCATCGTTACCCCAAGGAGAACCCGCTTGTCCACGGGAAATGTGGAACGACTGACCTTTGTCAAAATGAACAGCGATGGGCCAGGATTTCCACACACCAATGCCTTAGGCGTCAGACTACATCAGCCATGACGCCTCACCCAAACTGTGAGAAATGAGTCTGGGTTCAAACTACCTGCCTCAGCCATTATTCTGATGCCGCCACCCGCCTGATGCCACACATCTGCTGACAGTTTCTCTATCTGCCACCAACCATCTTTACCAGGGACTGATACTGCCACCCACCTCCACTCTCTTTCATTGTGCCACTTTATGACCTCATGCTGCTGCTGCTGTTGCTGGTGCCATGACATCCACACTGTGTCATTGTGCCTCTTTCTGACCTCATGCTGTTGCTCCTGCCGCCGTCACCTCCACTCTTTGTCATTGTGCCACTCTGTGGCCTACTCCAGTTTTTGCCACCTCCAGAATGTCATTGTGCCACTCTCTGACCTCATGCTGCTGCCACCGTCACCTCCACACTCTGTCATTGTGCCACTCTGTGGACTATTCCTGTTTTTGCCACCTCCAGAATGTCATTGTGCCACTGTCTGACCTCATGCTGCTGCCGCCGTCACCCCCACACTGTGTCATTGTGCCACTCTGTGGCCTAAATCCTGCTTTTTGCCACCTCCAGAATGTCATTGTGCCACTGTCGACCTCATGCTGCTGCTGTGGCTGCTGCTGTGACCTCCACACTGTCCCTGTGCCACCGTGCCTAAACTGTTTTGACACCTCCAGAAATTTTTGTGCCACCTCTGACCTCATCTGCTGCTGCCGGACCTCCACTCCTGTCATTGTCCACTCTGGGCCTACTCCAGTTTTTGCCACCTCCAAAAATGTCATTGTGCCACTGTCTGACCTCATCTGCTGCCGCCGTCACCTCCCTCTGTCTTTTTGACACTCTGTGGCCTACTCCTGTTTTTTGCCACCTCCAGAATGTGATTGTGCCACTGTCTGACCTCGTGCTGCTGCTGTGGCTGCTGCCGTGACCTAGACACTGTGTCATTGTGCCACTCTGTGGCCTACTCCTGTTTTTGCCACCTCCAGAATGTCATTGTGCCACTCTCTGACCTCATGATGCTCCTGTGGCTGCTGCCATAACCTATACACTGTGTCATTGTGCCATTCTGTGGCCTACTCCTGTTTTTGTCACCTCCAGAATGTCATTGTGCCACTGTCTAACCTCATGCTGCTGCCGCCGTCACCTCCACTCTCTGTCATTGTGCCACTCTGTGGCCGACTCCAGTTTTTGCCACCGCAGAATGTCATTGTGACTCTGTCTGACAACTTGCATCTGTCGCCGTCACCTCCACTCTCTGTAATTGTGCCACTCGTGGCCTACCTCCTGTTTTTGCCACCTCCAGAATGTCATTGTGCCACTGTCTGACCTCATGCGCTGCCGCCGTCAAATCCACACTGTGTCATTGTGCCACTTGTGGCCTATTCCTGTTTTTTGCCACTTCCAAATGTCCCTTGTGCCACTGTCTGACCTCATACTACTGTGGCTGCCGCCGTCACCTCCATACTCTGTCACTAATGTTGCCACCTGAGCTCTCCCTTGTTTTTTTTTTTCCCGCTTTCGCTGGCATGACTTTATCAGGGAACATTCCCGCTTCAGTTTTTTGGTCAGTTTTGCCCTCTTAAGTGCCCAGGGGAATTTTATAGTGAAAACGATTCTAAGAGCGGCGGCAGTCATTGTGGGTGGGCATACTAAAACACAACATTTTAGAAGACCAAACCAAGCTCCCTCTGCATATTTAAGCATGGCACAACATTCTACAGCACCCTGCAGGCTCTGTGCAGCCTGGAAATAGCTGTTTTTTAACATGATACGTCCCGAAGTAATTCGGACCGAAGTTATTTTTGTCGGGAAATTTGGCAAAGTGAGCGAATCGAATTTTTGAGAAATTCGCCCATCTCTAGTTATAGGTCCCGCAGGACGTATGTAAGTAGCTCATAGGTCCCCCAGCAGGTATATAGGTAGTTTATAGTTCCCCCAGCACATATATAGGTAGCTTATAGGTCCTCCAGCACATATATAAGTAGTTTATAGGTCCTCCAGCACATTTATAGGTAGTGTATAGGTTCTCCAGCACATGTATAGGAAGCTTATAGGTCCTACAGCACATATATAGTTTACATGCCCCCAGCACATAAATAGATAGTTTATAGGCCCTCAACACATATATAGATAGTTTACAGGCCCCCAACATGTATATAGATAGTTTACATGCCCCGAGCACGTATATAGATAGTTTATAGGCTCCCAGCATATATATAGATAGTTTATAGGCCCACAGCACTGTACAGGGCTAATTAAAAATAAAAAAAACTAACAGTACTCACCTTTCCTTTGCTCCCTGACGTTGTCGCTGCTCCTGGTCTTTTTACACAGGCGGTGTGATGTCAGCAAGTCGCGCAGGCAGAGTGATGACACTCACGCCACCTGTGCTGTGTACTCATTAAGCAGGCTCACCGGAGTACTCTGCGGAGTGGGGAGCCATCGCTCTCTGCTCTGCAGAAGCCTTTAAATGTATGTGCGATAGCAATCGGTATTGACTTAGGACCCTAACGATCGGCGGCGGCGGATGGCGGTGGCCCCGGAGACAAGTCATAAGGTCGCACAGCCAGCGTGATGACATTGCACACCACCTGTGCCAGATACTCCAGAGGGCCGCAAGTCTGCTTTTGGCCTTTCGGAGTCCTCTTTGGAGCAGGGAGGATCACCGCCGGTGCCCAGGCCATGGCAGCAACCAGACACTGACGGCTGACTCAAGTATAAGCTGAGGAGGGCCTTATCAGCACAAAAAATGTGCTAAAAAACGTCTTATACTCGAGTATATATGGTATACATATACATAAATAAGTAGACCATAGTGAGCCTAATTAACAACAAAAAAAGAAAACGGACAACCCACTTAATACATACTCAAAATATACTGCTATGTAAATCAATACCATGCTACATGTACAGAATGCAAACTGAGAAGTAATATTCAGATTGACAACATAAGAAAAATATTAGGGAAGTTCAATCCTTGGACATTATATTTGTTACTCAGCAAACAGATCTGAAAGTTGTGTCATTTTGTTCTGATAATATATTTATTACAGAGAGTTTGAGAGGTATATATACATCCATGTTTTTGTTTTGGGGGGTTACTGTAGTAGGGAAAATCCATTTCCCAAAAAGATAGTAAAATGGTTACAGTCCTTTCTTTTTAGGACATTGGTGGCTTAATATACAATTTGCCTGATTTTTATCATCATTGTATACATTTCACACAGTATATCCTACATAATTGAAACTTGACTATTTACCTGGATACTGTCAGAAGATTATGTAAAATACATCTGAGCAACTTAATGTGTTAATACTCTTCCTTGTATGGAAATATACAGTTATGCTGATACCATCAATGTAAGCAGAACTACCTTAAAGGGGTGTTTCCACTTTATTGATTAGCTTGAAACAAAGGTAAATGTAAATAAAGATTATTACCAAATACATTGCTGTTCTGAATTTGTTTCCTTTCAGAGCAAGAGCAGTTTCTATCTCTTGCCTTGGTCACCAACCACCTCTCTGTGCTCTAACAGGCAGGAGAACCCTGGTCAGGATGGTGACATCACTCCCTGCTGTTTCTTATCAGCAACGCAGGGCCTTGTTTATATTTATTTCTAACAAATTTTAACTCTTTACAGTTATGTAGCCTTCAGCCCTGCTGTTTAAACCCTTCCACTACTTATGTCCCTCTAACAGGCTAAGCTAGGAATAGCAGAGCTGTTATGGCAATCATTCCTGTAGACCTGCCACAGCCTGACCAGGAAGTGAGAGCCTGAAGCTGACTGTGAAGAACATGCTCTGTGGAACAGAAAGGTGAGAACACACCTTTAAGCATAATTTTTTTTGTTTTCTTTAAATGTTAAAAATGCAAAATGATAAAAGTTTGAATTAGTTGAAGAGCAGTTTAAACATGTATGTTATCAGTGCTCAAAGTTTGCAGATACTCTGTGCTTGTGCTATACTTTGGTTGAGCATTGGTGAAGGATATTATATGGGTCTAACACCATATTGTCATGAGTTGCATCACAGCCCCCACGTTGGGCCGTGGACAAGCTTGTGTCCCCCTGGTCCCCGTTGCAGTTTACTCACCACTTCTCAATTCTGCTTCCATGTGCGCTGCTGTTATGTGTTGGCGTGCTTGTTCTCGCTCCCTAGGGTACACACGCTCACTGGCTCTGTGAAATTTAAAGGGCCAGTGCACCGGCAATTGATTAATTGCTGGGTACTGACCCTATATCTTCTCCCCACCCCCTGTCGTCTCTGCCAGATCTTTGGTGCTCGTACTCATAAAGAAAGGATTCTATTCCTGTTCCTGTCATTCCCGTGTACCAGATATCTGCGCTGTACCGTTGACCTTTTTGCCTGCCACCTGCCCTGACTTCTCTGCCTGTCCCCAATTATGTCTCTGCATAATGATTATGTACCATGCTACATTCCAGCCGCCACTGCAAGCAAGTCACGTCAGAGGTTGTTCCTGACATTTTCCAAGACTACCTAAATGAAATCTTCTGTCCACATGTATCTTTATGACATCCTGATCTTCTCGTCTAATCTTGAAGCCCATTGGAACTATGTCCGCCAGGTCCTAAAAAGCTTACATAGTGATCATCTCTACGCTAAACTTGAGAAGTGTGTCTCCGAATAATCCAGCCTACCATTCCTCCGACAAGTGCCTTGAAATGAATCCTGTCAAACTGACTGCTGTCCTGCAATGGCCCCAAAAAATTGGGCTCCGAGCCATACAACGCTTCCTGGGGTTTGCGATTTATTATCGACAATTCATTCCTCATTTCTCTACTGTGATGGCACCCATAGTAGTGCTTACCAAGAAGAATGGTAACCCCAAACTCTGGCCGCCAGAGGTGAAAGAAGTATTTTGCCATTTGAAGTAATCATTTGCCTCTGCCCCAATCTTGTCTCGCTCAGATCCAGAAAAACTATTTGTCCTTGAGATGGATGCCTCATCTGTGGAAGCCAGAGCAGTTCTCAGCAGTAGACCCCAAAGTCAAAACCATCACCTGCAGCTTCTTCTCTAAGACCATATCCCCTTCTGAAAGAAATTACACTATTGGCGATTGTAAGCTGCTAGCCATTAAGTTGGCTTTTTTAAAAAAGGGCCCATCTGAACTCTTTCCCTGCTGTTTTCCCTACCCTAACCCTGTTCTAAAACCATCCCATCATCAATTCTGTATTATCCTACACCATGGCCGCCACCACAAGCAAATCGTGTCAGTGGTAGTGACCTGATAGTCTCCCGCCGCAGAAGTAAAACCTGCCTTGCGACGGTCTTTGGTGCAAACCAGGAGGCTACTTAGAACCCGCTCCCTGACATGACTTACACTACATACCACAACACATACCTACTGGAAGGAGAGACTCGCCTTCTGAGAAGAGAGAAACGCCCCTGGATTTGAAGATGTAACAGAGAGAAAAAGCTCAAGATGCCTGTGAAAGCCAGTAGTGAGACAACCCCTTTAAGCAAATATTTGAGAATTTTATATTCTTTTGTTTTAGGTGGGTCAGGTGTATGGAAATTTACTTTTTCCAAATTTTCTTCCATGTTGTCTTTGATCCCTTTAGAATACTTGTGGGTTTTATGTAAAACAACTTTTTTAAGTTATCCTATTTTCATCTGGGAGTAGTCTTGTGCAAAAGAGAACCTGATTCTTAGAGGGTTTGCTATTTGGTTCAAGTTGCTCTGAAAATTTCATTCATCATTAGAGTCTTAGGGTCACATGTATGCGTTTTCACTGCAGGCCCGTTCAAGTGCTTTAAGTAGTGTAAAGTGACAGGATTAAACCCCGTTTTCTTTTGGGCTACAAAAAGGCGCATTATTGTCCCAATAACAAGTTGGACGGGAAACCACCTTTTAACCTAGGGGTGTTCTAATGTTATATGCCCAAAGTTTTGCATCAAAGAATCATAAATGTGTCTAATTTTATAAAAGTGGTTTTGAGGGTTCAGAGCCCAAAAAAATTTTTGGCGCTTTAAAAAAAGTGTCGTCCGGCTTATCGCCCCAAAAATTTTGGGAAAGGGACTACTCATACATCTATAGAGCAGGTCTTCTACAGCTTTTTGACGCCAGATAACTGGCACAGTCCCACTCAAAAGGATCATCACAGAAGTCTATCTTTAGTCAAACTATTCTTAGTTTTTTTATATACAGTCTTCTTTTCTTTTTGCTAAGCCCCATTGGCTATACTGCTGCAGAACATTAGGGATGATTAAACTTGTTGTTTGTAAATCTGTTGTTGCTTTGTTTTTTTCAACAGGACAAGGCTTCCTTGGTAATTTTTGTTTAATAAATTATCCTTTTTTAAAAGGAATGTGTTCATAGCTGTCCTTATTAATAAAATAATATTTATTGCATAACAGGCATTATGTAATCAAATATTAACACATCCATGGTTGTGCTCTTTACAGGACCATCTGTCACAACATACCTTATCTTCTCCAGACTAGTTTAAGAAATGAAAGCCAATCTGATTACAGTTTTGGAGGTATTTCCTAACTCATTGAATCTCTTTTTCTTTTCATTATCCCAGTTTTTAAAAACAAATCAATGGACAATCCATGTTTTGCAGGCTTTCACAGGTAGATCACTCTCTGTAATATCTTCTGTAAGTTTGTTGGCTACTGTATTTACTTATGTTGCTTGTGAACAGTCACTACTGTGTACAATGCATTGCAAAAGTCTTCCCCCATTTTACTTTTTCCACATTTTATGTTTACGCCTTATGCTTAAATAAAAAAAAAAGTGTTTTCTCCCTCATTATGCTGAACTCAGTACCACAAAATGACAAAGTGAAAACAATTTAAAAATTTTTGCAAGTGTATTAAAAAGGAAAAAAAAAAATTTTGCATGACACAGAAAGAAATTTTTGTGTTAGACTCACCAGCCCTGACTTTCTGCCAAAATTTTACATACATTTCATTAGTATTTGGTAGCATTTCCCTTAAACTTTATGACTTGGGTCAAACATTTTGGATATCCTTCCACACGATTCTCACAATAGTTGTTAGGATTTTTGGCCCATTCCTCCTGACAGAACTGGTATAACTGAGTCATGTTTGTAGATCGCCCTTGCTCACACCTGCATTTTCTGCTTTGCCCATAAATTTTCAATAGGATTGAGATCAGGGCTTTGTGATGGCTGCTCCAAAACATTGACTTTGTTACCAGTTTTGCAGTATGCTTTGGGTCATTGTCCATTTGGAAGACCCATTTCCACCCAAACTTTATCTTCCTGGCTGATGTCTTGAGATCACACCAAACAAAACAACACTACCCAAAACTATAATAAACACAAGATAAATTTTATTGCAATATACACATGTAGAGACAAAATAAAAAACACAATAAAAAAAAAGCAGTGCTGGAGAACTGAAGGCACTACCACAAGGTAAGAATCCCAATATGAAATAAAGTAAACATAGTACCACACACTCAATAAGAGTAAATCAGATATAAGTAATACAACCCCAGCATCAATTCGTATAGAAAGTACATATATATTAAGATACTGACATATAGTACTATGCACAATCATCAAATAAATAGAGAAAAAGGGATACAGAGCAAATGGTGCCAGGAGTTTTGGGTAGTGTTGTTTTGTTTGGCATGTTTACATGTTGTTTTATACCTACTTTTTTGTATGGTTATTAGTCCTGTTTTTTGATCGGTGGTTGTGATTAGTGATGAGCGATTACGTTGACTATCGTCATCGGGTCGATAGTCGATATTGGCAATTATCAAGAAAGATTTCCCATAGTTTGATAAATAGATTATCGCCGAAGACCATTAAAGTCTATGGAAGAGGAACAACACCTTCATTCTTACACCCAAACAGGGCTGGAGAAGCTGTAATTAACATCCACAACAGTCAAATGGATACGTGCTACATCTTAGGCAACACACTTAGGTTATAAAAGCCACAGAAAAAAAATCACAGACCATTCACTATCCCTATCTTGTGCCACAGCATGACCCTTAAACCTGCATGACCCACAAATTAAAAAGTGTCAGAAGGCAGTATGATTTGAACCATCATTTTACTTGAACTGGACATTGTCTATACCTGTCCTGGAACGCAGCATGAGCCCAAACCTGCATGACCCCCAGATTAAAAAGTGCCGGAAAAAGGAGTCTTTGAACCACCATTTAGTTTCACTGGACATGGACTATCCCTGTCCTGGGCCACAGCATGAGCCCCAAACCTGCATGACCCCAGATTAAAAAGTGCCGGAAAAAGGAGTCTTTCAACCACCATTTTAGTTTCACTGGACATTGACTATATCTGTCCTGGACCGCAGTATGACCATTAAACCTGTCTGACCCACAGATTAAAAAGTGCCGGAAAAAGGAGTCTTTGAACCACCATTTTAGTTGAACTGGACATTGACTATACCTGTTTTGTACCACAGTATGACCATTAAACCTGTCTGACGCACAGATTAAAAAGCGCAAGAAAAAGGAGTCTTTGAACCACCATTTTAGTTGAACTGGACATCGACTATACCCATCCTGGGCCACAGCATGAGTCCCAAACCTGCATGACCCCCAGATTTAAAAAGTGCCGCAAAAAGGAGTCTTTGAACCACCATTTTAGTTGAACTGGACATTGACTATACCTGTCCTGGGCCACAGCATGAGCCCCAAACCTGCATGACCCACAGATTAAAAAGTGACGGGAAAAAGGAGTCTTTTAACCACCATGTTGGTTGAAATGGACATTGACTGTACCAGGCGTGGGCCACAGCATGAGCCCCAAACCTGCATGACCCCCAGATTTAAAAAATGCCGCAAAAAGGAGTCTTTGAACCACCATTTTAGTTGAACTGGACATTGACTATACCTGTGCTAGGCCACAGCATGAGCCCCAAACCTGCATGACCCACAGATTAAAAATTGCCGCAAAATGGAGTCTTTCAACCACCATTTTAGTTGAACTGGACATTTACTATACCTGTTCTGTACCACAGTATGACCATTAAACCTGTCTGACCCACAGATTAAAAAGTGCAAGAAAAAGGAGTCTTTGAACCTCCATTTTAGTTGAACTGGAGATTGACTATACCTGTCCTGGGCCACAGCATGAGCCCCAAACCTGCATGACCCACAGATTAAAAAGTGCTGGGAAAAGGAGTCTTTTAACCACCATTTTAGTTGAACTGGACATTGACTATACCTGTCCTGGGTAACCTACATCTGTTCAAATCTTCCTGTACCTCCCTTGTACAATTCAGAGGAATATTTGTATCAGCTATTTTGTACATGCAAGTTTTTTAGTAGTTTAATTCTAGAAAACACATTTTTAAAATAGGATGGAAACCCACCACGTCTTTGTTGCTCATTTTTTGTAATTGCATTAAATCGGTCGTCTCACTACAGGAATTACTAGCTATGTTAAAGATCTTGCAAAAACAAGTCATTTTGCAATATGTGTCCATTAACAGTGTCCTACCTATTCCTGTTTCTGACAGCACCATCCCCCTTGAGCCACTTTTGACAATTGTGAAGAACAAATGTCTGTTAGAAACCACATTTTTACAATAGGACCTGTAGTCTAGCTGCATTTCCCAGCAAAATGCCCCAAAAATTCAAAACATGACCCTTGAGCCACTTTTGGGCAATTGTGAAGAACAAATGTCCCGTTAGAAACAAATTTTTTAGAATAGGACCTGTAGTATTGCTGCATTTCAAAGCACCATGACCCCAAAAAATTATAAAAATGACTTCTCAGCCACTGTTAAAAATTGTATGGGAGAAATGCCACTTAGAAGCCACACTTCTGTTCCAAAGGACCATAATTCTAGCTGTATCTCACAGCACCATAACCCAAAAACCATTGACACTGCTAAAAATTCTAAATATGAAGGGAGTAAATGGAATACGGTTTTGTCATGAAAACTTGCTGTCTTTACAGTCTCCTCACAGCAAAACCAGCAAAATGAACTTTTGGGAACTGAGAATAAAAATTGCAGTAAGAAATTATCATTTTATAAAAAAGTTTTCAAGAGGACCATTTCTGTTTGAAGAGGAATGTGAAGTAGACCGGCAACTAATTGGTGACCTCGGCAATTGGGGCCACAACATCATCAGAGATCCATGCCTGATTCATCTTGATGAAAGTCAAAACGATCCACATTATCTGTGGAAAGCCGGATGCGTTTGTCTGTAATGACTCCTCCAGCTGTGCTGAAGGTCCGCTCAGATATGACGCTGGCTGCTGGGCAGGATAAAACCTCTATGAACAAAACTGGGCCGCACCAAAGTGAAATTAACACTTATCTGAAATGTATACAGATAATAAAAGTTGAGTTTTGCACCTATCAAATACACCGGCAGTGACTACAAAATTGCTGTATTCAAATTTAAGTGCAAGGTGCCTCTATGAACAAAGCTGGACTGCGCCAAAGTGAAAAAAACACCTATCTGAAATGTATACGGATAATAAAAGTTGAGTTTTGCACCTATCAAATACACCTACCGTGACTACAAAATTGCTGTATTCAAATTTAAGTGCAAGGTGCCTCTATGAACAAAGCTGGACTGCGCCAAAGTGAAAAAAACACCTATCTGAAATGTATACGGATAATAAAAGTTGAGTTTTGCACCTATCAAATACACCGGCAGTGACTACAAAATTGCTGTATTCAAATTTAAGTGCAAGGTGCCTCTATGAACAAAGCTGGCCTGCGCCAAAGTGAAAAAACACCTATCTGAAATGTATACGGATAATAAAAGTTGAGTTTTGCACCTATCAAATACACCGGCGGTGACTAGAAAAGATCTGTATCCTAATATAAGTTCAGGCTGCACAACATACAAGTAATATTTCACCAGAAAACTGTTAATAAAAACCCATTGCAATGCAAGGTCTAAACAAAGTCTGGGCTGCACAATATCCACTCTCCTTTAAAGAGCCTGTCTGTCTGTCTGTGTTCGCCCGCAGCCCTCGGCCCCCACCTCCCCCCCGCGACTGTACAGCGATAGATGCTCCTTTAAAATTATCAGCCTAAGTACCTAAAATCTGCAAATCTCTAATCTACCTAAGTTCTAATGTTCACAGCTAAAAGCATAGCTGTCTGTGTGAACAAATAGAACAGTTTCGCTGAGCTGTTTTGACAGAGACCGAGCACACGTCCTGCTCTTATGATACACACTAACACACTGAGGCAGCACAGGAAGGGCTGTTCTATGTAAAACGAGATCATGTGATTTTTCCAGCCAATCGCAACCATACACATCCCGGTCATGACGTTGCACACAGAGCTCACCCTGCTCTATTCTATAAGCTGATTTACTGGCCGCCAAAATGACAGGAAGCGCTGAAAATGGCGTGATATTAATAGATTATGCGCAGATTTTCACCTAAATTCTCGCGTGATCGAAAAAATCCAATCAACATAAAAACCGTGCCGATTTCAACTTTGTTGATAATAATCGCTCAACACTAGTTGTGATGTCTTGAGATGTTACTTCAGTATTGTCACATAATCTTCTTTCACCATGATGCCATTTATTTTGTGAAGTGCATCACTCCCTCCTGCAGCAAAACAACCCCAAAACATGATGCTGCCACACCTGTGTTTCACAGTTGAGATGGTGTTAGGCTTCCATGTTTCTCCCTTTTTCCTGCAAACGTAACGATGGTTATTACAGTCAAAAAGTTCAATTTTAGTTTCGTCAGACCACAGGACATGTCTCCAAAAATGAAGGTCTTTCTTTCTGTATGTATTTGCAAACATTTATCTGACTTTTGTATTTTTCTTTTGAAGTAACGGTTTCTGCCTGGAAGAGTGGCCTTTCAGCCCATGTTGATATAGTACTAGTTTCACTGTGGATAATGACACAATCTTACCAGCTTCTGACAGCATCTTCACAAGGTCTTTTGCTTTTGTTCTTGGGTTGATATGCACATGTCGGACCAAAGCACATACATCTCTGAGACACAGAACCTGTCTCCTTCCTGAGCAGTATAATGGCTGGACATTCCCATCTTGTTTGTACTTGTGTATAATTTTTTTTACAGATCAAAGAGGCATCTTCAGCTATCTTGAAATTGCACCCAAGGATGATCCAGACTTGTGCAAGTCCACAATTCTCTTCCTGATATCTTAGCTGATTTCTTTACACTTTTTCCATGATGTTACACACAGAAGCAGTGTGTTTCTGGTGTGATTTAAAATACATCCACAGCTGTGTCTCTAATTAACTCAGATGTTACCATTAAATCAGAAGCTTCCAAAGACATGACATCATCATATGGGCTGTCCCAAATTGTTTAAAGGTATAGTAAGTGTATGTAAACTTTTGACTTTTCAGAAAGTAATAACAATGCCTTAAAATTCCCTCTCTCATTATTCTGGCATTTGGCAAATATGAATAATTTTGGTAATCCCAATTGACCCAAAACAGGTAAGGTTAATTCTGATTTCATGTCAGATAGTGAGAAAAATATGCATACTTGTCTTTTTCTATAGTGTATGTAAACTTCTGGTTTCAACTGTTTATAGCTTCTCCCATCTGCTTACATGAACATAGACATGTATGTGAATGTATATGTTCTATGTGTATAAATAACATATACATTCACATACATGTCTATGTTCATATAAGCAGATGAGAGTGCCAATGATATAGCTTTTGGGATTGGTGTCTGAGTGTCTCAAGGACATATTTGGCACATAGCAGTACACCTATACTATAAATGGCACAATGTAGGTGAGGACCCTATTACAGCTTTTTCATTGGCAGCTAGGAGCATCACATTACACGGAGAGTGCATACAGATGTAGCATTTAAAAACTCAAGCATTTATCCATGTATCCATCCCATCTACTTTCATAGAATGATTATTACGTCTTCCATGTATTCTGGATTGTCTACTATAAAACAGCATTAGTGTAAGTATTACATCTTTCTTTCAGATTTCATCAGTATTAAACAGATTGCCCTAACTTTCTAAAAGTAGGTCAAGAAATGATTTAAGTGTTTTTTGCAAAATGATTCTTTCATAAAATATGATTTGGTGTCGAGTGATTCATCTCCCGTGATTGAAATACTGTTGATGGTATCAGGTTTAAAAGCTTTCAAGGAGAGTGAACCATCCGTTCTGTAAAAATTAATTAACAAAAACGGATGTCGTCTCTGTCCCTGGTAATTTAAAAAAAACTTGTGACTGTGTTAAGACCTGAACCCTATGGTCAATGACGCTATTGTACTTTTCTCCCCAATTATAGAACATCATAGAATGTAATGTAGGGAATCCTATTGCTTGGGTAAAGGTGCATTTTAAGGTAAATATTCTTACTTATCTGGAAGACTAGAGTGCTTCAGTTGTATGTAAGTATTCTGTGATTGTAAAGTTAGGAATAAAATGTGCTTGCTATTGCTGAGACAGAACTTTGTCATGAACAATGGGAAACAGCCACAGGGAAGCATAGAGATATCTGTGCTTGTCTCCTCTCTGCTGGATTTACACTACACAGAAGATCATTAGAAAGAAGAGTGATTGAAGCAGAGAAGCTAAACAAAGGACTCGGATACATAGAAATGCAGTGGATTAGGAATCTTAGAAATATTTTTATTTATACATAAAGTATGATGCACTCATTTCCTCCCCCGTGTTCTATAGGAAAGGCTAAATATGTGATAAATGGGAATGTTAAGTGTATTATGCTAAAGCCTTTTGTAGTAACGAAAAACTCCAACCGTCTGGCAGAAACTCCCTACTCCTTTCAATCGATGCTTGCTGCCACAAGGCATCTAGCCTTTTTTATATTCGATCTCCTATAGCCTTCTCTTCAATGAAGTGGCTCAGCAGGCAGAGGAAGGACAGCTGCCTAACCCTGGCGTCCAAACCACTAGTGATTCTAAAAGAGCAGAGAGGATACAATAATGCACCACAAAATTGCTATATATGTATATAAAATAGGGAGAAAAAGGAATTGATTATTAAGATTTGCCCTTCAACATACTCATAAACTCAAGGTTCAAGAGACTGCAAGGCTATTGGTCTCCAATCTTATCTCAAGGTGATAGTCACCTCTGGCCTTTCTGCAGACTGCAAGCCTACTGTCCATCCATCTTAAAGCAGCTTGACATTGGCTTCTCTACCCATTTTACAGCCAATGAACATTTTCTATTGATTTATTGATTTCTGTCTGCCTGTGGAAGGAGCTCAGAACAGACTCTATGTGCTCTTACAGCCTCTTGCATAGATTTTTTTTCTTTTTTTTTATCCCAGCCATGCTTGCAGTCTGTGGTGAAACAGAAATTAGACCATGCGGGAGCCCAATTTGTTGGCATTGAATGTGCCAGGCTCCAGATGGAAAAGAGGCTTGTTTCTTCTTTCTCCCACCTCCTTGTACTGAAACACACTCCACATTTCTGCTACCAAATCTTCTATTTTCTTACTGCCATACATACAGCATGCAGAACTTACTAATATTACCAGTATAAGAGGACAATAATAAGAGGAGACTTGAGAGCACTTTGGTCAATGGTGAATTTGTCATTAGAAGCTACCTGTACATGCTACTTGTCCCACTTCTTGTCTGTGGGAAGGTAGAGCAGCAACAGAAATTAAAATTGTGATAGATAGATAGATAGATAGATAGATAGATAGATAGATAGATAGATAGATAGATAGATATACATATATCTAAACACTGACTTCCTGGTGCACAATAAAGGGAACTGAGCTGTACATGTCCTATCATATTTTGCAAAGAATTAATATAAATAGTCTACAGTATTAGTAAAAAGGAAAATTAGGGGATCATCATAATACATGTTGTATACATGCTCACCAGTCTCTGAGAATAATGAGATTTCTTTGGCTGAACACTATGCCCACTACAAATGTCATTTATCACTTATCTATTGGTGTATATACTGTGTATAAAATAGCATAGTTGTTTCAGTTTATTAGCGTTTCTAGAGTAAATATACAGGTATGTATCCTTTGATGAATTATAGCATATACTCTGATGATTTTACAGATATCATTCTGCAGGTTTTATACTGTTCATAGTTGTCTGAACTGCCATTGGGAATATCAGAGTCCTATATAACCAAAACATCTAGACCTCCCACCCATTACCAGTTCTCAATTTGCAACATATCACATTTCCTTAAATTCATTATGACCCCTACTGTGGCCTCTGAAATTATATATGTCTCCCACTGAACATATTAAACGTACCTATGAAAGGCAGATGGGGGGAAGCCATCCCTTTTTTATTGCCCTTATGGCAGCCCTAATATTTGGTGTCTTTTTGGTTCATTGTATAAGTGTATTTTACATTTCTGTTTTAAAATAAATTTACAGTTGTTATTTTTTGGGTTTCAGGTTGATATAAATTTGCCCTGATCTAAGAACTCAGTGGGCCCCAAAAAATAAAATTTTTTGAGGAAAATCAAAAATTTAATTTCCCCCAGTTCAAAAACCCTAAATTAGTTTTAGGGTAAGGTATGCAATTTTTAGGGTTTTTTAGGGCCCCTCTTTCATTTAGGTCTTGTGTTGCTCCCACAGCATGGTGCAATGTCTAACATCTCTTTTTGTTTCCTTAGGTTATCCCTTTGTTTGGGAACCAGTAGGGACGTTGAACATGAGGAACAGCATCCAACGTCACTTCCGCTTTCCATGATATAGGTACAATTGCACCACGACAGGAGTGATGAGAGGAGTGAAAAGGAAGTCCATTCTTTTCTTAAAAAAAAATCAAAAAAAAAAACCTATGCCCTCACATCAGCCCTAATATAGGGTTAGGGTTTAAAGGGTTTAGTTAGTTTAGGGCCCAATATTGAGATAGGGTTTGGGAAGAAAAAAATTTTTCCCTTTTCTTGTAAACTCTAAACTTTAAATTTTTTTTAAATAAAAATTTTTTCCCCTTTGGTATTCATTATTTAGGGTTAAATTGGGGAATCACTGTTTGCAATGCTGGATTGAATTTAATCAGGGCCCCAATGGGGCCAAAGTTTATTCAGAAAAAGGGTGTTCACTCTTCGGGGTCAGGGGCAGAAGTCAGGTTTCTCAACAGCACAAGTACATACAAGGTTTCATGGTTAATTTGGTGGCGATAAAGGATACATTCATGTTCTTCTCTGAAGAACTGAAGCACAAAGAGCTTTTGACAATTGGATAACTCGTCATAATACCTGATCAAGGTTTATTTACATGAAATCCTCATGAAATCTGAGCCCCTGGGCATGTTTGCTTAGAGATGGGTTTATCCACATAGGAAAACCATTTAATCCATCGGATGAATCTTCTTGCTCTTTGAGAGAATTTGCATTAAAAAATGAGTGAAGTACGTAAATAACAGGTTCAGCCCCATCTATTCCACTTGTTTTCTTATAGTAGCAATTTCTGGATAAGTGACAACTAGTGTTGAGCGATTTTTATCGACAAAGTTGAAATCGGCAAGGTTTTTATGGTGATCGAAATTTTCAGATCATGAGATCATTAAGGTTAAAAATTTCTTTTGCTTTCATCTATTAAGATCGCGCCATTTTTGGCGCTTCCTGTCATTTTGGGGGCCCAGCAAATTAGATAACAGAATAGAGCAGGGTGAGATGTGTGTGCGACATCATGACGGGGGTGTGTGTGGTTGCGCTTGGCTGGAAAAACAACACATGACCTCGTTTTAACATAAGCAGCCCTTCCTGTTCAAGCCTTAATGTCTCTCAGCGTCTCATAGGAATAGGAGGTGCGCTCTGCCTGTGGCCAAACAGCTCAGCGAAATTAGTCGATTTCTGCACAGAGAAACCTCTATTATTAGCTGTGATCCTTCCAATTTAGTTAGATTACAGATTTGAAGATTTTATGTAGTTAGCTAGAGAATTTTAAAGCAGCATCCACCGCTGTAAAGTCATGGGGAGAGCGGGGGGGTGGGGCGCGGGCGAACACAGACAAGCTCTATCTATAAAGAACACTGGATAAAGTTCACCAAGACTTAGTGTTGACATTGCTCTGCAATATCTTTATTATTAACAGTTTGCTATTTAAATATTTCCTTGATATTGGGCAACCTGAACTTATATTGGATACACTGTGGCCCCGAGGGCAGTGCCGTCGACCCCGGGGCCCGGCCGTGCATCGGTCACTGGACGCCCGGGACCGCGTCCCGAGCGCCCAGAGACCGGCCGGGAGTTGGGGGACTAATGTCCCCGGCTCCCGGGGCCCGCGCCGGTGCAGCGGAGCACAGCGCCACTAGCGCTGCGCTCCGCTTTATCTCCCCGGCAGGCTGCAGGCCTTAGGCCTTCAGCCTGCCGGGCGCCGGGCCCCCTACTGCTGACGTAGGCGGCGCGGTGGACGTCACTTCACCGCGCCGCCTATGCAGGGCGAGTACGGAGTCGGCGGCCGGAGCAGGAGCCCCAGCCAGGTAAGTGGGGCTGGTGTTGTTTTTTTTTTTTTTAAACTACCTACAAGGGGGGGGGCTGGCTACAAGAGGGTCCCTGGCTACAAGGGGGCCCCGGCTCCCAAGGGTCCCTGGCTACGGGGGGGGCCCCTGACTAAAGGGGGTCCCTGGCTACAGGGGGGCCCTGATATAGGGGGCCCCTTTGGCTTAAAAGGGGGGCCCTGACTAAAGGGGGTCCCTGGCAAAAAAGGGGGCCCCGGGCTAAAAAGGGGGGCCCTGACTAAAAGGGGGTCCCTGGTTAAAAGGGGGGGGGCCCTGACTAAATGGGGGCCCCTGCTAAAAGGGGGGCCCCTGATTTTAAAGGGGCCCCGGGGCTCCCAAGGCGGCCCTTGGCTAAAAGGGGCCCCGGGCCCTAAAGGGGGGGGGCCTTTGGTTACAAAGGGGTCCCTGGCAAAAGGGGGGGTCCGATACAAGGGGGGACCCCCCCCTGACTACAAGGGGGGCCCCTAAATCAAGGGGGGGCCCTGGCTCCCAAGGGGGGCCGGGTACAAGGGGGGGGGCCCTGGCTAAAAAGGGGGCCCTGGCAACAAAGGGGGTTTCCCGGGGCAAACAAGGGGGCCCTGACTAAAGGGCGCCCCCTGGCTAAAAGGGGGGCCCCTGACAAAAAGGGGGGTTCCCTAGCTACAAGGGGGCCCTGGCTACAAGGGGGGGGGGGGCCTTTTGATAAAAAGGGGTTTCCTAGCTCAAGGCGGTCCTGGCTCCCAAGGGGCCCCGGGCTAAAAGGGGGGGCTGGTTAAAAGGGGGGGTCCCTGGCTAAAAAGGGGGGCCCTGACTAAGGGGGGGGCCCTGACTACAAGGGGGGACCTGACTACAAGGGGGTGCCCGGTTTAAAAGGGGGGGGCCCTGGTAAAAGGGGGGGGCCCCTGGCTACAAGGGGGGGGGCTGGCTAAAAGAGGGCCCCCTGGTTTCCAAGGGGGCCCCTGGCTACAAGGGGTCCCTGGCAAAAGGGGGGCCCTGACTAAAGGGGGGTCCCTGGCTAAAAGGGGGGGGCCCTGACTTAGGTGGCCCCCCTGGCTACAAGGGGGCCCGGGACAAAAGGGGGGTTTCCCGGCAACAAGGGGGCCCCCGGGCCCTAAAAGGGGGGGCCCTGACAAATGGGGTCCCTGGCTAAAAGGGGGGGCCCCTGATAAATGGGGGTCCCTAGTTTAAAAGGGGGGGGGCCCCGGCTAAAAGGGGGGGGGGCCGATACAAGGGGTTTCCCTGGCTACAAGGCGGCCCCTTGGTTTAAAAGGGGGGGCCCCTGGCTCCCCAAGGGGGGGGGCCTGGTTAAAAAGGGGGGCCCTGGTAAAAGGGGGGGGGTCCTGATAAAAGGGGGGGGACCTGATTTAAAAGGGGGGGCCCCTGACTACAAGGGGGGGCCCCTGACTACAAGGGGGGGCCCGGTAAAAGGGGGGGGGGGCCTGGTCAAGGGGGTCCCTGGCAACAAGGGGGTCCCGGCCCTAAAAGGGGGCCCTCCCAAAGGGGGGGTCCCTGGCTACAAGAGGGGCCCTGACTAAATGGTGGTCCCAAAGTACAAGGGGGGGCCCTGGCTACAAGGGGGGGGGGCCCTAAATACAAGGGGTCCTAGCTACAAGGCAGTCCCTGGCTACAAGGGGCCCCGGGGCTACAAGGGGGGGCCGGGTTTTCAAAGGGGTCCCGGGGTACAAGGGGGGTCCTGCTAAAAGGGGGGCCCTTTTGACTACAAGGGGGGCCCGGGATTCAAGGGGGGTGCCCTGGTACAAGGGGGGCCCTGGCTACAAGGGGGGGCCCGGGACTATAAAGGGGGCCCCTGGCTAAAAAAGGGGGGGCCCCTGGCTAAAAAGGGGGGCCTGACTACAAGGGGGGCCGGGAACTAAAAGGCGGTCCCGGCTAAAAGGGGGGGGGTCCCGGGCCTAAAAGGGGGGTTTCCCCGGGCTCCCCAAGGGGGGGCCCTGATTTAAAAGGGGGGCCCCTGGTACAAGGGGGGTCCTGGCTACAAGGGGGGTCCCTGATTTAAAAAGGGGGGTCATGGCTACAAGGGGGGCCCGACTAAAAAAAGGGGGCCCCTCAATAAAAGGGGTCAGGCTAAAAAGGGGGCCCCTGGCTACAAAGGGAGTCCGGGTAAAAAAGGGGGGCCCCGACAAAAAAAGGGGGGCCTGATTTACAAGGGGCCCCTGGCTACCTACGGGGGTTTCCCTGGCTAAAAAGGGGGGTCCCTGGTTTACAAGGGGGCCCTGACTACAAAGGGGGCCCTGACTCCCAAAGGGGGGCCTGATAAAAGGGGAGACCCTGCTCCCTTTTCGGGGGCCCCCTTTGACTAAAAGGGGGCCCCTGGCCCAAAAGGGGACGCTTTGACTCCCTCCCGGGGGGGCCCTGACTACAAAGGGGGGGCCCTGGAAACCCTAAATATTTAAAGGGGGCCCTGACTACCTAACGTAGCAAAAGGGGGGGGCCCCTGATTCCCCCACACTAGCAAAAGGGGCCCCTAATGCCTGCAAACTACCAAGGGGGCCCTTTTAAACCCTCCCCTGTATACTACTTCAGGGGAAGCCCAAACCCTGCCGGGTATACCCAAAAGGGGGGGTCCCAAATGTTGCACCCTTTATAAAAAGGGCGACCCAAACCCTACCTAAAAGCTTCCCTAACTGGGGGGGGAAACCCCACCTACCTACAGAGGGGGCCCTTGCCTACTTGCCTACCTACCTAGGGCGGGTCTATCTCCCTGGAAATTTTTTTTAAAAAATTGAGGGGGGCAGCAGCCCATAGTTGAAAGTTTAAAAAATCCTCCGGGAGGGTTAGTCCTCCCCCACCTCCCCCCCCCTTTTAGGATATGGGCCCTCTAGTTAGGGGCTTGTACCCCTCTCCCACCCCGGGGGAGTTTTTTTACAGAGGGGGGAATGATAAAGAGGTGCGGGAAAAGGGGATTCTAAGATTTTTGTGCAGGGATGAGCTGTGGCCCGGCAAGTCATCTTTATGGTGCGGAACTGATGCAGAAGAAAAGGGAATAAGAAAGATCAAGAGAAGGAACGACTCATCAGATATGATATCTCCCGGGGGAGTCCTGATTTTACTTCTTTTATTGGGGGTTTTGTGCTGTATTCACTGTAAAGTGATTTTACCTGAGCTGGTGTCTGACCCCTATGTGGTCTCTATATGGCGGTGTTGTGGGGTTTTCCTGAGTGGTGTCTGATCACTATTTGGGCTCTATATGGCAGGTTGTAGGGTTTTACCCGAGTGGGGGTCTGATCACTATGTGGTTTTTTTCCCTATGGTGGCGTTGTAGGTTATTCCTGAGTGGTGTCTGGGCCCCTATGTGGTCCCCTTTTGGGAGTTTTTTGTTTGGTTAAAACCCGGCTGGTGTCTGACCTTAGGTGGTCTCCCATATGGTGGGGGTTTTGGTTTTTACCTGGCTGGTGTCTGACCCCTTTGTGGTCTTATGTGGCGGTGGTTTTTGGTTTTTACCTGAGCTGGTGTTGACCTCTATGTGGTCTCTATATGGCAGTGTTGTTTGGTTATACCTGGCTGGTGTGTGACCTTATGTGGTTTTCTATATGGCCGTGTTTTTTGGTTATACCTGAGGGTGGTGGGCTGACCCTTTTTTTGGTCCCCCATATTGCGGTGTTGTAGGTTTACCTGAGCTGAGGGCCCATGGGGTTCTCCATATTGCGGGGTTGTAGGTTATACCCGAGCTGGTGTCTTTTTAAAACCCCCCCTTAAAAGTGGTCTCTATATGGGGGTGTTGTAGGTTTATCGGGACCGGTATAATGCCCAAAGTTTCATGTTTTCCCCGATTGACCTGTGATAGGAGTTAGGGTTTTACTTTCTTGCTTTGGGGTTTTATTTTAGAAGGTGGTGAGGTATGTGACCCCAAAGGGGAAAAATTTGGGGGGGGGTTTTTTTTTGTGGGTGGAGGGGTTATTGTATGTGGGTGGAGGGGGATATTGTATGTGGGTGGAGGGGGATATTGTTGTGGGGGGAGGGGGATAATTTTATGTGGGTGGAGGGGGATTTGTAGTGGGTGGAGGGGATATTGTATGTGGGTGGGGGGGAGAAATTGTATGTGGGTGGAGGGGGATATTGTATGTGGGTGGAGGGGGATATTGTATGTGGGGTGGGGGAGATATTTTTTGGGTGGAGGGGTATTGTTTTGGGGGGAGGGGGATATTGTAAAGTGGGTGAAGGGGTATTGTTGGGGTGGGGGGAGATATTGTAGGGGGGTGGAGGGAAGGGAATTGGGATTTGGGTGGTGGGGGGTTTTTTTATGTGGGTGGAGGGGGGGTATTTTTATGGGGTGGAGGGGGGTTTTTGTATGTGGTTGGGGGGAAAAAATTTTATGTGGGGGGAGGGGGATATTTTATGTGGGTGGGGGGGAGAAAAATTGTATGTGGGTGGGGGAGATATTGTTGGTGGGGGAGGGGGTATTGTATGTGGGGGAGGGAGATAAATTTTTGTGGGTGGAAGGGGGATATTGTATGTGGGGGGGAGGGAGATATTGTTTGTGGGGGGAGGGGGGGTATTGTATGTGGGTGGAGGGGGGAAATTTTTTGTGGGTGGGGGGCTTTCTGTTTGTGGGTGGAGGGGGATATTGTATGTGGGGGGTGGGGGATATTGTATTTTAGGTGGAGGGAAAATATTGTATGTGGGTGGAGGGGATATGGATGGAGCTACTTAAACCCTGTGTCTATGTTTTGTTGGGCTGTGAAAATGTTGGGGACTCTCTTGTATTGTTTCCTTTAAATTTCCGTTCTGTTTCGCACACTGTATTTGTTGGGTAAAAATTTGGGCGCGTTATGTCCCAAGGGGGCCCGGTAATATTTTTTAATTTTACCCGTTTGGGGGGGCCCCGAAAAATCAACTCCCCGGGGGGCCCCGGGCCCCCCCGTCCGACATGATCATTTCTAGTAACTGCAGGTCTCTTTGTTAGGTGGGAAAAAAATCCCTTTTTTATCAGTATAAATTTTAGTTGGTGTTCAAATTTTAATTTTCCCATTCCACATGTGTTGTTTATCCACCTTGCATTTAAAAATTCAACCCTGAAAATTCTTTTTATTTCAGACAGGTTGTTTGTTCCCCAAAAATTTTTCCCGTGTTCATAGGGAAAACATAACAGATACCCCTTTTTTTGACTTTTCCCAACCCGGGCTTTTTCATTGACGCCAGCACCCAACGTAAATTTTAAAAACCCGGGCTTCTTAGTCCCAAAGGGTTTGAATTGAAAGGTGCAAAAAATGCGTGTATTATAGGGAAAAATAAAAGTTTACGTGTTTTTTTGGGACTTTTGCCCCCTGCTTTTTTTCATTGATGCAGCATCAGGGTAAATCTTAAAAAAAGCAATTCTATAGTCACCACAGGTGAATTAAAAGGTCCCAAAAAATCCCGTGTATTATCAAAAAACATAAAAACGTTTTTTTTTTGGGATTTTTTGCGCCCCCAGTTTGTTCATTGACGCGCTTCCACGAAAAATCTTTTAAAACAGAAAATTTCTATGGGTCACACAGGTGCTTAAAAGGTTGCAAAAAATACCGGGGTAATTATGAAAACAAAAACAGTTACGGGGGTTTTTTTTATTTTTGCGCACCCAGTTTTTTTCATTGAGCAAAATTCCAGGGAAAATTTTTAAAAAACAGCAATTCTATAGTCAACCAGGTAAAATTAAAAAGGTGCAAAAAAATCCCGTGTATTTTTACGAAAAAAAAACCCGATACGTGTTTTTTTGACTTTTGCGCCCCCAGCTTTTTTTCCCATTGCCCCAGCTCCACGAAAATTCTTAAAACAGCAATTCTTTTGTCACCCCCAGGTGAATTAAAAGGGTCCCAAAAAATTCCCGGTGTATTTTACAAAAACCAAAAAACAGATAAGTTTTTTTTTTGCACTTTTGCCCAGTCCAGATTTGTTGATAGACCCCTTTTGCAGAAAAATTTTTGAATCCAGCAATTTTTTTTTTTGATTAGGGGATTTGAAAATAGCTGTGATTTGCCGTCTTTTAAAAAGGGGATTTTTCCAAAAAACAAATTCCTTTACCTTCTCAAATTTTTATATTTCGGGAACTTGGAGCAAATGCAGGGGGGGTAAGCGAGAAAAGGGGGTATGGGCACATGGGGGTAGAGGGTACGGGGGAAAGGTGCCCCTTTCCCCAGGGGCTGGCGACAAACACGCATGCCAGCGGTTCGTCAGTTGCGGGGGGAAACCCCCTTTTTCCGGGGGCCCTGTTCGTTTGGGGAAAGGGGCCCCTGTAAATTTAAATTTTAAAAAAACATCGTCCCCAAATTTCTGCCTTCATTTGGTTTTAATGCAACATGCATTAGCAGTTTTAAAACCTCCTGTCCTCGCAGTCAGGCCAAAATGTTTTTAAATCACCCATCATCAGCATCCGCCCAAATGAGGCACCCCAAAAATTTTCCCAAACTCGTGAAACCCACCACTGTGGTAATCCTTGTTTAAAAGGACCTCTTTGAGAAAAAAAGCGGTTGGGGTCGGAAGGCCCCATTTTTAAAAAAAATCAAAAAGGGATGTTTTTAGTCTGCTCAAACGCCCGTTACTGTTTCCCATCAGGGGAGGTAAAAGGAAAACCGGGTCAATGGGCAAAAATACGGGGGCGGCCCGGGGGCAACGCCTTGCAGTCCCCTTGCTTGAAACCCCGCAGTTTCTGGATGCAAAAAAGGTCGGGACGCCCCAAGTCACCTGTGTTGATAAGGGATGATGATGAGGGCCCATTGGGATCCATCCTGGTCTTTTCCGCAAAATTTTTTTGCTTGCGAGGGCTTCATCAGGGAAACCAGGAGGAAGACGATGGGGTATTTTTCAATACGGGGCCCCGCCCCCCAAAAAAAGGGAAGGGGGGGGATTGCAGAATTTCGTTTGTTTTTGTTTCCCGCCAGCCACGGTCAGCGAAAACCCCGCTCCTCTTTTTATTGCCTTTCAAAAAAAGGTCCAGGACCTCTCAAGCCTGGGCTTTTTTGGGAGAAAAGCCCCCTGATTCCCCCGCGATGTCAAATTTGCCGTTTTTCCCGGAAAACGCTTTAAGTAAAAGGAAAGAACCTTAATGGTTAAAACCACCCCCAACCTGCTAGTTCTGACCGTCCACCCCCAACAGGTCAGAAGCTGGGGAGGGCTCCCCCGCAAGAACCGAGGGGCGGGGTGGGGGGACAAAAAAACCTTGTCCCAAGGCAAGGTGGTTCCCGATAACGGGCAAAATCTGTGGCCCCCCTTTAAGATGGGTTTAGGCTGGGCAATCCCTTCCCTGGCAATGTCATAAACCCTTGTGTCCAAAAATTTTCTAAAGGGGCTATCCGGGTTCTGGACCCCGGGCTGAAAAAGGGGTTCGGGGGTCTGGGGTTCGCATTTCCCCGCCTTTCCCACCCTGCTTTGTCCCCCCCCGGGTTTCTTTTGCGGCGCCCAACCCCTCGGCCTCCCCGTAAAACCGTCCCCATTGTTGACTTTGGAAAACCACGTGGAATTCCCCCCTCCATATGCTCGCGTTTGGTGGGAGCAACGAAAATTGGCCATTATGCATTTACAAAGGGTGCCCCCCCATGGCCTGACAAAAAGCAGTGTGGACCTGGGGGGGTTTTGACCCAACCGAGGGGGGGAGGCAGATGAAAGAGCTTCCCACCTTTCCTTCCCAGTTTTGAAAAAGCCACCAAAGGGTCAGTGGGGGCCCGATTGCCCTTGTCAGCATGGCTTTTTGGGGTGACTTAGTTTGGAAAAAAATTTTGGGGCACTCTGAAACATTCATTTTCCCACCACCCGAGGGAAAGGGGGGAGACGGACACAGAGGGCAGACATGGAGCCTTTTCTTCCGTCAAACCAAAAGGGCCCCGGGACAGTTTCTAAATTTTTTATCGGTCTTCATTGGGCAGTGGTTCAGGGTCCAGAGTTTTTCCCAAGGCGGGACCTCGCTCCCGGGGGTTTCATCTAAAGGGAAAAGGTCAGGGCTGTGTTAAAGCTGTGCGGAGGAAGGGGGGAAAGGAGGAGGAGGTATTCCTAGACCCCGACGTCCCTCCCTTGAAAAGAGGTTGGCGTGAATTTGAGGAAGTTTGGGGAAAGATGTGTTTGCTAGTCCCCCTCGACCCAAGGTTTGGGGAAAAAAAGGGCCCATCTTAAAAGAGTCCCTTGGATGCTCCTTTTTCCTCCAAATGATCCTCGCATTAAGGCCCCCCAAAAGGAAAAACAGTTACTGGGGGGGGCCACCCTCGTGGATCCCCGGTAAAAAAAAAAACTAAGCACTTTCCTTCCACCCCCCAAATAGGGGAGCAAAATGCAAAGGGAAAAGGGAAACCCTTTCTGATTGATCAAAAAGGGGACTTTTGTTGCCTCCCGCTTCCGTTCCCAAATGTCAGGTGGAAAAAACATCAGGGGACGTGGGCATTTTTCAGTTTAGAGGCCAAACAGCCGTAGTGGCAGCGGGGGCGGGAAAAGGGGGGAAAGCCCAATGGGTGACCTCTGGCAATTTTTTATTTTCCCCCTCCCCCAAGCCCGCCCAAAGAGGGCACACCTCCCAAAACACAGAGACCGCTTAAAATCATTTGGGGCACGAAATATCTGCGTCTCAAAAACCGAGTTTTTGGGGTGTTTTTCCGGACCAATAAGGGCTTCTGGGGGTCCCCAAAAAAGGGCGAATTTGGGCCCGAGCTCGCCCCCCGCCCCCGCCTAGAGGTTTGTCCTGGGGCCCGGGAGCCAGCGTTAAAATCTGGGGCGGGGCCTTCAGCACAAACGGGGGGAGTTTATTACAGACAAACGGATCCGACCTTCCAAGAAAAGTGGATCGTTTGGGCTTTCATCAAGGGTGATTCAGGCATGGGTCTCTGATGATGTTTTTGGGGGCCCCAAATTTCCGAGGTACCGGGTTAGTTGGGTGGTCTATTTTAAAATTCCTCCCAAACAGAAATGGTCCCCTTGAAAAATTATTTTTTAAAAATTTTCATTTCTTATGCAATTTTTATTTCTAAAATTTTCCCAATTTCAAAGTTCATTTTGCTGGGTTTTTCTTTTGAAAGGGGCTAAAAGGGCACCGGTTTTTATGACAAAAAAAATATTCCATTTACTCACTTCATCTTTAGAAATTTTTTACTTTTCAATGGTTTTTGGGGGAAAGTTGCCTCACAATTTTTAAAAGTGGCTGAGAAGTCATATTTATAATTTTTTGGGGGGCTTTTTGCTGTGAGATTTCAGCAAAAATTTTATGGTCCTTTTTGGAAAAAGAAAAAGTGGCTTCTAAAATGGCCCTTTCCCTTTACAATTTTTAAAAGTGGCTGAAGAAGGGCTTTTTTTTAATTTTTTTTTGGGGGCACGTTGCTTTTGAGTTTAAAACTATAATCTTGGGCCCTTTTGGGCGAAATGTGGCTTCCAAGTGGCATTTCTCCCTCACAATTTTTTAAAAAAGTGGTGAGAAGTCATATTTTTAAATTTTTGGGGGGGATGTTGCTGGTAATTCAGCAAATTAAAACATTTTCCTTTGGAACAGAAATGTGGGTTCTAAGTGGGGATTTCTCCTTCACAATTTTTTAAAAGTTGGCCCGAGAAAATTAAATTTTTTTAATTTTTTTGGGGGCATGGGTGCTTTGAAAAACAGCCCAATTTTTTTTCAGGGTTCCCATTTTAAAAAAAGTTTTTTCTAATAGAAAATTTTTTTCCCTTTCCCCAAATTTTCAAAAAATGGCTCCCTGGGTCCATTTTTCTCCTTCATCTTTTGAATTTTTTCACTTTTTCAATGGTTTTTTGGGGTTTATGTTGCCTAAAAATTTTTAACAAGGGGGGCTTGAGAAGTCATATTTATAATTTTTTTGGGGGCATGTTGTGGTTGGAAAATCAGCAATAATCATGGTCCTTTGGAACAGAAATGTGGGTTCTAAGTGGCATTTTTTCCTTCACAATTTTTAAACAGTGGCTGGAAGTCATATTTATTTAAATTTTTTGGGGGACGTTTTCTGTGAGATAAAGCTATAAAACATGGTCCTTTGGGAAGAAAGTTTGGGTTCAAAATGGCATTTTCCCTCACAATTTTTAAACAAATGGCTGAGAAAATCATATTTAATTTTTGGGGTCATGTTTCGGGGAGATTTTCAGCAATAATCATTTGGGCCTTTGGAACAGAAATGTGGCCCTTTTAAGTGGCATTTCTCCTTCCCCAATTTTTTTAAAGGGGGTGAGAAGTCATTTTTTATTTTTTAAAAATTTTTTGGTTTATGTGCTTTGAAATTTCAGGGAATACTACAGGGCCCATTCTAAAAAATGTTGTTTTAATAGGAAATTTGTTCTTCCGAAAATTTTCAAAAAAATGGCTCATGGGTTTAGTTTTGAATTTTTGGGGGCAATTTTTCTGTGACATGCAGCCATTTCTACAGGTTCCCATTCTAAAAAAAAGTTTTTTCTTTAAAAAGACATTTGTTCTTAAAAATTGTTTGGGTCAAGGGTCATGGGTTTAAAATTTTTTTTGGGGGGCCCTTTTTTCTGTTTACATCAAACTTATACAGGTCCTTTCTAAAAAAAAGTTGTTTCTTTTCAGGCATTTGTTTTCACAAAAGGTCAAGGGGGGTGGCCCCAAGGGTGATGGTGCTGTCAGAAACAGGAATAGGTAGGACCTTTTTAAAAGGGGCAATATTGGAAAAAAGGGGCTTGTTTTTGCAAAATTTTTTTAAAAATAGTTTTCAATCCCTTTTTGAAAACAACCCATTTTATACAATTTTAAAAATTTAGAAAAAAAAGACATGGTGGGATTCCAAAACCGATTTTAAAAAAAGTTTTTTTCTAGAAAATTTAAAGTATAAAAAAATTTCATGTACAAATAAACTGTTAAAAAAAAATTTCCCCTTTAATTTTTACCCAAGGGGGGGGTAAGGAAAACTTGACCAGATGTAGGTTATTTTTAAGGGGGACATGGAGTATGGAGCACGGAAAAGAGAACAAAGTTAGAGAACCCTTTCCTCCAGCACGTTGGTAGAATGAGAAAAAAAATGCCCCAAGGGTTAAAAAAGGGACCGGGTGTTTAAAAGGGGGGCGTTTTCCACCAGTATTTCCCAAATTTAAAACTCAAATTTGGGCCCCCAATCATCGGAAAGGGGGGAAGCGCCCACCCAGGTATTGACCCGTGTAATAAAGGGAAGGGGGGGGGAGTTTTCCCCCTTCCCCCTTCCCAAAATTGGGTTCAGCACGACAGTTTTCGTTGCTGCGTCATCAGGGCATTTTAACCCGCGTTTTAATAGATGAGGACGCCCAAACCCGGGCTCTCACCGCACCCACTGTAACTCCGGCCCCGGGGTCATGCTGTGGGGCCCCGGGGCGGTATGTCAAATTTTTAAAGGGAAAAAAAATGGTGGCTGGAAAGATCCTTTTTACGGGGACTTTTTAAATGTGGGGTCTGCAGGTTTTTGGGGGTCATGCTGTGGCCCGGAAAAGGTATAGTTTAATGGGCCAATGAAAAATAAAAAGGGGGTTTTAAAGAAATCCTTTTTCCGGCACTTTTTAAAGTGGGGGGGTTTTGCAGGGTTTTGGGGGTCTGCTGTGGCCCAGGACAGGGTTTTGTCAATTTTCCAAAATGAAACTAAAAAAGGTGGTTGAAAAAACTCCCCTTTTTTCCCTCACCCTTTTTTAAAAGTGGGGGTCTTGCAGGTTTGGGGGTCATGCTGAGGGCCCCGGACCCGGTATAGTCAATGTCCAGTGAAACTAAAAAAGGTGGTTTTTAAAAACTCCTTTTTTTCCGGGGACTTTTTAAATGTGGGGGTTTATGCAGGTTTTTGGGGTCATGCTGTGGCCCAGGACAGGGGATAAATCAATGTCCAGGGGAAACTTTAAAAAGGTGGTTTTTAAAGACCTTTCCCCTTTTTTCCCGCACTTTTTAAAAATTTGGGGGGGGATGAGGTTTTTGGGGCTTTATGTGTGGCCCCGGACAGGGATATTAATGGGCCGTGGAAAAATAAAAAAGGTGGTTGAAAGACTCCTTTTTTTGGGACTTTTTAAAAGTGGTGGGGCATTTCAGGTTTGGGGCTCTTTCTGGGGCCCCGGACCGGTTTTTGTCAATGTCCAGTGAAAATAAAATGGTTTTTTGAAAAAATTCCCTTTTTTCGGGGACTTTTTAAAAAGTGGGGGGGGCATGCAGGTTTGGGGGTTTACGCTGTGGCCCCGGGGAAAGGTTTTAGCAATTTTTCCCGGGGAAACTAAAAAAGGTGGTTGAAAGTTCCTTTTTTTCCCCGGGATTTTTAAATGTGGGGGTTATGCAGGTTTGGGGCTCATGCTGTGGCCCAGGACAGGTACAGTTGTCCAGTGAAAATAAAATGGTGGTTTTAAAAAATCCTTTTTCCGGGGACTTTTTAAATTGGGGGGGCGGGGAGGTTTGGGGCTCATGTGTGGCCCCGGACAGGTATAGGGAATGTCCCGTGGGAAATAAAAAAAGGTGGTTGAAAAAAACTCCTTTTTTCCCGGGACTTTTAAATGTGGGGGGTTTTATGCAGGTTTGGGGGTCATGCTGTGGCCCCGGGGCAGGTATAGTCTTGTCCGTGAAAATAAAATGGTGGTTTTAAAAGGGCTCCTTTTTCCGGCACTTTTTAAATGTGGGGGTATGAGGTTTGGGGGGTCTTCTGTGGCCCAGGGGGCAGGTTTAGGGCAATGTCCAGTGAAACTAAAATGGGGTTGGGTTTAAAGGGCTTTCCCTTTTTTGGCACTTTTTTAAAAGTGGGGGGAATGAGGTTTGGGGGTCTTTCTGTGGCCCAGGGGCAGGTATAGTCAATTTTCCAGTGAAACTAAAAAAAGGGGGTTTTAAAAGGGCTCCTTTTTCCGGGACTTTTTAAATGTTTGGGGGGCTGCAGGTTTGGGGGCCCCATGCTGGGCCCAGGACAGGTATAGTCAATTTCCAAAAATGAAACTAAAAAGGTGGTTGAAAGGGGCTCCTTTTTTTCCCGGGACTTTTTAAATCTGGGGGTTATGTAGGTTTGGGGGGTTTTGCTGTGGCCCCCGGACAGGTATAGTCAAGTCCAGTGGGAAATAAAATGGTGGTTTAAAAAACTCCTTTTTCCGGCACTTTTTTAAAAGTGGGGGGATGAGGTTTGGGGCTCTTTCTGTGGCCCAGGAAAAGGGATAGGGGCAATGTTTCCCGTGGAAAAATAAAATTTGGGGGTTTGAAAGGGCTTCCCTTTTTTTGGGACTTTTTTTTAAAAGTGGGGGTTTGCAGGTTTGGGGTCTGCTGTGGCCCAGGGCAGGTATAGTCAATTGCCAGTGAAAAATAAAATTTGGGGGGTTTAAAGGGTCCTTTTTTTCCCGGGACTTTTTTTAAAAGTGGGGGGTTTTGCAGGTTTTGGGGGTCATGCTGTGGGCCAAAAACAGGTATCAAATTTAATGTCCAAATGAAAATAAAATGGTTGTTTGAAAGATCCTTTTTCCTGGCACTTTTTTAAAAAGTGGGGGTCATTTCAGGGTTTTTGGGGGTCATGCTGCGTTCCAGGACGGGATATTCAAGTCCAGTTCAAGTAAAAGATGGTTATTTTCTTTCTTGGGCCCTTTTGGGATTTTTAATTTTTTGGGGTGATGCAGGTTTTAAAGGGGGCTTTTCCCGTGGTACAAGACCGGGGTAGTGGGAAAGGTGTGTGGACCCTTTTTTTTGTGGCCCTTTTTTAGCCTAAGTGTTGTTTCCTAAAATGTAGCAGGTATCATTTGGCTGTTATGGCTGTTAATTTCCCGCTTCTCCCCCCTGTTTGGGTTTTAAAAATGAAGGTGTTGTTTTCTTCCCTTTTGGCCCTTTTAAAGGTTTATCGGGATGAAAGACTACGGGCTATCGAAAACCTTACGATGGTGGCCGATATTTGATCGATGTCGTTTGCCAAAGTTTAAACGCTCAACATAGTGGGCAAAAAAAGAAAAGTGTTTATATTGATTTCATCTTTGAATTTTTATGGAAAAACAATGATAAACTATAATTTTGTCAGTCTCTTGACACAATTGATAAGGTTGAAATAAGACAAAGGTGTGTCAAGTACAATCTTTAATCGATAACAAAGGGACAGTTTATCATCAATTTCTGAGAAAGTAATTCATAAGGGGGACAAAATAGATGGGCTGTACTTCCTGGGGTTTTTAAATTTTGGGAAAACGGGGCAACAAACAAAACAGAAAAATTAGAAACAAAAAATTTTCAAATTGGGGCTTACCCTTTTAAATTTGGTTAATGATTTAGGGCGACATGTCAAAAAAAAGAGGCATTCCCTGCCAGTTTTTTAAGGTATTTAAATCATTATCTCTCCATATCCTTTTTCTTCCATTTGCTTTCATTTCCGACTCTGTGTTTCGTCTTCGCTGCGCCTCTAGTGCACATGCGCCGATTGCATCTATCTATTGACCTAAAACTACATTTCCCATATCCCCTAGCGCCGGAAGTGATGCGGGTGCCGAACGATTTCCGGTTTCTCAGCGGGAACGTCCGGGACAGCTGGCTCTATTTAATCCCCTCATTTCTACCTCTTATGCACTGGCTCCTGCATCTATTAGGGCCATGGCCCTTCTCTTTTCATTTCCCAGCTCTTTCCACTGGTAAGTCTTACTACTTAGGGTATAATAGGGTGTGATAGCCTGTGCATTTCTTGGTAATATCTCCAATACACGTTTTGTATTATTGTTGATGTATTACTTTTGTTTTTTTGCAGTTATTTCTTATACCCAGTCAAGTATATACTATGTCTTGTTAGAGAACATGCCGTATGGTATATAAAATTATGGTTATTGACACTTATCATTAAGCTTATCCCTACTATATCATCACCATCCCATGGTAGTGATGCAGATGTGTTTATTTATTTATATATATATATATATATATATATAATAGATTATTGTGTTTTATATGTATTTTGTATATATTTTGTTGAGCATTTATTATTATGATGTCTGTCCTACACTTACTTACTATATTATTATTTCTGTGTATTTATTTTTGTGACTTTTTGAAAAAGATCGGATGACCGAAACGTCTTTCACAGTCACATTTAATTGTTTTCACTGGAGTCTGTAGTCAATTGCTTGAATAAAATACTTTTCGTGTGTTTGCAACAAGACACTTGTAGTCTGCAGTCAATCTATCTAATTCTTGGACTTTTACTTTCCTTGACTTGCACCTCCTACATATATTCTACCAACGGAGTGCTTTTCCCTACTAAAAAATTATTTTAGACACTCATTTAATGTGCCTTAAAACTGTCATGGAAGCGCCTCTTTTCTGACATGTCGCCCTAAATCATTAACCAGATAATAAACTTGTCAAAAATCTGGTGTGTGGTATGACTTGTATAGCATATTTAATGCACCTAATTTAGGCGTATACCAAAAAAAAAGCACATAGCATATCATTGCTAGCATACTGTATTTGATGCGCTTACTTTAGGCACATTCAAAAGTGTCAAATGCACCTAGTTTTGGTGTACGACAGTTTGTTTATATAGAAAATATGGTATCAACAGTTTTTTGTTGCAAAATGCACAAAAAAAATGGTGCAGCCCTAGTGGGACATGTCACCCTTAGAGTGGAAATCCTCTTTAGCTCCTTGAGCACCAGGACTAAAAAGGCTTTAATGACCAGTTAAATATTATAATTTTTCCCTCTTTGCATTTCAGCAGCCATAACTCTTTTCAATTTGTCAGCCACGCAGCTGTATGAGGCCTTGTTTCATGTGGGATGCAGTTTTTTTGGGGGGTGTAGTTTGTGGATATCTATATTTTTTTTTTCTTTGCAGCCAGATTGCAAAAAAAACGTATTTTTCTGCATTTTTTTATACTACTCACATTTCACACTAGATAACATGTTAAAGTAATTTTACAGGCTATTACAAAAAATTTTCTGTTTTTTTATTTCTTGATGTTGTTGTCTTGAAACCGGCAGAAGCTTGAAGTAAATTGTGAACGGTGAATTGCTAAATTTGAAGGAAGTCGCATACAAGAACAATGGCTGCAGGAATTTTCGAGGAGTTAGGAAGCGGCAGAGGAACTGGCAAAGATAATTCACCAGGATGTGATTGACCTGTTCCACTTGGACATTGGACTGTGGATGGTAGGCCGATGAGAAATCCATGAAAGTGAAAGTTGACCTGTACTCCTCTACCTGAGATGATGTTTGAAGGCATGCCATGTAAACGAAAGATATGCTGCAAGAACAATGTGGCCAGCTGCAGAGCCAATGGAAGACCTGGTAGAGGTGTAAAATGCACCATTTTGGAGAAACAGTCCAGCATGACCCAGATAACCAAACATCCACAGGAGGACGGAAGGTCAGTGACGAAGTCCATCGCAATGTGGCTCCATGGTACTTCTGGCACCAACAGGGGCAGCAGGAAACCAGCGGGCCGCAGACGGGAGCTCTTATTCTGGGCACAGTTTGGACAAGTGTCCACAAAGTCCTTGATGTTCTGCGCAAGGGAGGGCCACTAGTAATGTCGAGTGATGAGGTTGAGGGACTTGCGGTACCCAGGGTGGACGGAAACCCTGGAGGCATGACCCCAGGACAGACTCCACTTCCTTAGTGCAGGACGCACGAAGGTCCTACTTGGTGGAATTTCTCGCAACTTTACGGGGGCAGCACAGACAAAGCGATAAGGTGTTGCAGTTCAGGTTCAGAATCAGAAGCATCCGTGGCTTGGAACAGAGCATCAGCCTTAAGGTTTTTGGTGGCTGCCCGGAAGTGGAGGTTAAAGTTGAAATGAAAAAAGAATGGGGACCAGCGAGCCTGACGAGGATTCAACTGTTGAGCCGTCTGTAGATAAAGAATATTTTTGTGGTCCGTGTAGACAGTAATGGGATATAGAGCACCCTCCAGAAGATGGCGCCATTTGCCCAAGGCCAGTTTGATCAGCAGCAGTTCCCTGTCACCAATGAAATAGTTCTTTTTGGCCGGGGAGAAGGTCCTAGAAAGGAAGTCGTAAGTAACAAATTTGCCTTTGATGGATTTTTGCAAGAGGACGGCCCCAGCTCCAATTTCCAGAAAGAAGGGTCTCTCCGAATCCGGGTGGTGAAGAACAGAAGCAGAGACGAAGGCCGATTTCAACTGGGCAAATACTTCTTCAGCTTTGGAGGTCCATAGACGAGGGTTACTGCCTTCTTGATGAGGGTGACAATAGGTACTACGAGAATGGAGAAGTGTGGGATGAATTGGCGGTAGTAGTTAGAAAAACTAATGAACCATTGTATGGCGGGGAGACTGATAGGGCGTGGCCAGTTTAATAGTGCTGTTGACTTCTTCAGATTCATTAGAAGATCGTGTGCTAAAATTATGTATCCCAAAAATGGCAAACTGGTTGGTTTGAATAGAGACTTCTCCCACTTGCCGTGGTTGCATCTGAGATGGGAGAGCACTCGTCGAACATGAGCGTGATGGGATTCAAGACGTGAAAAGTAGATTAGAATATCGTCCAGGTAAACCAGGACACAGTCGTACAGAAGATCCTAGAAGGTGTCAATCAGAACACTGCAGAGTCCAAAAGGCATAACCAGATACCTTAGTGTCCATCCCGGGTGTTAAAGGTGGTTTTCCACTCATCTCCCTCGCAGATGCGGATCAGGTTGTAAGTGTCCCAAAGGTCGAGCTTGGAGAAGACTGTGGCCCCTCGGATTCTCTTGAAGAGTTCCAGAATTAACGGCAGTGGGTACCAATTCTTAATGGTTATCTTATTAAGACCCCGATAGTCAATGCAAGGCCGCAGTGACCAGTCTTTCTTCTCGACAAAAAAGAATCCTGCTTCCACACGTAAGGACGACTTGCGGATGAAGCCCTTTTCAAGGTTTTCCTTGATATATGCCATAATGGCTTTAGTTTCAGGCCAGAGCAGAGGATATACTGTACCCCAGTGTGGAGTGGAACCAGGCTGAAGCTCTATTGGGCAATCAGAGGGCTGATGAGGAGGGAGAAACTCTGCCTGCTTTTTGCAGAAGACATCTAAAAATTCCTGATAGTGTGCTGGAAGACCAGGAGGAGCAGGAACAGCAGGCCGAAGAATCGAGGTACCCACTAGATGCGGAGGATGTGGGACCGAGATGCAGGAAGAGCAGCCGGGTGTCCCAACGTGTAACTTTGCCAGTTCTCCAGTTGATGTTAGGAACGTGATTGCATAACCCAGGGAGCCACAGAAAAAGAGTGCTAGAGGAGCACAGTAGTATGAGGAACAAGATTTGCTCTTGATTTAATACTCCGACGTGCGGCACCAGATGGTACAACAGAGGACCTCCCCATTCACTGATGAGATGGATAGAGGTTTAATCAAGGGAATCACGGGCAGATGGTATTTGGTCACAATAGCGGAATGGATAATGTTGTCCACCGAACCCAAGTCCACGAAGGTGGCAACTTGAAGACTGGAACTGGAGGAAAGGACTGGGCTGGCCAACATTGTCAATGGTGGAGAGGAAAGTTCCATGCCAAGGTCACCTCTCCCACGACGCCTAGGCTCTGGAGTTTACTGGACGGATTGGACAGTCCCTTCGCTGGTGATCTTGGGCACCACAATAGAGGCACAGGCTTTGGTTTTGTCTGTGAGCCTTTTCCTCCTCCGACACGTGGGCTCTATCCACTTGCATGGGCTCTTCCCAATTATGAGGAGGGACAGGTATAAGAGGTCACTGAAAGACGGGTGCCAGACGAGGACTACTGCAGGGACAAAAAGCCTCCTGTTGTAGCCAAACTTCCTTTTGATGTTCAGAGGTGGACATCAATGCGGGTGACCAAGGTGATTAACCTCCACTTTAACCTCCAGACTGGTGGGGAAATCATGCCCCACTAACTCATCTTTGATACAACTGTCCAATCCCTCAAAGAAGGTTGCAACCATGGCTTCATTGATCCAGGATAATTCAGAGGACAGGGTCCAGAACTGTACAGCATACTGTTCCACTGAGGAATCTCCCTGACTGAGTCAGAAAAATGAAGAGGCAGCACAGAAGGCATGTCCTGGTTCCTCAAACACCATGATGGCTAACCTGCCAAGAAGTTTGTCAGGTTAGACCTCAGCGGATCTCCACGTTCCCACAAGGGAGTAACCTAGGCCAGTGCTTTGCCAGAGAGCAGATGTTAAAGGCCACTTTTGCCCAGTCAGTGACAAACTAGTGGGCCAGGACCTCAAAATGGATTGTGGTGACAGGAGCCATAGACCACAAAGCCGTCCAGAATGTGGAGCTGAAGCTATGATAGATAAACTCGACAGGAACAGCACGTAGCAGACGATGGTCAGACGGGTTAAGCCACCGATTCAGGTCCTAGCGGTGACAGGAGTCATAGATCACAAAGCCGTCCAGAACGTGGAGCAGAAGCTATGATAGATAAACTCGACAGGAACAGCACGTAGCAGACGATGGTCAGACGGGTTAAGCATAGATAGGACCAGGGATAATGGTAATTGTTTGATAAACTGTTAATCACATTTTTGGAGAAGGTTTGAGAAGGTAGTTCTAATATAAATGTCTTTTTATGAGGCACATGGGTCTTTGGGCAACCTCAGGCCTCAGGCAATCTCTAAAATTTCAGCTTTATTCTAGAGTGGTTTATATGGCCCACTGACTGTAATGCAAGTCTGCATTTCTTTCTTAATCGCTTCTAATTGTTTTTTAGAGAATAACAGTACCACAATCCATCCATTTCAGCTATCATTAGTGGTCTTGGTGTTGTTGTGACCCAACAATTAAAACATATCTATGACATCTGTGTTTTTTTCTGCAGAAAAAAAATCTATTTATATATCTAAATTTTTGTATATTTTTAGAGTAGATTTTTATTTCTTTGGATAAAGTAATTTCATGACTAATTATATTTATTATTTTTCACATCCATACAGTGAGTTATGCCAGATTTTAAGAAATCATCACATCATCAGTCACATCATATTACTCATTACTTATTACTCATTACTTATTCAGGAAACCTCGGCACACCTTGAGATTCCCATAGTAGTGAGGAGGCTGCAGCAGGTGCAGGGAGGAACTGCTCGACATTGCTGGAACCGGAATGGGTATCAGAAACGAGACTGGTGCGAGAACCTGGACAACAGGTGCTTCTGGGATATGGACTGCTAGGTTCTGAAGCATCAGAAAAATCTGCTCTTGATGGGCACCCTGGAACATAATCTCAGCCACGAGGCTCCCTGTGTCTGGCAGTGGTTGATCGGTGGGATCCATGGCCAAGTTGTACTATCACAATGGCTCTAGGAATGGAAGGTGGATTCTCTGGTCACCGCATAGAGTTGGCATGATCTACACCAGGAAGCGGAGTCTATGGGGCCCTAAAAAAAGTTAACAACTGTAGCCATGCATGCTGCAGACCAACTCCTGGACCGCGGCCGCGCTCACTACCTGGCTCCTGGCATACCTCGTGCCGTGGTTCATGCCTCTAGCCGCAGGCATACCCGCACCTGGCGCTCGCTCCACTGCCTAGCGCTATGCTCACATGGCCACGTCCTGCTTCCTCCTCAATCGGCACACTGCTAGGTCTCATGGTTCTGGATGCACCTTCCCAGCCTACCACTATTGGTGCGTGCGCAGGTCTCCTGAATTTTAAGGGCCAGCGTACAGCAGGTAATTCTCTCTCCAACTATGGCCTTTGCACAGGGGCTTTTTAGGGAATCCTTTTCCTGTTGTCTGCGCCCCATTGTTGGTGTCCAATCTCTATTAATGTCCTGTTATGTGCTTCCTAGTGAATCCTATTTACACTACCATCTGCCTCCCTGGTCCGGTCCTGTCTATGGAGCACCGGAGCCTGCCACAAATTAGGGCGGACTTTGGCGAAGATAATCCCACAGGTCGCTGCCACCGATTCAGGTCCTAGCGGTGACAGGAGTCATAGACCACAAAGCCGTCCAGAACGTGGAGCAGAAGCTATGATAGATAAACTCGACAGGAACAGCACGTAGCAGACGATGGTCAGACGGGTTAAGCATAGACAGGACCAGGGATAATGGTAATTGTTTGATAAACTGTTAATCACATTTTTGGAGAAGGTTTGAGAAGGTAGTTCTAATATAAATGCCTTTTTATGAGGCACATGGGTCTTTGGGCAACCTCAGGCACCAGGGCCCAGGTACAATTGCTATTGCTACATCTCTAAAATTTCAGCTTTATTCTGGAGTGGTTTATATGGCCCACTGACTGTAATGCAAGTCTGCATTTCTTTCTTAATCTCTTCTAATTGTTTTTTAGAGAATAAAAGTACCACAATCCATCCATTTCAGCTATCATTAGTGGTCTTGGTGTTGTTGTGACCCAACAATTAAAACATATCTATGACATCTGTGTTTTTTTTTCTGCAGAAAAAAATCTATTTATATATCTAAATTTTTGTACATTTTTATAGTAGATTTTTATTTCTTTGGATAAAGTAAATTCATGAATAATTATATTTATTATTTTTCACATCCATACAGTGAGTTATGCCAGATTTTAAGAAATCATCACATCATCAGTCACATCATATTACTTGACTGATTTACCAGAACCAACAGTTCTAATAATAGACATACAGTGAATGATGACACAGAATGTTTGCAAAGCACATGTACAGCATTCAAACTTACATTAATTGCGTGGCTCGCCCGGCAAATTCCATTTTATTTTTAAATAAGAGAGTTAACACCCACTTTTGACATTAACTGCTTTTCTATTTTGTTATCTCTCCAAAAAGCAGCATGAATTCAAACCATGCAAATAAAATAAAAACTATCATTCAACTAGAAAGGAAATTTCAGTCTGCAGATTGCTGACTTTTGTCTTGAATAACAACTTTAAAACCTAATGATTTCTGTGACATGACAATGCACATGTCATATTTGACGTTCAATCGATTGCAACTTTTTGTTTTGATGGCAAGTGCTGAAATCCTAAATCATTAAAGTATTAGCAGGGAACAGTCAACATTTCTGTGATCTCTTCTGCCAAACAACTTCTGTAGAACAAAAAATGAGTACAGTACAAAAAATAAAAACTATAAATGTTGGCATTTTTACTTTGCAGTAGAAATAAAGCAATGGCCTTAAAAATGATATATAATATGGTACTTATTTACTACTACAAACTAGAATACTAATTTACTAATCAAGCTTAAGTCTTAGCTGATGTTTAGCACCAAGTGCATTGCTACCTGTATTGTATTACAGTCTGAAATCATACTCCTGTATAATTTCAGATGATTTTAAAGGGATTTTTGGCTTCATGTAAAAATAAATATTCTACTCCTGGTGCCCTAAAACCCCACCCATTCCTCTGTACTCACCTTCCCCCTGTTCCAGCAGCTGCAGTGGTGACATAAGCATCCGGAGAAGACTGTAGAGTTCTGTGGTGGAACGGAGGACCTGAAGAAGGTAAGTATAATCTTTTCTATGTGGCATCAAGGGCTGTCTATTTATTTTTTATATGAATCAGACAACACCTTTAAGATACTGTGACGCCTTACTCCTTACCATTGTTTCACTATCACTAATTGCTTCCTTGAAACTAAAAAGAATTCAATACATATAACATGCATTACAGCCAAGATATTTATTAGGCTGCATCCCCACTGTCGCGGGGGAGACAGCTTTTCTCCGCAATGAGTCCTCCCCCTTCACATTGGCTTGCACAGATTCTGTCCGAAAACCGGACGGAAGATTGTGCAAGCACAATGTATTGCGGGCGGCCCGCGGGCGGAAAAAACCCCGGGCGGAAAACCTGTGCAGTGGGGACTGCTGCAAGGGTTTTCCATAGAGCACCATTGTGCTCATTTTCGGCCGTTTTTTCAGGCGGTCTGCAAAACCGCAAACCGTCTGAAAAACCGACCGAAAACCCGTGCAGTAGGGGCATGCTCTTAATCTTCAATTCTTTACTGATTCTTAAATAAAACAAGTTGCTATCACAATCTTCTAATTTTTTTCTCTTGAACATTATAAGGGGTGAGTCTAAATGGGATGCAACCTATTTTGCCTTGTCTGAGTTGTAGGAAAGCAATAAGTGGGACATTTCTTTCTAACTGCCTAAGAAGAGTGCAGCCTAAACAATGCCCCTGATAATAAGCTTATGCAAAATATATTGAAGACTTGTAATTTTTGTTTTTAGTTTGGTTTTTGTACCTTTGCTTTACAGAATTGAATTAACTAAGATTTGGTTCACATCACCATTAGTATTGTCCATTGGAGTTTTCATTGAGCTTTCCAGTATTTGTAACTGCAAGAACTCTGTAGTCTGCAGCACTACTTTTGCTGTTAAACCCCAGTGGACCCCAATAAAGTCAATGGATCCAGCACAGCATACCAAAGCTAGTATGAAAAGACAGGTTAGTGGTATGCACAGCTATTTATTTTTCTTCTGTCTTAACACTAGAGTTTGTTTAGCTTATCTCCGTAAAAACTACACTTCATATATTTTATCTGAATAAAAGTGTGAACCCTCATACTGTTTCTGCAACAAAATGATAAAGTGTTAATGAGCCTCTATAAAATTTTGGAGAACCTACCTGTTAAATAGCCTAGAGGCTACTGTGTGAATGCTAAATAACTTAGAATGTTTGCTGCTGGATGGCTTGCATCTATTCTTCAGTACAGTAAACAGAAGGAAAGCACTTTAACCGAATTCTTAAAATGCTTTATGAGAATCAAAAAGAAATCATAAAACTTGTATTAAAAATAATGATGACTTAGATAATGAAATGTCAACAAACTCCAAGAATTATAAATATAATATTAATGATTTAAAAACAGAAAATCTGTTGATACCCTTCCATTAAAGAAAGAAAACCCTACAATGGTCACTAAAACTGACAAAAGTAATAGTACATTTAAATTTACTAAAAATCAACTAATGAAAATCAGACATTGATTGTGAATTGTGGTTCAACCAAAAAAAACAAAAAATACAAATTAAATTGGCCCAGATGAAAATGTGAAAATGATGGTACTCTTGTAACTTAACATTTTGCTGCACAACCTTTTGAGGCAATCACTGCAAACAAACAATTTCTGTAACTCATAACGAGACTTTAGCACCAGTCCACAGATATTTTGTCCCACTCTTCATGAGCAAACTGATCCATCTGTTTTAAGGGTGATGGGTGATTTCTGCAGACTGCATGATTCAATTCCTTCCATAGATGCTCAATAGGATTTAAATCAGGAATCATATAGAACTAGTACAGAATAGTCTAATGCTTTCCTGTTAGCCATTCCTGGGTGTTTTTAGCTGTGTGTTTTGGGTTATTATCCTGTGGGAAGACCAATAACCTACGACTGAGACCAAACTTTTTGACACTGGGAAGCACATTTTGTTCCAGAATGACTTGATAGTCTTGATATAACATTATGCACTGCATAGATTCAAGACACCCTGTACCAGTTGCAGCAAAGCTGCCCCAAAACATTTTTGCATAAGTTAATAAAGCTGATCTTACTTGCCAAAAAGGTCCAGTTTCGTCTCCTGTGTTTAAAGGGCAGAAGCTTTGTGGTTTGTCAATATGCATTTTTCCTAATTCCAATTTCAGTTTTTTATAATTTGCTTTCAACATGGGTTTCCTCCTCGATCATATTCTATTAAGTCTACTTCGGCAAGGACAGTGGCGGATGGTGTGATGTACTTTGACTATGATGCCAAATAGTACATTGACTACATTTGACTTTTTAAATCAGCAGACTGACAAGTTTGAAGACACCTCTGATGCTAATTACAGAGCAAACCTTAGTTTAACATGTCAGTTTTCAGCAAATTAAATTTCTTATTACTTTTGAAAGTTTCAAGTTATTTCAGTATAAGCACAAAAATGTATCAGCACCACTCTACTAATGCAAAGAGTCAGTCGTACAATGTATACATGAATTATTTCATAATACATCTCTGCTACTTTTTGGATACATGAAAATTTGAGGTTCTTAGTGCACATTTTTGATAAAAAATGTGAGAGCCACCAGGAAACCTATCCTCTTTAATGAAGCCAAAATGAAATACCCCTCCATCGGTGACCACCCGTTTTATTTCCTACAAGCCTGCAGTTACATACAAGAAGTCACCAAACACCTCACGGATCGGGACTGGGCTGACCCTATAACAACACTAACATTACCCGCCCATAAGGCAAAAGGCCAAATCACACGATACTACAATTCACTTCGCTCCCCCTTAGACTATACTACCAGACAACAAGGGCTTTCTATGGGGCCGCACTTGATTGATTCCATTTCTTCAGAAGACATCCTTGCATCTCTAACAATGGCAACAAAATTTATTCCCTCTATGTCCTACTGGGAAATGGCATTCCGTATTGCCCACAGGACATACATATCCCCACACAGGGGACATTTAATGGGTATCTCTCCCTCACATGCATGTCCCAAATGCCTTACTCCGCATGCTGATCTTTTACATTGCCTGTGGTCATGCCCCTCCATCGGAGCATTCTGGTCCCGGGTACGCTCTTTTGTGACTACACATCTGCTCCCCTTCTGCCCTGACTCGCCCGATTGGTACATATTCGGCATCCTCCCTGCCGGGTCCCCCAGCCTCCTCGGGTACCAAAAGAAACTACTATACTATATATCAGCAGCTGCAAGAAAATCCATTCTGCACTGCTGGATCCACCCCTCTCCACCAACACATAAATTGTTCTTAGACAAATTATCCCATCTATTCCGGATGGACTGGGTCAACACCTCTCTTTACAAAGAACAAAAAGGCAAACAATTCTATCAATTATGGAAAAATTTCATTGTTCTACTCCCGGCTCATATTCGTTCAAAACTCAAACAATGCTTTAGCCTCACCACTTGGTACTTGGAATACCAAATCGCAGGAGATGACCCTAACTGGTGACATTTTGCCCTATAGTATTGTGGTGCTGTCAAAATGCAAAAGTGACGGTGGGTCTCTCACTCTCTTGCGGGTGTGCCAAACGCTTCCCCCCTCCTGGGCTACCCTTCCCCACCCCCCTTTTTTTGCCCTCACTTCTCTTCTTTTGTGGAACTATGGTACTCTCCCCAAACCTAACAGTGTCACCCCGGGGTGCGACCACCTAGCTCTTGGCACTTGCCTCCGTTCTTAAGTAGTACTCATAGACCCAAAAACAAAATTCCACCTGCTAAAACCATGACCGGGGTAACCCGTGGAATCGCATGGCTGGGTGACACTCAAACCACCTTCACTCCTCACCTTGCTTCTACTCTGAAGTTCGAAACCACTTGCCCGTCTTAGAGATGTATTGTAATCTATGCTTTTCTTATGTACGAACCACATATGTCAAAAGTTATCGCTAATATACAATTCCTTTCCAAATCACTAGCTGTACCGACCATCCCCAAGCAATATCCGATGATTAATTGTGGTAACTTTTGTTATTATGTAACCATTGACATGGCATCCTCCTCTCTTTCTCTCTTACCCTTACAGCAAAAGTGGTGACTATGTCCTACAGGGGAGAGGAACTGATTATTCCAATGTATTTGTCCCCCATTGGTTTGTAATTGATGTTTTACCTTTGAAAAATTTTTCAATAAAAACATGTTGGAAAAAAAAAAATGTGAGAGCCCGTTCACCAACAACAATATGACCTCAGATCAGATGGAGACCTTAACTATAGCATTCTCATCTTGCTTGGTACCTTCTCAGGCCTCCACACTTTTAGGGAATGAAGGTCCCAGCTACACTCTATACTGATTAAAAACAGTCTGTGTGGATGGGTGGAGTGCTAGACCAAAGTGGAGTCTGCCACTAATGCAAACAATCCAAAAAAACGAAAATGCTATAGTGTAGGTCTCCATCTGATGGGCTCTCACAGTTTTGAGCTAAGAACTTCAAATGTTCATGTATCCAAAAGGTATCCGAAATCCATTTTAAAATAGTTCATATATTCATTGTTTATATATATATATGCCGTATTAAATCTAGTCTGTTTCCATTTTTGTATACTTGTGTTCTGTTGTTTTTTGTCTTACTTGTTCTTCCGTGACATATACACACTAATAGAAACATGTGTTTACTAATTAGGTAATTAACTTTGATAGATAGGTGTGTCTGTGTTCATTTTTATTATGCTACAACTAAGGGCCAGTATGTTGTAGGCCTGAAGGGCATAAGATATTTATATCCTATTTGTAATCTTTTTATTTGCTTCTCAATAAACCGTGGATTTTATTGCATTTAACTTCAGCTGGAGATTTCGTCTATTTGTATTTGGATTCCCAGCATTGGCCTGTGTAGTTCATGCTGAAATATTTTACTACGGGTGAGCTGGTTCATTTTCTTCCTTTTTATATATATTTCAGCTGGTGGGTGGAGTGCTAGACCAAAGTGGAGTCTGCTACTAATGCAAACAATCCAAAAAAACAAAAATGCTATAGTGTAAGTCTCCATCTGATGGGCTCTCACAGTTTTGAGCTAAGAACTTCAAATTTTCATGTATCCAAAAGGTATCAGAAATCCATTTTGAAATAGTTCATATATTCATTGTTTCACTGTCTCTTAGAGTGCTGTCGATAGGTTTTTGTGCTTGCATTGTTTGCAACCAAATCAGAGTGCATTTGCATAATTTTCTATATATATATAGATTTATGTATATATATATATATATATATATATATATATATATATATATTTGCCATATTAAATCTAGTGTGTTTCCATTTTTCTATACTTGTGTTCTGTTGTTTTTTGTCTTATTTGTTCTTCTGTAACATATACACACTAATAGATACATGTGTTTACTAATTAGGTAATTAACTTTGATAGATAGGTGTGTGTGTTCATTTTTATTATGCTACAACTAAGGGCCAGTATGTTGTGGGCCTGAAACGCATAAGATATTTATATCCTATTTGTAATCTTTTTATTTGCTTCTCAATAAACCGTGGATTTTATTGCATTCAACTTCAGCTGGAGATTTCGTCTATTTGTAGTTGGATTCCCAGCATTGGCTTGTGTAGTCCATGCTGAAATATTTACTACACCTTTATAAATATATTTACTTTGAAAATTGGTGACATGTTCAATATCTATTTCACCCACTGTATAAGTAATTATTGAACATGTCATCAGTTTCCAAAGTAAATATATTTTTAAATGTGCTATTGACATGAAGTTTCTAAACTACTGAATGTTCCAGTGAGTGTTGTTGGAGCCATAATCCATAGGTGGAAAGAATATAATTTCAACATACTCGTACACCAGCCATAACCAGGTTTCAGACAAAAGAGTAAAGAGAATTATCAGAAGAGTTGTCCAAGAGCCAAAGACCACCTGTGGAGAGCTACAGAAAGACCTGGAATCAGCAGGTGCAATTATTTCAAAGAAAACAATAAGTAATGCCCTCAACAACCTCCATGGCCTGTACGCACACTCACCAAGCAAGATTCCATTGCTGAACAAAAAGCATGTTCAAGCAGGTTTAAAGTTTGCTCGACAACATTTAAGTAAGCCTTTGAAATACTGGGAGAATGTAATCTGGTCAGATGAGACCAAAATGTAACTCTTTGAATGCCATAATACACACCATGTATGGGAGCTGAAAGGCACTGCATATCACCCCAAAAATACCAACAGTGACCTTTGGAGATGGGGACATCATGGCGTGGGGCTGTTTTTCAGCATATGGCACTGGCAAACTTCATATAGTTGGAGGAAAGATGAATGTACAAATGTACCGAGACATTCTTGATAAAAAATCTCCTAACATCTACCAGGATGATGAAGATGAAACGAGAGTGGACATTTCAGCAAGATAATAATCCTAAACACATGGCCAAGGAAACTCTCAATTGGTTTCAGGTTACTGAAGCCTCAAAATTGAATAGCCAGAGTTTGGACAACAAAAGAAATCACTGCACACTAAACACAAACTCTAAATCTAAAATTTAACTTTTAATCAATTCCTATAAAAGATACACATAAAACCATTTTAGGCAGCATATCACCGCTAATAATGTACAGATAAGGACGGTGGTTGGGACTAGCCCTAATGCACCCTATACTATACCCTGCTCTAGACAAATGTCAGGCAGAGTAATCGTCCCGTAAGGGTCGGCCCCACCTCTGTAGGCTCACCCTGCTCAATCCCTATACAGGTTCAAATGAGCTCCAATACTCAAACTATGTGTCCCAGGGATGCACACTAGCAAGTAGTAGATGATCCCGTCACTCGCGCAGAAGAATCTTCAAAGGCGTAGTAGCATAACAGACACTCTCTTTATTGAAAAAGGTATTAAAATGGCTTATAAAAACATGGGAAAAAAGCAAACAGTTGACGCGTTTCAGGCTCCTGTAATGGCCCTTATTCGTAACTGACATACATATCTAAAACACTTCCTCTTAAAGCCAACTTCCTGGGTCAATCCAGGTTCCGCACCTGTGCAGTTAACCCATTATGGTATAGATGCAATCAATAGCTCCTAGTTCACACTCGTTGCTGTCTAATATATACATGCAACGTAACATATAGATAAGGAAAAAGTACTGTATACAAAGAAGATATGTACAGAAAATATACATGTACAAAACACGACACTAGTATATGCATGGATTGAAGGAGAAGGAAAAAAAGAAAGAAAAAAAAAAAGAAAAAAAAAAAGAAAAAAAAAACCACAACCCAAATCATTTGGTGCGAGAATGCCAAACAAGACTAGTAAATGTGGCTAATAAATATACAAAAGGTCAGATTTAAAGTTCAGGCCCCGGGGGAACCTAGTATCGAGGATAAGTATCCAATATGCCTCCCTATTCATAAGGGCCTTCCTCCAATCCCCTCCCCTTAGGGGTCTATTGACCTGTTCTATAGCCTGAACTTTAAAAGATTTAAGATTACCCTGATGAACGTCTAAAAAATGCTTGGCAGCTCCTGAGATTTTACGGAGACTAGCTTGTTTAGAATCATGTATATGTTCCCTGATGCGAATATATAGGTTTCGGGTAGTGCATCCCACGTATTGTGTATTGCATATATCGCACCAAATGAGATACACCACATATGAACAGCGACAATTAAGAAAACTCCAAATCTTGTATTGTTTGCCTGTGACTGTTGAGGTAAAGATGTCCGATTTGACCATATATTTACACAGGGTGCATCTGCTCACTCCACATTTAAAAGATCCCTTGAAATCCATCCAAGTATGTCTCCTCTGTTTGACTGCTGGAAGGAACACACTTGGGGAGATCATGTTACCCAACGTACGTGGTCTTGTAGATATAAATTTACACCCTTTTTTTAGCACTTCTCGCAATACTGGATCAATAGTTAATATAGGTAGATGTTTTTGTATGACTTGCACCACATCCTGATATTGATTGCTGTATTGTGTTTTGAAATATATGTTAGACTCTCTGGAGGACGATTTTCTATTCTTGGAGGAAATAATGAGGTCATTTCTATCCTTCCTATCAACTATATCCAAGGCTCTGTGGATGTATCTGCTCTTGTACCCCCTGTTCCTCAGCCTGTCAGTAACTATCTTCCTCTCCTGGTTGTAATGCCCCACTTCACTGCAGTTCCTCTTGGATCTTATAAACTCACCCACCGGGAGATTATTAAGGACATGTGGGGGATGGCAACTGGAGGCATGTAAAATGCCATTCCCTGAAATTTCTTTCCTGTATGTAGTGCTGTGAACCTTACTTGTAACTGGATCACCTGTCAAAATTAGATCCAAAAAATGTATTCGGTTTTTGTGCATTTCAAATGTAAAAACCAAATTATCATTGTTGGCATTAATGTATTCCACAAATTTGGGTATGGAGGTAGATGAACCCTGCCAAATTAACAGGGTATCATCTATGTACCTCCCATACCAAAATATCTGCTCAGAAAAAACATTATCAATGGAATATATATACCTCTCTTCCCAATACGAAACGAATATGTTGGCAAGTGAAGGTGAAAAGCAAGAGCCCATTGGGCATCCCTGTATCTGCAGGTAAAAGGAGCCATTAAACATGAAAAAATTGTGTCCTAACAGAAATTCTGTGACCAGAAGAATATACTGATTGAGAGAATCACCATATTCCGTGTATTTGTTAAGAAAATTAGATAAGGCATGAAGGGCGGAAGGAGGAAGGAGGAAGGCCCTTATGAATAGGGAGGCATATTGGATACTCATCCTTGATACTAGGTTCCCCCGGGGCCTGAACTTTAAATCTGACCTTTTGTATATTTATTAGCCACATTCACTAGTCTTGTTTGGCATTCTCGCACCAAATGATTTGGGTTGTGGTTTTTTTTGGTGGATTTTTTTTTCTTTTTTTTGTTTTTCTCTCTTTTTTTCCTTCTCCTTCAATCCATGCATATACTAGTGTCGTGTTTTGTACATGTATATTTTCTGTACATATATTCTTTGTATACAGTACTTTTTCCTTATCTATATGTTACGTTGCATGTATATATTAGACAGCAACGAGTGTGAACTAGGAGCTATTGATTGCATCTATACCTTAATGTGTTAACTGCACAGGTGCGGAACCTGGATTGACCCAGGAAGTTGGCTTTAAGAGGAAGTGTTTTAGATATGTATGTCAGTTACGAATAAGGGCCATTACAGGAGCCTAAAACGTGTCAACTGTTTGCTTTTTTCCCATGTTTTTATAAGCCATTTTAATACCTTTTTCAATAAAGAGAGTGTCTGTTATGCTACTACGCCTTTGAAGATTCTTTGCGCAGAGTGCCGGGATCATCTACTACTTACCTTTCATATGGTGGACATCTACAGCCGGATGTCATTTCCACGAGCACCGCTTTGGAAACAGGAGAGAGGCCTTTTCCCCTTTTTTCTACAATTTGATGTCCATTGCTGAGGACAGGCGGACTACAGTACCCAGCATACCGGTGAGCAGCACTTTTCTTTTTTGTTTGTATACACATTAGCAAGTCAAATCTCCAAAGATGCCGTCCTCTGTCATCAAATACTCACAGATAACCCAAAAAATATATACAGCAGATAAAATGACCGCAAATAAATAGAACACACCGTGCATAACAATGGTTATATACGACCTTAATCTGATGTTCTATTCCTCCAAATTTCCCGATGCGTTTCCCCCTGCTCAATATGTCAGGGTTCATCAGGAGAACAAAAACCAGTCACAATGGGCTGGGACCGCAGCAGTGATGGTGCTGCTTAATGTGCTGATGATGATAGACGCACCTACTGACAATCCCTTACATTTTATATAGAGGGGCTAAGAGTCTATCCAATAGTCCACAATGTTCGGCGTCCCGTTCAATGTAATGCGCATGCGCAGGCTTGATGCGATGCCATGGAGACTAGGCTGCTCCTTCCGTTCAGGAGCAATGTAATGCGCATGCGCGGGATTGATGCGATGCCATGGAGACTAGACTGCTCCTTCCGTTCATGTGCTGTTCCGCCCCGATTCCTACCACCGGGCGGAACATAGCGCATGTGCATATCGCATATTCCTTCCACGCTTCGCATGATACCTTGGAGACTAAACCGCTCCTTCCGGTCATGCGCAGTCTCGTCTTGGTCCTAATTGTCGGGCGGAACACAGCGCTTACGATGTACTGCGCCTGCGCGATTTTATATGTGATGTCAGAGACTTTCAGTACGTTCCTTACGATCTTGCATAATTGAATCAAGAGTATACTAGCAATTGTTTCACTTGGAGATAGCATCGGCTTACAGACAAGATGCCTTATCTTAGCCGTCCTAAATGTATTACTAGCCAAAGCGACCATCATGACATCACATGTATCATTATTCTGGAGGATCTTAGATATTATATGCATAGGTACATCCTATACACTAATGTGATGTCACAAAATGTATGATCCTCTTACAGAAGAGGATCATACATTTTGTTTTAGGGAAAGAAAATAAAGATGCTGGAATGGCTCAGCCAATCACCTGACCTGAATCCAATAGAAAATCTATGGAAGGAACTAAAGCTCAGAGTTCATAGAAGGAGCCCACAGAACCTTCAAGGTTTGAAAAGTGTTTGTTTGGAAGAATGGATCAAAATCCCACCTGCGCAATGTATGTGACTAGTTTCTCCATACAGGGGGCGTCTTAAAGCTGTCATCACCAATAAAGGCGTGTATTAAATAAATTTCAGTAAGTGTGCTCAATACTTTGTGTCATTTCTCATAAATACACTTAATTTATGGACATCTATAATTTGATGTGTTTGCCTCTGTTGATTGGATGGGTTGTTACCGACATCTGGTGAGAATTTCATGTCAATTACACCTTTAGAAATATATTTACTTAGAAAATTGGTGACATTTTCAATATTTATTTCACCTGCTGAGATGAGATCGCACAGCATGGTAATCTGCATTTAATTCTTAGCGTCACATGTATGAAAACTGTCTAGGTCTAAAATTCACTTTGTTGTCCATAGCAACCAATTAGAGCGCCCCTCTCATTTTTCCAGAGCACTATATGAAATAAAAGAGGTACTGATTGGTTGCTATGGGCAACAAAGTGAGTTTTAGACCTAGACAGTTTTCATTCATATGGCCCTCAATGTTTACCAGATATTTTTTCTCATATTATGCGTTCAGGCCAAATCCTGTAAGCCACATGTCGACTTCACTTAAAATCTCACCCTGTAATTGATACCACTGAAACATTTATTTAGGTCCTAGTCATTTCTTGCTTTGATTACTTTATGTGACTAATAATTGCTATTCCTTTGAATAAACTTTTACTCCCCTTTATGAGCACAGCAGGAGGGTTGATAATCTCTCTGCCCTTTATCATTGCACGTGTTAAATCTTTCTTCTAGAATTAAGTAAAATGCTCTTTAACCAATCTACAAAACTCTCCACGATCCTCCTCCTTCCTATATTTTCTTTCTCATATCTCTACCAACGCACATGTATTCTTCATTTGCCAATGACCTACTACTATCATCATCCCTCTTTACATCCTCTTGTGGGAGGGAAACTCATGTAACCAGTATGTGTGTTTATGTATTGTCAAGAAAGTATTGTATTCTGCTATCTGTTAGTGAACTCCTATAACATTTTGTGGAAATCGTGATTGGTCACATTTGTTTAAGAAAGAATAAAATGGGTGCATGGAAAAATCCAACCTTACAACCTACATGAACAGCTTAAGTCATGTGAGTAACGGTTGTATCACTATCATTTTATAATGATATTGTTTAATCCATGGATTCTCCTATCTTTTATGATGATTATGGTGGCATTGATTCCACAATGTCACATTTTGAATTGTATGCTGCAGAGTTTTTGCTGGCAAATGGTCTATTTTAGTCGTATATTAATTAAAAGCTTGATTTTAGTCATCTTAGCAGTAGTAAAATGTACAGTATCCTCTACTGTGCCTCTGGTTTAAATGAATGGAGTAGAGACTTGATCCAGATCTACAGTAAATAATGTACAATACTGTAAATATGGTATTTACTACTGCTAAGACCCCTCAGTAGTTGTGCTGTTGTTCCTTTTTGTGGAGAAATCTGTGTTTACATGTGAGTCTCCCTGGCGAGTTATTCTTGCAAACCTAAGGGTTTTACATTTTTTTTTAACTGTGTGCTATTGAGCAAATCACCATTTTATCTATATGTTCCACCTCGTATCATTGTGCTGGTTTGTGTAATGCAGGGAAGCATGAGGAATAGCCAACAATTGTTAGAGTGGCACAATCAATAAAACATAAGCTTAATTCACAGCTTCTAAGATATATACAATAAACAAAAAATATACACAGAACATTACATCAAACACGTCATAGGATAGAGAGTGACAGCCAACATCTGAGGTATCAAGCCCAAGCAAAATAGACCTTTTCATCTGGTTAATAATAAATTAAAATGGTCTTACCATTTATAGAAGTCTTAAACTTAACAAGGGCAAGGGTTAGAAGAAAAGGGTCTTGTGGTACTTAAAGGGGTTGTCTCAGTACAAGGATTACTTTTTATGTTAAAGATGTTGCAAAAACAAGTCACTTTGCAATATATGTCCATTAGCAGTGTCCTACCTATTCCTAGATATCCCCTCTTGTATGGGCTGCATTAGCTCCTCAGGTCGATATAGCTACAGACCTGTTTAATCTCTCATGATAGGCTGCCAGCACTGGTTTCTATAGCTACAGACCTGGCTTCTACTGCAGCCTAGTAGAAGCCAGTAAACACACCCCTGAATTCAACATGAAACCAAGAAAACAGGACAGAGGTAAGATGAATCAATGTAGTGAGACAACCCCTTTAAGAAAAAAAATACACCTAAATGTGGGGCATTAATACTATCCCTAAGTTAAAGGGGTTGTCTCAGATTGACACTTCCTTCTGCTGGTCAGGCTACAGGTGGTTCTATAGCAGTGATTAGCATATCAGCTCTGCATTCCCAGATTTTCTAATTGCTCTGACATGAGTGCAGGCAATGTAATCTATAGTGCAGAAGGCTACAGAGCTCAAAGTAAACAATCAAAATTGTTTATTCTCCTTTTTTTGTCAAAAATAACACACACTGTTCTCAAGTTGCAGTCTTTCCTGGTGATATCACTCCTGCTCTCGGAGCATGACGGTAACCAGAAAAACCAGTTTGCACTCAGAGAAGATAAAATCTCTTTTAACTCTTGACCAAGAATTCACAGTGAAGAAAAAAACCCAATTAAAAAATAACTTTTACTTGATATGCCTTAAAAGAATGCCCTCCAAAATGGAGGACCCACAGCAACAAACACCAAAATTTGTTCTCCTAGAGAGGAAGAAATGCTGGTTCCTCTAAATCTAAATATCCAATATAGTTGTACTGACCCAAGGGGTGAAAATTGCCCCCCTCGGCGGAGTAGTCGCCCCAACAGGAGCGGCCCCACCTATTGAGAGCGCACCCTAGGTCAGACCCCTTAAACAGTTCCTAAAAGGATACCAGCAGGACTCCCATATGTGCTATAGACACTCTAGGAGAAACAATTCTATCCACATAAAATCATTCTTTTTAGTCACATGTACAAAACAAGAAAAAAACAAAAACAACGTTCTGTTGCATCATTGATTCAGAAACCTGTGTGATTTGTTCAAGACCCACAAACAAAAACAAAAACAACGTTCCGTTGTATCATTAATTCAAAAAACCCGTGTGATTTGTTCAAGACCCGACGCGTTTCCCCCAAAAATTCTATAGGGTTCATCAGGGGTAACAAGAGAACATTTAGCCAACAAGACTAAAATCACAGCATACATAGACTAATAGATAAAGATATTTAGCAATGATATCCTTAATGGTGGTAATGCCGTCAAGATAATCCAATAAGATACAGATTGATGATGTATCTTATTGGATTATCTTGATGGCATTTTTGGGGGAAACGCGTCGGGTCTTGAACAAATCACACGGGGTTTTTTGAATTATTGGTACAACGGAACGTTGTTTTTGTTTTTGTTTGTGTGTCTTGAACAAATCACACAGGTTTCTGAATCAATGATGCAACAGAACGTTGTTTTTGTTTTTTTCTTGTTTTGTACATGTGACTAAAAAGAATGATTTTATGTGGATAGAATTGTTTCTCCTAGAGTGTCTATAGCACATATGGGAGTCCTGCTGGTATCCTTTTAGGAACTGTTTAAGGGGTCTGACCTAGGGTGCGCTCTCAATAGGTGGGGCCGCTCCTGTTGGGGCGACTACTCCGCCGAGGGGGGCAATTTTCACCCCTTGGGTCAGTACAACTATATTGGATATTTAGATTTAGAGGAACCAGCATTTCTTCCTCTCTAGGAGAACAAATTTTGGTGTTTGTTGCTGTGGGTCCTCCATTTTGGAGGGCATTCTTTTAAGGCATATCAAGTAAAATTTATTTTTTAATTGGGTTTTTTTTCTTCACTGTGAATTTTTGCTACAAATTTAACCCAAATAGGCAAAATTAGATTTATGTCTGTGAGTTTTAACTCTTGACCAAGATAATATTAAAAGACTAATGTATTTGGAAAAAGTCTTCATTTACTGTCCCCTACATGTTGAAAGCTAATCCCATTAACTATCAGGAGTGCGCTGTCCCTTTTAAGATTGTTCCAAGCCTCTTTCCTTGCTTCTGCATGAGGTTGGAACAGAACCAATCTGATTTGCATTGTTCCCAAATCATAAATGGGTGGGTTATTTAAACTAGTCCTAGTTCTATTTCCTAGTACTGCTTGTGGTTTGTGTTTTCTGGTTCTGAACTCCAGCTTGTATTATTGGCTATTCCGTTGCCCCTCAATTTGGTACCACATATTCTTCTGGCATTGAGTCTGGCTTATTTGACTTTTCTAGCTTGTTCAATGTTTAGTCCTGTTTTCTCCTGTATGTCCCCTATTCATGTTTGTTTTCTTACATCTCTCTGGTGAAGCAACCTGGGTCTTTTGCAGCCATGTCCATTCTGCTTTGCGATGGTCTCTGGTAAACACTAAGCGGTAACCTTTCACTCTACCTCTCAGAGGGTGTCTGTCTGCAGATAGCAGTTTTGAGTGGGTCCGTTTGTTCTGCCTTCTTTTTGCCTGGGAAATAGCTTGTATGGTAATTCCACTAAGAATAATTGTTTACATGGCAATTCCCTTACATTAACATTTTGAAAGACCTATCAATACTCTGGTGTCCTAACTATGGGCGATCTCCCCAAAAAGGGCAACCCTTCCCCTTATCTGTTCCTATTGACAGAAGACCCTACCCCATTGAGGGGGTTTCCTGCAGGTCCCAACATGTAAAATTTAATACAAAAAAAAAATCCATGGATTTGCATTTGTCAATAGGTATAGTTTTAGGTTTCCAAAGAAACTATAAATGATTAAATCTTAAAAAGAATATAAATTACTAAACTATCTGGGCTACAGAAAGAGTCTGCATGAACTCAAGTCAACTTTTTAGTAGACTTTTCAAAAAAATATTTTCTTTGGTTCCCTTATTTTATCCATGGTTGATATCACGCTCCCAGATTTATAAATGGCTGTCCTCTGATCTTTTCGTGACCATAAAAGGGACCCTTTCATAAGTCTGAGCGAAAATCTTTAAGGACAAAAATAAAAGTCACAATGGGTTGACTATGATATGGAAGATGTTTGAAATGTAACACCATGTTTCTAGTAACATTTTACCCTTTCATCTCTTTTCAGTTTGGGGGATGTCGGAAGACCCCTCCGGGGACAGACAGTTGACCTTTTATGTGGTTCAAAAAATTTCCTTTCCCCGAATAGGATGCCCTTTTCTTTTTCCCCCCAGCCCACAATGAGCAGGGACTTCTGGGATTTTCACGTATCTAAGGCTCAAAGTGATTTTTACCGGGGAGTGCCATAAAAGATCATCCCAAACAAATCCCGATAGAAAATAATTGAAAGAGTGTCCTTGAATCCTAAATTAACACGTGATTCATGACTTTGAAATCTTTCCCTTGTCGCAAAAACCATTTAAAAAGGCAATTTCATGTCCAAACATCTGCTTACATTAACTGGAATTCTTGCTTTACACAAGGGAAAAATACCCCCCATTTTTAAAAATAAGGGTTCCCCCACAAAAGCCAGATTTTAACCCTTCCCATGTGATATATGTTGATGTTACACTAAAATTGCAAGACATTATGGGGGTCATGTATAAAATTTTTTTAGTCCAAGATTTTTTGTTGCCCAAAGCAGCAATAAACGGCCCCCTTTCATTCATTAGGGGTTTTGAAAAAATGAAAAAAGGATTCTATTGGTTGCTATGGGAAAAAGAAAGTCTTTGACCCAGACGTTTTATACTGAGCCCCTAATTGTCCAAGGTTGTTTAATAATTCTCCAGTGAACACAAAAAACTGATCTGTCCTGAAGGATGCTACCCCAATACAGGGTGGTGGTTTGCAGGTTATGGATAAAAAAGAAAAAATTGTGAAAACTTCATGCTCCATCTGTTTCATCCCCTTTTTTGACTTACGATATAAAATTTGGGGCATGCCCCCCACAGCCCCGGTTTGGCAAACTTTTAACGGCGACCCGAAAAGCATTGTACATGTTCATTCTTCCATCCGGTTTTCAGACAGAATATGAACATGTCAATGGGAAGGGGGAGGGCTTTTCTCCGCTCATCACGGAAAAAGCCATGCCCCAGCGGACATGTGCACAGCACAAATAACAGACAAATACCAGTCAGATAAATCGACAAAGAAGTGTATAAGGCTATGTCTCCACTGCACAGTAGTTTTTTCAGCGTTTTTCGTTTTCTAAAACTGATAAAAAAAAAAGATGAAAACAGATCCTAAAACTTTAAGGCTTTTGTCTAACCAAACAGGGGTTTTTATCAATTTTCTGGGTTTTTTGTATTTAGGACCTCTGAAAATTGACGGAGAATTTTCACAAAGCTTAAAAACAAAAAAAGACCTGTAGTTACACAGGTCTTTTTTTCTGATCAAATTTTTTAAAGCTGGGGAGTTTTTTTTAAAAACTATGTCTACCACCCCAAAAACCGATTGTAATTTTGGGAAGGGGTTTAGAATTTTTAAGACCCGGGGAAAAAAAAATGTTTAGGAAACCCTTAGGGTTTAGTGAAAAAAAAAAGACCCGTTGTTTGAGGGTTTTTTTTTTTTTGCTGTTGTTTTGGCCCGGCGTTAAATAGTAAATTGTTTGAAATACGCTGGCCCTTTTTTAGTTTTGTGCGGTTTCCCCACAATCAATGTATGGGCTGATGGCCAAACAGAATGGGAACTGACCGCGGGTCTTGCAAATACAGTGACAAAAACCGTGGTCGAGCATCGGAGATGGTTTTTGTCAGATGCTGTGTGGATCTAACCTTTAAAGGGAACCTTTTTGTTAAAATTTTCCGGGGGATCCCCCTTTGCTTCGGCGTTTTTTTCACCGGGTCTTCCTTTAAAAATCCCAGCCTTCGCCTGGCAAAACTTTTAAAACGGGGGAAACCCTTTCCCCCAAAAACCCTCATTCTTTCCGGGATTTTCCCATAAGTATTTGTGACATTTTGGGCCCCATTGTCTCTTTATTTTTCATACTGATGTTTCCCCGAAAAAGGCTTTTTCCCCCAAAATTTTCATACCCTTTTTTAGCATCTTGGGCCATTTTTTCCATTGAACCATTTTTTTCCTTTCTTTCTTGTGTGGTTAAACATTTACTCAAAACTGGGAATTTTTTGGTATTGGGGCAATTATCAATCTTCTGAATGATCCATGCCTCTTAATTATAAAATTCCTTTATTTTAGCTTTTTTTTTCCGTGGGTTTTGTAGAAAACTTAAAGTTTTTTTTTTTATTTGAGGCCTTTTTGGTCTTTTCCCTTGGAGCACCCGGGTGCATACTAACGTCAGGTATGCATGCCAATTTTTCAATTTTTAAAGGCTATGTCTTAAAAAAAAAAGCACAGGTTTTTCCCTCAGATTTTCTGTGGCCCTTTTATTATTAAGGAAAACCCCTTTCAAAATTTATGGGAAATTTTCACATATATGCCTGAAAAATTTCCAAAAAACCATGCCAAAAAACCTCAACCAAAAAAAAAAAACCCAAAAAATTTTTTGGGGAAAACCCCGGGTTACAAAATCTCAGGTTCAAAGCAAATTTTTAGGGTTTTTTTTTTTCGACTAGTTTTTTGTCCTATGCGTGGGGGCCCCCAGCCTAATAGAAAAAAAGTTCTGTTGTCCCCCACAGAACTTTTTTTTCTTGCTTATTTTTTTTCTGCCCTTTGCTTTCTTTTTCAAAAAAAACCCACAGAAAGAGAAGAAATTTTACTATTTGGAAATCTATGTAACCCACGGGGTTTTGGTGCGTTTTTGGGACCTTTTTTTTTGTTTTTTTTTTTTTTAGAAAAACCACCAGCAAATTTTTTAATTTCTGCACAAATTTCTTCAAAAAAAGTGCCCAAAAAAGCACAAAAAAACAACCAAAAAAAGCAAAGCAACAATTTTTTTTTTTGCTGTTTTTTTACATGCACTGGACGGAAAAAACTCCGTTTTATGAAAGGTTTTGGAAAAGGGGGTTTTCAAATGGAATTTTTTTGTCCAATGCCGGGTGACCTAGGGCCCCCGCAGGTTTCTCTGGAGGTCCTTTAGAGCAAATTTAACCAACCCTCCTGAAAGAAAATCCTTAAAAGGGTTTTACCGTGAGGTAAAAAAACCCCGCACGGTCTCTCACACTAACCTTTTTAAAGGGCTCCCCAAAAATAAATTTTTTATTATTTAATTATTTTATGGGGGCTCCCCAAAAAAAAGTGAATGAGGGGAGGACGGCCAAAAAGTGCCCCCGTCCCCATTCACACAATTTGGGCGGGTTTGTACAAGCGGGCCATTTTCTTTTCCCCAAGGTAAAGACCCTAAAAAACTGTAAAAAATATTTGTAAACTAACTTGGGGTTTACTAATGTTATTTTGTGTTTAGTACATTTCACTGTTTTTGGGCCCTTTTTTTTCAGGCTATACCCCTGTTTTTTCTGTTTAAAAAGTACTGTTTTTTTTTTTTTTCCCCAGTTTACTGGCTTCTCTAAGGGGTAAAAGCGCCCCGCGTTTCTTTCGGCACACATTTCGCTGCGTATTTGGGCTCTAATACGGGGAAGCCCTGCCGGGAAAATTTTGTAAAACCCCTGGGTTTTCAAAGAGAACTTGGAAATTTCCCTCCTTCCCCGCTTTGTTTCAATACGAAACACATTGTACGCCTTGGGGGGAAAAGTAAAAAAATTTAATTTCATGTCAATGGGGCCACGGGGTTTCCCCCCCCCCAATTTTTGAAGGGACGGGAGTACGGGGCTTTCCGTGCAAGCTCCCAGACACACGATTTTATGACCCTTTGTGTGGAACATAACCCAAAGGGTGAAAATGATTTTTGGTTTATAACCAGTACATTGTAGCATTGTAGTGATGCTGCTATATAAAAGGGGTAGAAGAAAATGTGATTAAAATGTCGGGGAAATTCCAGAACCCAAGTCACTAGAAAAGTTTCTATGGTACCCCTTTAAAAGTTTTTCAGTCCGGGCCCCAAACCATAAAAATCAAGACTACAGGATAATTTTTTTTGACTGTGAAAAAACCTACAAATGTGGGGCACATGTTCAGAGTAAATGTATTATGGGAGGCCCGCCTAGGTTTTAGAAACCCTGTAAAAAAGAAACGTAAAATTAGGGGAGTCCAAAACATTTTGCTAAAGGGGGCACTGGAGTTCGGGGTTGGGGTATCACAGGGGGTTGCCAAAGCTTTGATCCGTTTTCCTGAAGTAAAAAAAATGAGGAAATAAAATGAGACGCGGGCAAAGACCCTCACTTGATAAGAGGTGAGGCGTAATTTAGGGTTTTTTCGAAACAAATAGGGGTGTTTTGGTTTTTTTTTTCGAAATTTGAAAACCGGAAACCCCCTTAAAGTCAAAGGGATAAGTTTTCAAAGTAAATTTTTTACCTTAAATGGTGAAAGGGAAGCTGTAATTACCATCCAAACATTAAACCCGGGAAAACATGGAACAACTTATTTAAAAAAAAAAAGAAATTTAAAGTGACAGAAAAAAATTTTCAGGGGGCTAAAATACTTTAAATTTCCTTTCAATGGGTTTAAAAAAAAAGAAAAGAGGGGCAAGGGTTTCAAAACAAAGGGGGGGGAAGGCCCCAAAAGGAGGTGCAGTGGGAGTAGCTGCTACAGGGTGCTGCTTGGGGGGGGGCCCAAAGCCCCCTTTTACAATTAAAAAGACACCCCGGGATTGGGGAAAGGGCATGGTTAACTGGCAGAATGGGGGCCAATAGGGCAATACGGGGCAGTACTTTTCAGGGGCCCCCAAACAAAAAGGGGGGGCCAAGATATGTTTAAAAAAATAGGACCTAGATAATTGGGGGGGGGCCCCAAATTTTATTTTGTGAAAGGGGCCCTGAAACGAAGAAAAAATTTATGAAAGGGGTTTTGAAAAAGGTAACGGGGGGGGGGGGGGAGGGGGGTCTGGCCCCATTTCCCTTTTTGCACCCGGGCCCAAAACTTGAAATTAAAACCTTTTTGGGGGGCTAGAAAAAACGGGAGTTAAACCCTTGGGCAGCCGAACATACCAAAGGGAAAAAAAGAGGTTTAGGATAACAGGACTTAGTTCAATTTTGGTGGGGGTACAGTTGGGGGGGGGAAATTTTTAAAAAAAAGATTTGGGGGCTACAAGGAGGGGGAGTTAAGTAAGTAAGACTTGGGAAAATTTTGTTGTTTGGGAGCAGTAGAATACAATGTGTTGAAAGCAAAAGGCACAGGAACTAAAAAGGAAACATGGGGAAAAGTAGTGTTGTTCGAATTTTGTATTTCCCCATTGTCAAGGAAAACATTTCTACAGTTTACTAGTCAGTGACATCGGCAAAACCCGGGGGCAACAAAATTTGGGCAAAACCACGCTTTATTTTATTTTGTTTAAAGTAAAAAATCCACGTTGTCAGGGGGGGGAGGATTTCTTTGGTTCAATTTATCACTCCCCCCTTGTTTCTGGGGGAAAGCCCCATTTTTGAGATAACGCGGGCTGTGGGCAGGGTGAAAATTTTAAAGGCGTGCCAAACAAGCTAAGGCCATTCATCCCCCGTTTGGACACCCAAAGTTTTAAAGGGCCCAGGCAAAGTCCAAAAAAAAATTGATGTTGGACCCCAGGGAGTCTTTTGGGCCATGGTTTAAGGGAGTCTCCCGTGTGTCTGAATGCGCCCCGTCTTGAGGGGGGTAAAAATTGATTCCCAAAATTTACCAAATTGGGGGTTTTTGCCAAAAAGCCCCGCTGCTTTTGGGGTATTTGCCCCTTCTCGCTGGGCCCCGTTTTCTGACTTGTTTTCCCCCGTGAAAATTAGAAGTAAGACACAAAAGGGGTTTTCTGAGTTTGGGCAATTGGGATGTCTCCCAAAAACCCGCATTCCACAGTCAATTTTTTCTTGTAGCATGGTTTAAGGAGGGTGGCCACCAGTTATCGCTGTTTTATTTTTAATTTCCCTTGATGGTGGATTTATGTTGGGAGTTAAGTAGCATCCCAGGCCCCTCACCCCTTTTGGGGTGGGTGCCCGGGGTCCCCAAGCCTCGGGGGTCGGGGGGCACTAACAGGGTCTTCCTCCTTTTTCCTCCTCCCCCTCCCTCTCCTGTTTAATTTTGTTTCCAAAACCCCTTACCACTGAAAGGGGAACAAAACTGGGGGGGCCCAACCCCCTTCTCATCCTCCCCCCCCACTTCCTCTCCACCATCCCCCAGAGCCCTGGCTAGCCTCATGTGCTCCCAAATCTGGAGCAGAAACTCCAAATTCCCGGGCCCCCCCTTGACCTGAACCACCGCATTTAAAGGGAAAATCTTTACAAATTTCGAAACAGAACCGGGGCCTTTACATCCCCTGGGGGCAAAGGCCCCTGTGTTCCACCTCCCCCCCCTTCAAGCTTGGGGGCCTTCTGCCCAAATGCTTAAAAACCCTTTTTTCCCGTAAAAATTTAAACCAGAAAAGGCATGTTTTACAAGGGCCCTTTATCCCCACGACCAAATTTTGGGGGCCCCTTCCCAAAAATTGCAAAGGTTTGGGGCAGGGGATCCTTCACCCGTTCCCCCACTCTTATGGGTCAAAACCCTAAGGTCCAAAAACCACGCTTTGTCCGGCCCGAGAAAATTTTAAAACTGATAATTTACATTTCGCTGTGCCAAATTCTCTGGAGCATGGGGGAAGGGGTTTAAATTTCGCGTTTGCCAATTACATATCAGAAAGGTTTAGGGGGGGGGGGCCCCCAAACACGCTTTCAAACCGCCAGGGTTTTGCCATAGCAAGGTGGGGAAAATGCTGGGGAAATGTCCCCTAAGACCCTTTAGCCTTTTTTCACAACAGTCCAAAAAACCCTGGTAGGGCTTTTGAATTTCTGCACCAAACCCCGGTTTGTTTACGTTGCCCGGCAAAGGGGTGTGCGTAATTCCCACCGATCCCCTTTTAAAGGGGCGCAAGGAATTTTTTTCCCCGTTGTCCCCCCACCACCTTGCCCCGGCACCCCGGTTCTTACACCTACCATGGTTGGTCTGAGTGGCAAAGCCTTTTCCCCAGCTCTTGAACCCGTGTGTTTGGGTGGTCCCCCAAGACAAAAATTAAAATTTTAGAACCGGGGCCTGGGTTTTTTCTTGGGACGTGGGCTCCCCGTTTAGGGTTGGGGGAAACTGGGGCAAAATCCTAGCGGGGTTTTAAAAGTGGGTTTGGCCCAAAAACCCCTAAACCCGAGGGAAACTGTAATTCCCCCAAATCACCTAAAGGGGCATTTAGTGGATGTAAAAGGGCCCCTTTATCATTCTTTTTAGTCCAAAGTGGCGGGAGTGAGATGGACTTTGGGGACCCCAGATGCAGCCAACACCTGGGGTCTTTTCTGCTTTGTGGGGGGTCAGGGCAGGGACAGCTTTTCTGATGAAGAAATGCCTCTCGGCTCTGTTTTGGGGGGCAGGGCAGGGCCAACGGGCAGAACCCTCTTGCCCCTCCAGGTAAAAAGGGCAACTTTTCAAGGCCAACAACCTGGCAATGCAGACTTTCGGCTTTTGGTTTTGGGGATGGTTTGGGGTCAAACTTTTTCTTAAAACCCCACACCTGTCAGAGGGCTAATTTTTTCGAGTCAGGTGATTTCCTTTTCCCACGTTAACCCTCAAGCTGGGGGCTAGAAGCCACAGGCACTGCGATCATTGCTGACTGCTCGAATTTCTCCCGGACAGACCACTTTCTTCCCTCGGGGCATCAGTATTGGGCTCAGAGCAACAAAATCTTTTCCACTTGATCTTTTGAAAGCCTTCTGCCCCCAACCGCATTTGTCATCAAAAATTCTTCATAATAGGGATTTTTTGATGGTCTGTATATTGGATTGTGACTTCCCCCTTGTTTGCTTCAGGTTGGACTGAGATGATGATGATGCATTGTAAACCGTGACTAAGAGGAAGAGGAGCTAAAACGACGGGTACACGTCGTTAACCACGAAGAACATTTTGGCACGCTGTCAAAAAGAACCACAGGGAACGGCAAGAAATAAGGGGCCCTGACGGTCCTGTGACGATGAGTGTCGCTTTTTGTTTTGTCTGGAGCACGGGAAGGGATACCTTTCTCGTCCTCATCTCCACTTCCACCCACCCTAGTTCTCCCCCACTTCAAAAGGCAAAAATTTTTAGCTCTGCGCGGGGACAAAATAATGTAATTAAAAAGAAAAAAATGTATATAATGCCAAAATAAAATTTTCTCCACCAGAAAAATTTTCCCACCAAACCCAAATTACTTTTAAAAATATATTTCTTTGTATATGAGATTTGGGGTGTGGTTATACAATTTCGAACCCCCAAAAAAATGCAAAAAAAGACTTTTTCTCCACCAGAATAAATTTTTACCAAACCCAAACCCCTATTTAAATAAAGTACAGAAAATGAGCTGAAAATGGGTCAGAACGCAATAAAGTGAAATATATATAACGGCAGGAAATTTTAGCATCAATGAGAGCCCTCACCTCAGTGATGATGTTTTGACATTTCCTGTACCTGCACTGGTTGGATGGCTGCCAAAAGTGAAGAAAGGTACTGAAAACGATTTAAATGGTGTGTTGAACGCCATGGCGAACTCGAACAATTACTTGAACGAACAGTAAAATGTTAGGTTCGGTTCGAGTTAGAAAAAATTGAGATGTTCAACTCGAATGGTTCGATCAACACTACACTTGAGCAGAGGTTAATCTGAGGCGAGAAAGAATATGAACTATGCCCTGCAATGTGTGCTTGCACTGAGGCGACCCATTGATATAGTGTTATTGTGACTATAGACCATTGGGGTACATTCAGATACTTTACTGCCCAATGTTGTAGCTGGAGAGAGCATTGTGATACAGGCAGAAGTTTTCTGGGACAGCACTAGGGCTAAGGGCGACATGTATAAACAGGATTGTGCCAGGAGTTTGGCGTTTTTTCAGCCCGACATCTAGCGCAGCCCCATTCGTAGCCCACACGCCAATATCAGGCACATTATAGAGCGGCCATGGAACTTTGTATTGCACCTGATTTTGGGGGATATGCAGGATGCGGGGCACACTAAAACCCGTCCCAAAGCCATATTTTAGTTCAGAACAGAAATTTCCGGGCGCAATACTGCTGGAACAGGTAAACCACTTTAAAAGTACTTTACATGAGCCAGAATTGTCGTTTCTGCACTAGAATGCACCTGATTTATGACCCGTAGTAGACCGGGTTCATAATTCAGGCGCATTCTACACTATTCTTATGGGCAGAAAAATTGCCTTCTAAGCACCGAAAATCAAACGCCCTTAGTCTCTTTCTGACTGTTAACTAAAGCAACAACAGGCACCACAATAAGAAATATAGGGATCAGGTAGTATGAAAACACAATACATGAAATAACAATAGAAACTGTCAAAAAATTGGCACACCCTAATATCATATAATATAGTTTACTTTATCATAGACAAGCTAAAAGAAAGTTAAAACATTTAAATACCAGCCTGTGCCGAATACCAAGCACCTATACGATAGGCTAGTGCACACTAGCGGCACTTTAAATATATAAATAAAAGTCAAGAGTGTATACAAATTAAATAAAGTCCAAAACCATTCAACTTCCAAAATGGGAAAAGAATAGTTCACAGACATCTCAGAGACATAGCACAATAAGTGTGGTATTTATATAAATATTTCCAATAGCCAATAATAAAGAACAGCATCAAAAGAAGTAATTAGATGATCTGGGAACTAAATAATAAATATAAAGAGAATAAACAATAAACCCGGACCATAAGTGCTGCAAGGAAGTAGCCCCACATGAATCACTATGAAGACAGCTTTCTCATGAGTAAGGGTTTTGCCAGTACAATGAAGGTAAGGGTCAGGAATTGTTGTCAGCTGAGCACTGGAGGGCATATCACTGGCCCCTCTCTTGACCAGATAGAGAGGTGGTGTGCTCTGGGAAGCAAAAGTTATATTACTTTGTTTCTTTCACTTTGGTACATCATCTTTGAGTGTATCTGTACACATCGGCTAATAAACCAGTTCAGCAGCATATTTCATACATAAACATTGGCGCGGATGTATAAAAGTTGTTGCAGCAGTTTTCTGCCGTAAGCTACAACAGAAATAATGTTGTGCACCATGTATGACATATTTATAAAAGATCTGCTCCCAAAAGAATAACTTGGTATGACAAGGCCAACACCTTTGTCTGCACCATTCAACTGTGGATGTGCCCATGCTAATTCATACGATACAACACATTTATCTCGCATGCCTAGAAGTGTCAGAGTAAGGCTATGTTCACACGGCTTAATTGCGGGACGTAATTTCGCCCCGCAATTACGCCGTGTGGACGGGGGCGGGGCGGGAGCGGGGGATGTAATAGCAGCGGGGCCCGGCACAACTCCTCGCCCGGCCCCCAGGTTGACGTATCCAACTGCAAAAGGCGGGGGGCCGTGTAACGCACTTCGGCGCGTAATTACGGACCGAAATACGGCCCATTTTAAGCCGTGTGAACATGGCCTTAATGTGCTGTTACCCACGCCTTTTTAAAAGTGGCCTGGCTAAGGCCATGTTCACACGGCTTAAAATGGGCCGTATTTCGGTCCGTAATTAGGCGCCGAAGTGCGCCAATTATGGGCCGAAAACGGCGCATTCATTACGGTAATCCACAGCTCTCATAGAGAACTATGGATTACGTCTCCTCTCCCCGCCCGGCGAAGCTGCCGGGCGGGGAGATAATTGACATGTCACTTTCTAGCGGCGTATACGCGCCGCTAGCAGTGATAGTCAATGGGCCGGCGAAGTGCCGGCCCCCCTGCTTACTCCCCCGCTCCCGCCCCGCCCCCGTCCACACGGCGTAATTGCGGGGCGAAATTACGTCCCGCAATTAAGCCGTGTGAACCTAGCCTAAGACAAAATTTTTCATAGCGCAGGACACGTTTTGACTCACAAACAGTTTGAAAAATTGGTAGCCAAGAGGGTTTTCCTTATATTGTGTATTATTTGACTTTTCTGACTACACTCTTTGGCTCCAAATCTGAGTGAATTTGAGATCGAAGCTACAGTTAGTTTTATTTAATTTTAGAAGTGTAAGGAAACAATTAAACAGGCACAGTAAAATAAGCCATTCAGTGGAAGGGCTCTGTGCATACACTTGCATAGATTTCAGCTTGCTGGATATGTATGAGAATAGGGTTCAGAGAGTTATCATACTGTATATGGTCACAAAGAGGAATACAAGATGCTGCTTGATGGAGAGATGCCTTGAATAGCAAAGGTAATAATTGCATTTGTAAAACTATGAGCCTTTTTATTTATATGCAACAAGTTTCTCAAATTTGTCAAAACAGTAGCGAAATGATACAGTATATATGATATGTGCTGTAAATATGAAACACTAAGGTAAATTTAAAGGGTCTCTAGAGTACATAAATGACTGATAGATGTGGGTCTTTATAAATTCCATAAATGAGCATATTAGAATTGCCTCTTTACTATGATAACTTGCTTTGTTTTTTTGGGCTGTTTTTTCTTTGGCTTTCAGTTTTACATGCCAAAAAGAAATAGGTATTTTTATTTAGGTTTGTGTTTACTTATTACATTTGTAAGGAAGTAAGTCATCAATAAGATTCAGACGACGAAATATTGAACAATTAACAGTCCTACATCTGACACTTTTCTATGTCACATGAACTGGGATTTTACTGAACAATACTCTGCACAGTTGAGGAAGAAAAGACACGATCACAATATAACCCATCCTCTTCACTGTCTATCCTTGCCCGCGAGTGCTGGACCTTGTAATGCCCTTGGTGCCACTTCACAAGGTATAATAAATCATTCCTCTTTTTCTGTTATTGACAATGAGTGTGTCTTAAAGATAACAATACAGTGAATGTATACTTTGCCTTTACAGGTCCAGTCACAGAAAGATTGACAGGATTCATCAACTTATAACTGATGAAACATTGCATAAATAAACCGAGTGTTATACTACTTAAATCTTTACTTGTGTAGTATTCTCTACATGCTAAGCATTCATCTGGATTGTAACCTGATTGGATGTACACAAAGGCATCTGCTTAGACTTGACAAATGTATCCTTGAAGGCCATACCATAGTTAGCATAAATCTCCAGTATTTTAACATTATAATATATAATAGGCTATGATACTAAAGCAATACTGTAAATATAAATTATGCAGTGGTCCCTGAACATACAATATTAATGGGTTCCAGGTGGTCTATTTTATGTTGGAACCATAAGTCTAAGGAAAACTGGTAATTTGTTCTGGAAACAAAAAAAATAGTGACGACTTCTTTTCCCCCCTACTTATCAGGGTCTTAAGTTGCATTTGATTCAGCTTACATTGGCCTCTAATTGGACATGATATGTTGAATACAGCCAAAAAAGGACACCACAGGGGCTATCAGTGTTATGGTCGCATAGTGACTGTCTGGAATAGCCAGGCGATCATGTGTGCCCCTAAGGCACTGACTAACTTCTAGGAGTTAGTATGGCCTACTGAAATGTGTAGGCAGATTGGCTGGATATTCCAGGCAACTGCCATGCACATCTTATGATACAGTATATGATGATTGCAAGCAGGTTTTTTTTTTGTTTTTGTTTTTTTTAAATAGTGGTGCGGCCTGCAATTTAATTCACTGAAATACATAATAAATACTATGTTCATGTCAGTCTTGTTTTTAGTATTCCACCTGGTGTCTGTCTGACTATGTTCTTGGCCTCTATTTGGTCCCTGCCTTAGTTCCCCTCCATTCCCCAGTCTGTTGTCTAGTCTTGCTTTGTTTCCAGCTCTTGTTTCTTAATTTTATCCTGCCTATTTCTTGCTCTAGTCCAGTGTCCTTGCTTCTGATTTAGTCCTGCTCCTCATTACAGTACAAGGCACATTCCCCGTATCTGTCTTGTGCTTGCTTTTATCCTTGTCTGCGTGTTTTTTGTTGTGTCTTGTTTTGGTGCTGTGTCTAGGTGCTTCTGACCCATTGGTCAACTGCCACTGCCGGGGACTACTCTGATGTCGCACCTGGCGGCCATCGGTTATAAACCAATCTTAACATCAGAGGCTCGGTGAAGAACCGGATGGCTGCTTAGTTATGCCCCCTCAGAGCAAATCTGGTAGTGGAAAAGTGGTTCCACAACCCGCCATTTTCCTGTGACAATGACAACACCAGTATTAAATAGCACATGGTAGGTAGGGGCTCTTCTATAGATTTTTCATTAGGGCCCAGAAACTTGAAGTTATGCCTCTGTGCCTGAGTATCAGTAACAAAGGATTCAGACATGTATTGATGTGTGCACACAGCATAGCCATAGGTGCGCAGTAATATATGTCACAGGTACACTACCATTATGTTTTGGATTTCAATGTATCACATATATTAATCTTAATGTAAATGTAGCCTAATTATCAGGTTCTAATATTAAAATTTGACATTTATATACAGTATTTAGCATTCAAAGAAGTAGGAATAGATGTGTGTTCATTGTGCTGCCATTTGCCAATGGCTGCACAAGATGCCAGTAAACTCATGTGGCAATTGGCTAACATATAAGAGGCAGGACTACTCCCACACTACAGCCATGCTATGGGTGTGCTACGGCCGAATTATGTATTCTTATCCTTACACTTTAGAAGGACACATGAGCCTGTATGTGGCTATAATGGACTTCTATGTGGTGATTATGGAGGCACATTTTACAAGCTTAGATGCAACACCTAGGTGTAAAGGGGTTGTCTTACTACATCGATTCATCTCACCTGAGTCCTGCTTTCTCGGTTGTATTCGGTTTCAGCTTGTGTTTACCAGCTTTACTTGCTTCTACTGGCCTGCAGTGATGAGCTGCTGAGGACACCAGTTCTGTAGCTATGGCGACTAGCGCTGGCCTCCTATCAGGAAAGATGGAACAGGTCTGTAGCTATAGCGATCTGAGGAGCTGATGCAGCCCATACAAGAGAGGATATCTCAGAATAGGTAGGATACTGTTAATGGACACATTTTGCAAAGTATTTTTGCAAGATCTTTAACATAAAAACAATCATTGTAGTGAGACAAGCCCTTTAAAGAAGGTATCAATTCCGGTAATCGTTCTAAATAATGGCTGTGTGCATTTAGCTATTACCTAATCACACTAGATAAGTGAGCTGTGTCACTGTCAGTAAACTACATGTAAGACATGTCTGACATGCATTAGTTGCCAAATGGTTTATAGTTTGTATTGTAACAAGAAAATTCATTCATTCTCATTTAATAACACTACACATTTGGCTACTGTGGTTAAATAGCAAAAAGACTTCCATAGAACTATTGTTCTCACCACTCTTTGAATCCCATATCAATCCCATATAAAATTCAAAATACCCAAGAAACATAATCTCATTTAAAGTTACATTCTAGAAAATGTGATTATGGAGATTATAATGCAGCAGAAATAAAAATAGAGCTCTACAGACAGATGTGTGCAAAGACTACGTTTTTCTCCCGCAGTATAATAATTATGACCATCTCGTGAGCTGTAAAAATATAGCAATGCCTTAAGAAAAAAGGAGCACAAATCGAATCGATGAAAGTGGATATTTAAGACGGATGTGTCTGGTTCTTGATTCCCAGACTCCTTTCCTCTGTTATGTTTCTCTTTTCTATCCGTCTCCTTTTCGTAAACGAAGAAGCTATTCCCTGACGCCATTTGCCTGGAAGAGAAGGTGTCTGAGCTATGAAAATAGGATCACAGGGTTAGCTCTGTGTAGGTCCTGGTCATGCTGACGGCAAGGCTGATCGATCAATACTCTGTGTGACACTTTGTGGATTCATTGGACATGATGCCCTTTTTGAATGACTCTTGCATTTTATCGAGGGCAAACACTGCAGAAAAGCACCAAGTGTATTTTTATAGATATGTTTGCTGGTTGTAAAGTTTACTGGGGAGGATCTCAGAGTTGGGAGATGTGTTTTCCCCTTTTGAACAGTGTGATGCTGGAAGAAGTGGAGATTTAATCTTTAAACAGCTTTGCAGTTTGACATTTCAAGTCTGTGCCTTTGCTTGTTTGATAGAGCTAGTGGCCACATGCAAAAACATTGATCCATTCTGAGCTCATCTTACAGTTTATAATAATTCAGATGGCAAAGTTTAGGATGAATAGAATTCTACTTAGAAAAATATAGTTAACATTTAAGAACAATGTATTTACATATTTGCAATATTTAGTAGCCCCTACTGTATGTTTATTAACATAAAAACCATAATATGTTATTACTTTTATTATCTCGGTTTTAGAAGCAGAGTTTTATTTGTGATATTCCAGGATGAGTGATTTGTACAAAACCTTTTATGAGCCTGGTTAGAAAGAAATTAGCTCCCCATTGAATTATATATGAGCATATTTGAGCGCTCTACTAAATTATATAAAACACACACACAATACAAAAAAATACATGGTATACATTCTAAGAGCAAGTTCATATATAGTGGATTTGCAATAGAATTTTTTTCATCCACAAATCCACACCAAATCATGTAGATTTTGAGGATTTGGAATGGATTTGCCCAAGAAAGAAAAGATTGATTTAAAATCTGATAAGATTGGGGCTGCCAGTAATCAAATTAATCAGCAAAAGGGTTATTTGCTGATTTAATTGTGAATATTGCTTAACTATCAAACTCATTGGGGAAAATTTGCAACAAATACAACACCAATCCATAAAGTAAATGGACATGCAGCAAATTTCAAAATCCACACAGAAAATTTTCTCCACACGTGGATGAGATTTGTTCATCCTGCTAATGTATTCCATAGCAGATTTTCCATCTTCAAATTTGGCTGCAAAATCCACAACAAAGTGTGAAATTCTGATAAAATCCTGACGTATCTGACAATATTCCATGTCAACTAGCCAAAATTATCTGACAGTGCAGTAGGTACACCTGCTGTAAAAAAACAACCTGTTTGACCAACATTTTGAATAGATCTTTAACACGGTACTAATAATCTGCCCATATATTGGACCATAGTAAATTGCTGTTTGTCTCTGATTTTGTAAAGAAGCATAAAGCGATTTTTTAGGTAGAAAAGGGCAGATTGTAGCACAAGTTGTCAGACCTACCATTAGTGCAAGCTATGCAGCTGCACAGTTGTCCAGTTCTACTTTGAGTTAGGTTTAAAGTGAACTTGCTAGGTGGTTTATGCTCACAAGCTGAAAGTAGGATATTACAGAGGGATAGAGGCTGATCTCTTGAATATATAGATTTATAAAATATAAAGCAGAATTACTGAGTAAAAAGCAGATTAAATTCTAATAGAGAACGTGAATTTTCTGCTTACCCTGCCCACATACAGTGATTGACAGTTTGCTCTGTGCAGATACTGATACAGGAAACCTGTCATTCACTGCATATGGGAGGGGACAGCAGGCCTTCCACTGTGTCTTAACGAAGCCTAGCCATTTTTCCTCAGAAATCTTGTTCCTGAACATATAAACCCATGTCACCTGCCACATGTGGAGTGGGCTCAGCAAGTTAGACAGCATAAAGTTAGACAGGCAGTCTAAATATGCAACAGATTTATCACAGTGGCTTATGCTGCTTTATAAGTTGGTGCAGCTTTAGACTAGTTAAACTTCTAGACCAGGTTTTTTAATCTTATTTTCTAAGTCATAATTTAGGCCTATTTCTGGCGCAGCATGTTGCATCGTAGCCACGCCAACTTTTCCTGTAACTCCATGCCAAGTTTTTGGTAAACCATACCCATCTATCGAGCAGTGTGCAGAAACTGTTTAAAGCCCATAATAAATATGTCTGGGACATGCTGTGACAAAATTGTGCCACTTCTTGGCACATTTTGAGACACTTTTCTGGTGCAACAATGTTGTACCTAATGTAACAGATGGAGAAGGCTGGGTGATGTTTTGGGGCTGAATCTGGCACAGGGGCTTTGATCTATGCAGAAAACAATCAAATCTCAAGATTATGAAGCCATTCTGGAGTGAAATGTGCTGCCCAGTGTCAGAAAGCTTGGTCTCAGTCTCAGGTCATGGGTCCTCCAACAGAATAAGAGCCCAAAACACACAGATAAAAACATACGAAAATGGTTGATAGCAAAGCATTGGACTATTCTGAAGTGGCTTTTATGATCCCTAATCTAAATCCTATGAAACATCTGTGGAAGGAGCTGAAACACCTGAGACAACTGAAGCAGTTTGCTAAAATACCTGTGAACAGGTATAGAAGTCAATTATTAGCAGTGATTGCCTCAAAAGGTTGTGCAACAAAATTTAAAGTTAAGGGTACCATCATTTTTGTCCAGGACAGTTTCTTTTTTTTTTTTTTTTACTTTTTTTGTTTGAACCAAAATTCAAAATCAATGTCTGATTTTCATTAGTTGATTTTCAGTAAATTTAAATTTATTATTACTTATATTATATTATTATTACTCTTGACATTTTCAAGTTATTTTAGTAACTATTATGGGTTATTTTTGTTCAACAGAAGGGTACCAACTATTTGGTGTGTAAAATCAAACTACTAGTGCCTTATCTTGCTCAAAAATTACATCCCCCAAATCTTGTAAGTCAATATTTAGCACTATAGCCATATTACCTTTCTGTGGGACACTCATGCCATCTCCAACCTACATACATTGGGCCTTATGTATGAAAACTGTCTAGCAATAAGACGGCCTTTGTTGCCCATAGCAAGAAATCAGAGCTCAACCTTTATTTTTCCAGAGTACTGTTTGAAGTGAAAGCTGAGCTCTATGTCATGGTCCACGCTGTGATTCCAGAACCAGAGAGCAGACGTGCCCGTGTTCTGTTGTGGCCCCTGTCCCCTCACCTGTCCTCGCTCCTGCTCCGGTCCTCGCTGCTGCCAGCATCCTGTGCACCACGAGCCCTCTCTTGGGCATGCATGCGCTGGCTCACTGAGATTTAAAGGGACAGTACATAATTACCTGGCCAATAACATTTTACTACCTGAGACTTAAAGGGGTTGTCTCGCTACAAAGAATAGCTTTCATATTGTAGGGAACACAAAATAAAGACTTTTCCAAATATATTGCTTTGTTCATCTGTTTTTGTTAAAGAGATACAAGTGAATTAATCACCTCCCTGGCTATTTCATTCCCTCAGTAACCGACCTGGAAACATCTCTCCCCCCTGCTGTTTGTTCTATGTGATAGCAGTGAGTGATTAAGTCATCACACAGGTCATGGCAGCCTCTGTGCTACTGTGCAGTGAAAAGCTTGATTTATCTAAAGTAAACAGCTCTAATTAGGGCTTTTGTTTGAGGGATCAGATAAAACCTCCTGCTAGCAGTTTCTGAGAAGCTTCTGAGCTAATCTGAACTAATTAGCAACTGAAAACATAGAGTTGAATACACCATGGAGATGTATGCAAATTACAGTCAGTCTGAACCAGGAAGTGACAGAGTATTTAATTCATGCATCCTATGAAACTCTGTAGGGAGACAACTCCTTTAAGGAACTTCCTGCCTGTGCCCTGGATCAGTTTGTTGATGCCTGGTGATGTCTCCACATTGATCCTGACCTCTAGTTGCTGTCTAGTACCTGAGTTTACTGGCATCCTAGTTCCTGCGTTCATCTGTACTGCCATTATGTCAGTTTGCTACCTGCCTGGGACTCTGCTATCTGTCATTGGTTGCTTTCTGCCTGTAACCGACCACCTCTGCCTATTCCACAGTCCTACACTTTGGCTGTCACCTCGAGTAGCCACATTAGGGGTAGCGACCTGGGGGCTCCCCGCAGCTATATCCATCCAGCCTTGCAGCGCACTTCGGTGAAGACTGGGGGTCCCCTAAACTTTGTTCTCTGGCGTGGTTTGCATCTCCTTCTGTCGTGGTGACCCAGAGGATCCACATACCCGGCTTCCACCTTTACAGTACAAACTGACCATGGCTCCCGCACATGTATCCCTGCCTGACATCCAGCATATTACAGCCATAGTAACCCATCATGGCGTAGATCTGGAGCAACTTTTAAGATGGCTAAGTCTTTAACCGCATGTCTCGCTGAGGCTACATCCTAGCCTGCACCTGTAGTAGCTCTGCCTTCCGTTGCCATTGCCAGTCCCAGCCTGCATCTGCGTCTGCGCTCTCATTACCATGGTGATCCCAAGACATGTTGCGAGTTTCTCAATCAATGAACCATTCACCTTGAGGTCCTGGCACACAAGTTCCCATCCAATCGAGCCAAAGTGGCTTTTATCACCAGCCTGCTTTCATGTGAAGCTTTTGCCTGGAACTCAGATCTCTAGAACTGAGAGGGCACGCTGACAGTGGATCTTCAGGAATTTTTGAGCGTCTTCCGTAAAATTTTTGTAGAGCCTTGGCGCAATACCTTTGCTACACCTTCTCTTTTCCGCTTCAGACAAGGCAATTTCACGGTGGGTGAATGCACCATTCAGTTCTGCACATTGGCCTCTGAGCTTGCCTGGAATAATGAGGCCCTGGTGGCAGTCTTCTGGGAGTGCCTCGTCAAGTGAATCAAGAATGAGCTCGCTGGTCGTGACCTACCAACTACCCAGGATGACTTCATTGCTCTAGCTATCAGGATTGACATCCGTTTTTCAGAAAGAGAGCTAGAGTCTCCCCAGCAGACTAAGTCCTCCCAGCCTCACAGTCTTCCTCACCTTGCACCTGTCTGCCAAAGTTCCCTCACCCGGCACCCGCATTTACTCAAGATTAACCTATGCAGGTGGACAGTGTTCATATAATGCGGTAGGAAAATACTCACCGGCGCAGTCTGAACCTGTGCTTGTACTGTGGCAGTGCAGAGCACTTCCTAAAAAACTGCCCATTTCGCCCGACTACATTCCGGAAACCCCCGTGCCTAGGTCTCATGGTTGAGGCAACCATGGGTGAAGGCATCTTTGTTCCTCTTCTGATCATACCAGTCACCCTTAGTTCTGAAATTTGGCTTTGTTTCAATATCTCTACCCCTAAAACTTATCCACCCGTCTCAGGTTTCCAAGTACTGCCTGCCTGTCTTCTATCTAGTAAAGCCTCTGCATTTTTTCCTCCATCAATGGGGAAATTCTGAATAAAACCTGTTCGTTATATCAGCCCTGCCCTTTGGGGTTTGGGGGCCCCACAAGGAGAAATCCTTCTTTGTTCTTCCTTGTTCAACATTTTCCTCCCTAAGTCCATTGTGTTCAACCAATTATCAGATTGCAGTAAATAGAAATGTAATAATGTTTATTAGAGCATTGTTTAGAGTAAAAATGATGATAGAAATTTCCAAATGAAAATTTAAAAAACTTTTATCTAAGGATTTACTCTTAGCATAATGCTGGTCATAAATTCATCTCTTCAAGGTTCATTTGTAGAACTAGTAAGATTATACTTGAGTTCCCTAGTCCCGCATCATCATTCTGCATGATAACCAACTGGGAAATTACATTCCTCTGTCAAAAATGTGCTCTTATGGCTTTAGCATGTTTAAGGATGTACATTACAATGATGGGTGAGATTGTCAAAAAAGCATCAATTATTTAATGTACACGTCAACAATCGCCATTTGCAAAAGTGGTAAGATGTGGATGGGGGATTGGTAGTGCTGGAACTGCTTTTAGCATTTACAGTAATATGGATGGGCCTCTTTAAAGCAGGCTTCCATTAATTCCAAAATAAGTTAAAATGCAAAATTTGCTTTGGTTAAAAGTTGATATTGTAACGTAAATTGATTTATTTCCCCAGCTTACAGTGGTAATGATTTTGGTAGAATTTGGGGAAATTTATAATGGAATGGCTTTGTGTAAAAACAAATTGGAGAATTTAGGGGAAATTTTTTTATGTAGTTTTAAAAAAAGGTAAGAACCTTCTTATTTTTTTTTTCTCCATGTTCAAACTCTTGTTTAAAAAAACCCTATTTGACGTAATGGTATTTGAGAATATATCAGGGGCGTAACTACCGGGGTAGCAGGGGTAGCAGTTGCTACTCCTGGGCCCGCCAGCAGTGAACTTAACAGTTCACTGCGCGAGGGGAGCTGGGGGGCCCGGCGCTACTCCATCTGAACCCCCGGGCCCCTCCACCCGGCGTTCAGAGGCAGCGTTTCCCCCGGAGGTAGCAAAAGGGAGCGACACTTCTCCCCCCTGCTACTTCCCCCTCCCGGCGCTCTGTGTTAAATGTGGGGGCCGGGGTGACGTACATCACCGCCCGCCCGCGCTGAGCACGAGGGTGCAGGGAGGCTGCGCACAGCGCATCGGGGGACGTGGGGCCCAGGTAAGTAAGGGATTTCTTATTTTACCTTTCCCCCACCCGCCTGCCCTACAGCCCCCTTATCCTGTCTGCCCTAAAAAGCCCCTATATGCCTGCCTACCCATCGCCCCCTAAGCCTGCCTATACAGCCCCCCATTGCCTGCCTGCCTATCAGCCCCTTTATTCCGCTGCCCTTACGGCCCCCTATATGCCTGCCTGCCCTATACGCCCCCTATTTGCCCGCTGCCTTACACCCCCTATATGCCTGCCCCCCCTTTTAAACCCCCTATATGCCTGCCTGCCCATCAGCCCCCAATGCTGCCTCCTATTCACCCCTTATGCCTGCCTATTCGCCCCTATATGTTTCCTATACAGCCCCATTGCCGCCTATACGCCCCCCCAGCCGCCTATACAGCCCCCACTGCCTGCCCTTTCAAACCCCCCTGCCTTTCCGTATATCCCCACAAGCCGCCTTCTATTTATGGGCCCCCTTTTTGGTACCTAAACCCCACCTATATGGCCCCCAAGCCCCCTAACCCCCCTTACCTGTATGGTCCTATAACCCAAACCTGCCTGCTTATTGGGGGCTCTATTGGCTACCCCAAAACCTTGCCTTTTGGGGCCCATATATCCTTCTAAACCCTGCCTCCTAAAAGGCCCCCTTTAAAACCAGGGGGGCAGGCTGGAAAAGTCAGGTTTTTAAGTATTGGTGTCTAATCTCAGGGGGAAAGTGGTTGGGGGTGTCATCATGATGCGGACTGGACCCGGGTCAAAAAAAGGGAAAGTCAACGACTGGTCAGGAAACGTCCCTGTGGTCACAAAAGTAACTAAAGTAAAACTTATTTGTCTGCAGGTCTGGTACACTTCTTTTGGTCCTGTATGGGGTTATTAAAAAGTCTGCAGGCCCGTTACCTGGTGTCTCCATTTATGGGCACTGAATGGTGGTTATAAAAGTCTGCAGAGCCTGTGTACATGGGATATACCCCTATATGGTCCCTATATTATTATATTTATTATTATTAACAGTTTGGTCTTTGTGTACTGTCAATAGTGTAGGGGTATTCAGTCACTTTTTCAGGTCATCACTATGTGGGGGTAATTTGTGGTATGTTTTTGGAGGATAATCAGGTCCTTTGTAATGCAAAATTTGTAATGCTGGTCTAGTATGGGGGATTTGTTTTTGGGAGCAGTATGATGGGATATGTATGTGAGGAATTTTGCCCCTTGTTTTTTCTACTTATTAACAGCATGTCCTGGGGACAGGTGGGTCAGGGAGGGGGGCGGGGGGGGGCATCCCAAAAATTTGTTTGGGTCCCTGGGTTCTTAGTTAGCCCCCCGATTACCATATTTGGTCACTATATGGCGGTATATTGTCTTTTGTTTCTGTTGTAATAGTGTAGGGGTATTATTCAGTCACTTTTTGGTCATGTTCTGGGGTATAAAACAGGTTCCTATGTAATAGTGTTATTGGGAATTTGGTTTTTTGGGATATGGATTTTTGGTAGCGTATGATGGTGATATGTATGGTTTGGGGATTTACCCCCTTTTATTAAACTACATTATCTAACCATGTCCTGGACATGGTCGTGGTCAGGGAGATGGGCGGGGGGCGGGGGGCATCCAAAAGTTCGCTTTGGGGCCCAGGTTTCTCTAGTTATGCCTCTGGAATATATGTATTAAATACTCTAACAATATTAAAAGTGTTGTTTTATTAATTCAACCTCTTTTTATTAAAGCAACGGCGATCAGTAATTATTGGGGTTGGGTTTTTTCTCACCCAGGAGAAAAGCTAATGTCAGGTCAAAAAAAAAACAAATGGTACCCAGTAATGCGAGATCCCGTTTGGCACACAGCCATTCAATTCTATATTTTAATTACATAGAGCAGTCATTTTTCAAAAAGCAAAAACTGTTTTTGTTATTTTAAAGGTATCTGTCAAAGCCTGTCCATCATAGGTGTTGGAAACACGTTACCCTTTTGGTTTTCTAAGTCTGATGCTATTGTCTGTGTAACTTTATCACTATCTTTACATACCTACTGAATATTGTGTGTAGTGTTTTTTAAACTTGTCCCTATTCGACACTAGTTTGAGATGATTCCTTTTTTTTATTTTGACAGTAACAAGTTTGTAAAATTTAATTTACCACTTTGCAGTGGTAAGTTAAATGTTTCCATTCTGCTATCTTTCTGGTCCATCACATTAGAGAACCCTACTGACAAAATACTGGGGAACCTAATTGTAGGGACCGCGTGATTGGACCAAGAGTGAAGTGAATGAAGCTCTGTGCCTAAGTTAACCTTCACAAACCATAAAAAAACTAAGCACTACTTTGGATTAGAGTTACGATTATGGACAGTTTTTTGCAGCGTTACATCAAAATTCAATTTGGGGAAAAACCCTTTTTTGTAAATTTTTTTTTACCATAAAACTAAACAAAATTATAGAGGGAAAACATGAAAAAATGTTGGTTAAGACTGTCTTTTTTGCACATAGCACAAAGAAACCAATCAGAGCTCCCCTTTCATTTTGTCAAAGCACTGTATGTAATGAAAGGGGAGCTTGAGTGATTGTTGGGGGGTACAAACAAAAATTTAAAAATAGACCGTTTTGTAATGGGCTCATAGTGTATATAAGTGTGAATATCTACTGTATGTCTTTAAAGCATTAAGGGAAATATTCTCCTTGGGGACAGCACCATATAGGTGTGTCGGGATTGAAAATTTCCCTTTTTTCACCCCACTAAGCTTGCTATCCCGGTATTATGGGAAAGATGTGTTGCATTTTTTTGTATTTTTTAACAAAAATTTTTTAAAACATTTTCCCACTTTTCCCCGGGATTTTCTGCCAGGGAATTTTTCAGCTTATATATGGATTTGAGCTGAGCTACAGTTTGTATTTTTCTAGACTTCTGTAGACTTAATTCATTCATAAAACAATGCATATAAACATCCCTTTTGCTTTCCAATGACTCAGTGAGTCAAAGGGCCCCAAATTGAGGATTTTTTTACATCCAAAAAGAGGGTGTTTGAGCTTGCCACTTTTTTTCCCATAAAAATCTTTGTTTTCCCAAAAGTTTCATATTTTGAAAGGGCCAAAAAAAAGAAAAGGACGCCCATCCTTTTTCAGCCTGCTATCCCTAAGGTGTTTTACCCAAAAAGGGAAAGGGGCCAAAAAACCCCAAAAAGGGGTAAAAGCCCAATTTTTCCCTCATTTTGGGGAAAAAAATTCCTTCCCCTCCAATCTGGCAATCAAAAAACCCGGGATCAATGACCCCTCCCTGAATCCTAACACAATAACTTGAATATTATTAGGGCTCCAGAAATTAAACTAAACCATTTTTGAACCCCGGGTTCCCAAAGACAAGCCCCCTCGGGCAGAAGTTTTCCACATCTCACGCTCTTACAGTAAAAAACCCCCTTTTTCTAGGTTTATGTAGAAATTTTTCGTTCCTCAAAAAGTAGGGGTTTGCCCCCTTTGGTTCTAGATACGCCCGGGGGTAAAAAATAAATCTTGGAAGACCTCTAATTGACCTTTATGTATTTAAACAAAATTTATTAGTTCCCCCGAACCCGCATTTCTCTAAACTAAATAACCCTAATCTTGCTAATCTTTTCTAGACTGAAAGCCACCCAGTCCTTTTTTTATTTTTGTTGCCCGCCTTTGTACCTTTCAACCCTCCCAATTTCCCTTTCCTTTTGCACTGGTCCCCAAAAAACTGTACACAATTTTCCATTTGGGGTCTAACCGGTGATTTGTAAAATTTGGGAGAATAAGGGTTCTCATCAGGTCCCTTCTATGCCCCTTTTTAATACCCCCATGATCCAAATTAGCCTTGGCACTGCTCCTAAACCCCTGGCTCCCTACAGTTTAAGTTTACTGTCCACTGGGAAATTCCCCAAAAGCCCCCTTCTCCATTTTTCACTTTTTACCCATGTTTTTTCCATTTAACATTAATCATGAAAAGGGGAAATTTTTTCCCCCCCGGGGTGCATAACCTTCCCTTTATCTGTATTAAACCTTTTTCTGCCTTTTCCCCCTGCCCGGGCCCCCCAAAATTTAAAATCCAGATCCCTTTGTAAAAACACATTATCCTCTATTGGGGTTAAATTTTTTCCCAAAAGGCTTAGAAATCGTCTGCAAAGATCGGAATTCTGGGCTGTGTAATCCCTTTGTAAGTTTTTTTAATGAAAATTTTTAAAAGGGGAAATGGGCCCAATACTGACCCTTGTGGAAACCCCCACAAGAAACCCGGGGATCCAGTCGGGAAAAGCCCGGGTTTAACTACAACCTTGTTTTTCAAAATCAGTGGGCCCCCATTTTGCCTACAATTTTGCACACTTTTTCCCCCAGCCCAAAAAGGAAAAAAAAAAATTTTTTCTAAATTTAATTTCCCAAACCCTTTTAATGGGGCCCCGTATCAAATGCTTTAAAAAAAAATCTAGATATATGACTTTCCCAGTCCCACCCCCGATCCAGTCCAAGCACGGGATTTTCCTAAATCGAAGCGGGAATGAAAACTAGTCTAAACAGGACCAAACCTTCTTTGAACCCAAAGCGGGAAACCCGGGCTTTATAAAATTTATTGTCAGGGGAGATACTCCAGGATAGCCCCCTTCTTAGAAAACCTTCAAACATTTTACCTACAACAGGGGTTAAGTTTACCCCCCTATATTTCCTGGATCATTTTTTTGACCCCTTTTTGAAAATTGGCACCACATTTGCTAACCCGCCAATCCAGGGACTTACCCCGTTTTTAACCCTTTCCATGAATTTTAAAAATAAGGGGGCCTATCTATGACACACTTAACTTTTTTAGGACCGGGGTTTTAAATGCCAAATCTGGACCGGGGATTTGCCCTATTTTTAATCTTCCTAAGGCGGACCCGCATTTCTTCCCGGGGTTAGACAAAAAAATTTTTAAAATTTGGAGTTTACCTCACCCTCGGGTTCAACAAAGCTCATCCTCCTCGGTAAATACTTGGGAAAAAAAAAAGTGTTTAATAGGTTTTGGCTTTTTTTTTTCATGGGCCTCTACTTTTTCTCTCCCTCAGTTTTTTTTAAAAAGGGCCAACTTTTTTCCTGTTTTTTAAAATCTTTTTTAACTTTAATTATATATTTTAAAAAAATATTTTTATTGGGTTTTTTAATTTTTCTATAGCAATATGTCTTTCCGCCTCCATTTTTGTTTCCCCTTTAAATCTTTTTTTTCCCACACTTTTTTTTTTCCCCTATAGTTTTCTTAGTGCCTTTTTCACTGTCCTCCGTTTTTGGGAATGTAAAACCTTTCCTTTTTTTTTTTTTAAACCCTCCCTTTTACATCCCCTTTTGGGATCCACGGGGGTTTTTTTTCCGGGTTTTGTTCAAACTTTTTTTTTCCCCAAAAGGGTAATTTATCCTCTCATTTTTGGTGGGGCATGGGGAAGTTTTTTTAAAAAATATCCCTTTTTATTATTTGTTCTGCCAAAATTTAAAACACCGGGTTCCAGTCAATACGGTTTGGGCCTCCCTAAGCGGGAAATAAAATTAGCCTTCCCAAAAATTTAAAGGTGTTTTTGTGCCCCCTTTTGACAAAAAACTCTATTAAAGGGATAAACGGAAATTTATTATTTATGGTCCCCCCAAATTCCCCGGGTGCCCCTCAACCGAACCTTTGTTTCCCCTCTTCAGGTCTAATTTAGTCCAATTTTAAAATTTCTAAAGGGGCCTTTCCTCTAGTGGGTTTTTTTTGGCACCTTTTTGGAAAAGGGTAATTATCATTATTTTAATTAAAAAAAAACCTTTTTTTCCTTGTGAGAGCTAAATTTTCCAGTTTCCCGTTGATGTTTTGGATGGGTTAAAGCCCGCCCATAAATAATAACCTCATTCTGATTAGCCACCGGGATCTATTTCCCCGGGGGAAGTACATTTTTCCATGGGTTCGTTAATTTGGGGGCCTATAGCAAACCCCCATTAGAATTTTATTACTGTTATTTTCCCCTGGGATATTTACCCATAATTGATCCACCTTTCATTACCTTACCTAAAATTTTTCCCCCATTTTTTGGGTTTAGACAGGATTTTTTCATAGAGACAGACACCTCCCCCCTTCCCCCGGGCCTTTTTTGGGTCCTTTCTAAATAACGTAAACCTGCAATTAAAACCGCCCAGGGGTTTTGTAGCTCTCATCCCAACCCCATGTCCCATTATCCCCACTATGCCCTATTTTTTTTTTCAGGGTTTTTAATAATTTTTTTTTGTTCATTTATTTTGTTGGTCCAAAATTTCCCGGCATTGGTCACATGCAAATTAGAAGATTTTCCAGTTTTTATTCCTTTCTCCCTTAAACCCCTTTTTTCTTTTTTGCAACACCCCCTCCCTCCACTACCCCACCTGTTTTTTTTCCTAATTCCCAGCTCTCTAAAATTTTACTATCTTGCCTGCTATATTTAATTTCCCTCCCCCCCCCCCGGCCCTATTTAAAAAATTCCTTTAAACTTCCTGGCCCCTTTTAGTCCCCCAATACAGCAGCCCCCTCCACATTTTAGGTGCACCCGTCCCCTACAATTTGAAAATCTTGGCCAAAAACAGAATTCAGCCCAATTTTTCCCAAAAAACCCAAAACCCCTCTTTTCCCACACCCAAAGTTTTTTTAGCCACTTTAAATTTACCTCTCTGATCTCCCCCCTTGGGCTCTCTGGTGTGGCCCCCGGGGAAAAGGTAAAATTTCCCGAAAATTTTACCTTGGAGGTCCTTGCCCCTTGGGTTTGGGCCCAAATCCCTAAAACCTTTTTAAGGACCCCTTTCCCCCAAACCCCTAACCCTTTGGGCCCTTGGTTCCAATGTGGGACCATGACTGCTGGATTCTCACCCCCCCCAAACCCCCAATCTTTCAACCCGATCGTTTATATGTCGAACTCGGGGCCCCCGGTAAACAACATACTGTTTGACGGGTTCCCGGGTTTTTTTGTAGCAGATTGCCCGTTTTGTTTTCCCCCTTTTAAAAGGAGTCCCCCAAACTACCAAACACCTGTCCCACCTGAAAAACCCGCACTCCTATTCCCCATCTTCCGGGGCAAAAAGGGGGGAGTGTCTTGCAGGGGAGTGATGCTAAATTTCTAGCTGAATCCCCTTCCCTTTGCCAAACTTGCAAATTTGTTGGGGGGGTACCAAATTCAGGACTACCTCCCTAAACTCTTTCCCCCTAACCCCTTTTTTCAAAATGAACCCAGCAACTGCCCAAAGGTTTTCCCGCACCCCCATGCTACCCCCCTCCCCCCCGCATCCCAAAAACCCCCGAGTGGGGTCTTTTAGGGGGCATCAAACCGCTTCCCAATTTTTTAATGGATCTCAGTGTCCCCCAAATTGCTCATTTTGAAACCCCCGGGTACGACTTCTAAATGTGCCCCCGTGCCCCACATCTTCACAGCTAATGCCCCCCTGAAAATGTTGCTCAAGGGGTTGGGAAACATTGCACAGGTTTTGCCCCTTAAAGGGTTGTCAAACATGGAACTCATGGGGATGTTTCCAAAAAAGATATTCAAATACAATTAAAAAATAAGTAATACAAATTTTGTCCCCTCTAAACCCCCAAAACTAAAGTCTCTCAAAATCAAGTTTTCCAAAAACCCTTTAAAAAAAACACACTTTTAAAAAAACCCACCGGGAGACTCTTCACCTCGCTCCCAAAATACTCACCCTTTAAAACCCTTTTCCCCCACTGCTGTTTGGCTGTGCTGCAAAACCCCCTCCCTTTTAGAAACAAAATTTTTAAAAACATTAAAGTAGTAAATCCCTCCCTTTTTTTCACTTTTAAAAAAAGAAATAAACCCATTTTGAAACTAATTTAGAAACTCACACTGGACATATTTGGGTTTCATTGTTTTATAAATTAAATTTTTACAAAGTCTAGAAAAATACAAACTGTAGCTCAGCTCAAATCCATATATAAGCTGCAAATCCATGGCAGAAATCCAGGACATGTGAACATGTCTTATAAAAATTTCTTATACAAACAAATGCAACACATCAAGATAAGAAGAATACATACTTTAATATTCTCAACCAATTGTTTGAAAAATGTTGCCCTATGAATTGTCTATTATGTGTTTTTGAGTATTTCCTATTTTTTTCATCATACTATGGCAAAAAAAAATGTTTTCATATATGTTCTAATCCTTGCTTCAAATCTTAATAACTATTTAAGAGAAATGTTACCCATTGACATTTCAGTTTGTATTTCTCCTAGAACTCTATTGTGCAAAGAAGTGATACACCAACATTATTTCCTTATTCATTCCAACCATGTTTTGACAGCTGTTTAACCTCATTGGAGGAGACAATGTGATTTTTTTCTTTTTCAGGAATGCTAAATAAAAAATGATTTTTTACAGTCGTAGAAAGGTGAGTTATGTACAGCAATGACCCAGTTTTTCACCAATTCAAACAACAGTAAACATTATGAACTTTGCAGTCTGCTATGAAATCTGTTATGTTGTAGGTTCAATGTTTTAATCTTTTCATGTTCCTTCTTCTTTTCATGTTATTTTTTTGGTCATTTTATATCCTCTAAAAATTGGAATAAAAATTTATCAAAAAGTTGCATTTATCGTAAAATTGTACCAATAAAAATTACACTACAGCCGGTAAAAAAATGCACCCTCAGGTCCAGAGGTGGAAAGGCAAAAATGTCACTAGTTGCAGAAAATTGTGCTGCATCACGAATTTAAGAAGTAGATAATGTTTGTTTTTGTTTTTTAAAGTACAAAAACCCTACATATTTTGTATTGCTTTAATCATATCCACCTGCAGATGATACATCAGTTATACCGAAGCGTGAACACCATAAAATAAGATCCCCACAAATATGGCGCAAGTAAGTTTTTTTCATGTTTTACTCCACTTAGAATTTGTTTTCTATTTCCCATTATATTCTATGGTAAGGTCAATGACACTATTAAAAAGTACATCTTGTCCTGCAAAAAATAAAGCCCTCACATGTGTTTGTACTGCAGATGTAAAAATGAAAAAAGTTATGGCTCTTGAAAGGCAGGATAATCATTTTTTTTCCAAATTTATTTTGTCAGTACTCTGCATTCTAAAATTAAATACATTGGACTTTTCTAGCTGTCAGTACAAAGGGTTAAATTCCCAAATAGTAGGGCCAAGTAATCTCAGTTTACAGCCTGCTGCCCAGGTAAGAGGTTATCTCCAAGGAATTTTCATTATAATGGTAGGTGGAGGATTGGAGTGACAGTGACAGAAAGATAGCTATATTGTTCTCTTGAATGGCCTAGACAGGGTCAATGACAATAGCTAAAAATGAAGGGAAAATAGTATAGAATCATCAATGTAGTGTGTAAGGGAGTTAAAACAAGACAAATCTGCTAGAAGATAGATAGAGATGTTGTCAAAACATTGTATTTAACATGTGAAAGAGTGTTTTAATTTTTTAATTTTTGGAGTGACAGTATTCTATATCCCTGATGCAGTACAATATATATGGATAGGAACCTAACAACCCCTCCTCGTGTAGTGGAAATATTCATCATGGAAAAATGAGATTTTAAATGCGGATTTTAAAATCCACAGTTTGCGCGCTATGTTAACGAAATGCAGTAGCTTCTCTCTGCCATGTTATGTATAGGGTGAAAACCACTGAGAATCTGCAGTGCAATCTGGGGCAAAATCCACAAGTAACACAAGCAGATTTTTCTGTGGAATCACTGTAGATTTGCATGTATTTTATAACATTCAGCCTTCAATGTGCACATTAGAGTAATGTAGTTTGATCCTTTAGCAATCTAATGCATATGGGCTCACCCTGACTGTCCCCCAATATCTGTCATAGATCAGACATATGCATTTTAACCTGCCTGATCCCTTGATTCCTCTTGAGACCTATATAGGCATATCTAGCAGCAGCTTTTCCCTATTTAGGTTTTAGTATGCACATCTATGGAGGACTCAGCAGATATAGCTGCAATCTGAATGAGCATTCAGCCAACAACTATCTTACGTTCCTGGCCAATATAAGCTGTAAAATAAAATCTGTAATACATAGCTCAATGCCTTGCTTTATGCTTCCTGCCTTACGCTGCAGATACTCACAGCATAACCAAAAAAAAAACAAAATATTACCAAATAAATGTATACATATAGTGAGTCAAAAATGCTTGGAAGGGAACCTCTTTACCCTTTATGTTTCCATCACTGAGGAAAGTATAAGGTAGTGACAGACTAAGTTATTCCTCTCATGTGTCCCTATTTTGGAGGGATAGTCCCTATTTTTAACCTAGGTCCCTCTGTTCCTCTTAGCTCTATAAATGTTCATCTTGGAAATAGATTTGTATCAATAAACTGACTATCTTGCTTTAAAAAGTATCCGATTTCTTCCTAACTGTATATTAGATATCAACTTACTTAATATTTTATCATTGGATGCAATGTGATCCTGAAATTGACTATATTCCAATGATTTTTATGATGATATTTTAATAAAAACCTATTCAAGCATGAAAATGATCAGGACATGAAACTAGTTGTATATTACAGTTGGCTCTATGCCCTGTCAGCCACGACTGGAGCTTGTTCTGGTCAAGGCCGATTTACCCCTTAGATGCCGCAGTAAATCATACATAAAAAAATACATGTATAAATTTGGTATCATTGTAATCGTATCAACCTGTTGAGTAAGGTTAACATGTCAATTATACCTCATGGTGACCACTGTAAAAAAAATTAAATAATATCCCTGCCAGACTTTCTGTATTTTGTTCATCCCACCTCGCAGTGATTAAAGTGTTGCATGAACCCCAAAATGGTAGCAATTAAAACATCAATTCATCCTTCAGAAAACAAGTCCTTTATCAGCTCCAAACACAGAGAAATAAAAAAAATTATAGCTGTCATGACTAGTGTTGAGCTGGACCGTTCGGAAAATGGTTAGTTCAGCACGAATTTTACGCTTTTTCCGAAACCGTGCCGAAACAAATTTTTTGCCACAAGTTCGGTAAAAAGTTTGGGTTCTGGACGGCCATTCGGCGCCTTTTTCAGCTACTTCCTTCAGTTTTGTCGGCCAGCCAATCAGTGCAGAGCACACAGAGGGGTCAAAAACGTCACCTCTGAGGGTGATCTCATTGGCTGCCAAAATCACATAACCATCTTATGTGAATATCACTGTATTTCCTGTTGAAGACCATTTCCACCTTACTCTCTGTAGTGAACACACTGCTGCCTCTGTCTGCTGGTTTGCCGGCAGGCAGAAACACCATTAAATAGCGATTTAACACAGGACAAAGCTGCTAGTTAGATTACTTGGGGGAGAGGGGGGGGACAGCTAGCTTAGCTAGCTTAGATATGCCATAAAAAAAATCCATTTAAGACCACTTGATTTGCCGTCAGGGTTCTTCCATAAGACCCCATTTCACCAATATTACATTGAAAAAAATTCTATTTATTATCCTATTTGCCCATTGCAAAGTATAGGCATTTAAGAGCACTTGATTTACTGTGAGGGTTATTTCATACGACCCCATTTCACCGATATTGCATAGAAAAAAATTCGTTTAAAATTTAAATTTTAAAAGCGATTATAACAAAGTTGAAATCGGCACGGTATTTACTTTATGGGGTTTTTTGTCGAACCCGCGATAATTTTTAGGTTAAAATCTGTCAAAATCTTTAATATTTGCGCCCTTTTCGGCGCTTCCTTCTTTTTGGGTCCAGCAAATCAGCTTACAAATAGAGCGGGGTTGAGATGTGTGTACGACTCATGACTGTGATGTGTATGGTTCGATTGGCTGGAAAATCACATACCCTTTTTACATAGAACACCCCTTCCTTTTCAGACATGTGTGTCGCGTCTCATAGAGTAGGACGTGCCTCTGTCCAAACAGCTCGCGAAATTTTTCTATTTTTCACGGGAAACAGCTCCTTTTAGCGTGATCCTTAAACTTAGTTAAATCAAGATTTTGCAGATTTTAGGTAGTTGGGCAGAGAATTTTTAAAGGACAATCTACCACTTAAAGTCACGGGAAACGGGAGGGGGGGGGGGCAAACACAGACAAGCCTATAAAGGATACTGGATATTGTACAGCCAAAATTTTGTTTGGGCTTGCATTGGCCTTTATATTAGGATACGATTTTTTCTATAACTGCAGTCTATTTGTTATGAAAAAACTCCACTTTTATTATCATAACATTTCAATAGGTGTTCTTTTAAAAATTTTGCCCAGCCCCGCTTTGTTGATATACCCCCTTTTGCAGAAAAATTTGAATCCAGCAATTTTGTAGCACCACGGTTATGGGTGCCAAAAAACCTTTTATTATCCCGTAAACATTTCGAAAGTGTTTTTTTCATTTTTTGGTCACCAAGCTTTTTTTGATAGACTACTTTGCAGTTAAATTTGAATACAGCAATTTTGTACCCCAAAGGGTGAATTGATGGGTGCCAAAAAAATACCATTTTTTTATCCGATACATTTCAGACAGGTTTTTTTTTCATTTTTGGTCAGAAACTTTTTGATAGAGCACTTTGCAGTTAAATTGAATATAGCAATTTTGTAGTCACCAGGGTGAATTGATAGGGCCAAAAATACCGTTTAATATCCGTATCACTTCAGACAGGTGTTTTTTTCATTTTTGGTCAGTCAGCTTTGTTAATAGAGGTACCTAGCATTTTAAATTTCAATCCACAATTTTTTTTTGTTTTGAGGATTTGAGAAACTGTGATTTCCCGTCTTTTAATAAAATTTTCCAAAACTTTTCCCAACCCTTTTCCCCAAAATTTTTACCTTCTGAACAGGAGCGAAATTCATTCGTAAGCAGCAAAGAGGGGGAACATGGAGGGAGAGGTCGAGGAAGGGGCCCCTTTCCCGTCTGGCGACAACACCATCCAGGGATTGTCGTTGCAGGGCCATCAGGCCTGTCATCGCTGGTCCAGGGGCCCCGGAATCCATAACGAAAAGCGTCCCAATCTTTTGTTTAGTGGTTAATGCAACCTGCATCCACAGTCTTACCTCCTTTTCCTCCCAGTCACGGGCCACAAAAGTCGTCATCAGCAATCAGCATCCGCCACATGAACGAAGGCAGCCCAAATGTCAAATCGGCCACCCACCACTTGGATAAAACCATTTTTTTTGAAAACCCTTTGAGACAAAATCGGTTGGGGTCAAAGGCATGTTAAAAGACAAGAGGGCCCAAAAAGGATATTTTTTCGCTCTGACCCCATTACGTGCCATCAGAGGAGGGTAAGGAAGCCGGCAATCGGGAAAAAAAACCCGGGGGGTCGTCAACCGCTTCAGTCCCCTTGCTTGTACCCGCACTTCGGGTGCAGAAAGTCAGAAGACCAATCACCTGTTTGATGATGATGAAAAATATGATGACGACTTTGCGGGTCCATCGGGCCTTTTCCGCAGAAAATTTCTTGCGGCACTTTTACACTGGCAGGGGAAATGGTGGGGTGTGTCAATACGGGGGCCCACCCCAAAAAGGGAGGGGCGGTCGCAGAAAACCGCGAATATTCCCCACCACGGGCAGCGGAAAACCCCCCTCCCCGCTTTTCGCCGCAAAAAGGGCCAGGACCTCTCAAGCCTGGGCCTTCTTTGAGTAAGCCTCTGATTTACCCCACGATGTCATAGCCCCCCTTTTTCCGAAACGCATAAATAGAGGCAAAAATCTTAGGGTTTAACCACCACCAACAGTCTAGCACTGCAGTGAAGGGATGATTGAAATGGGGCAAAACTTGGCCAAAAAAGGCCCCCAACCACCCCGGGCCCCCAACCACTGTCACACCCTCTGTCCTGCCCCTCCCCTCCCCACCACCAACTTCCTCAGCTGCCCTGTTCCCTCAAATCAGATCAGGGACAGTTCCCTTCAGCCCCACCGTCGCCCGAGTACCACCCAGCACTACCAGAGACCCATCCTACCCCTTCCCTTCCCAGTTTGACGACCTGCACGCCGTACAGCGCCTCTAAACAGCCAGCCTTTTGTCTTCCCCGGTTTGGGACAAAGAAACACTTTAACCCAAACCACCCAAAGCCAAAAGCCTGAAAGTCGGCATTGCCAGGCTTTTGGCCTTGGAAATTTTGCCTTTCCGCTGGTGGACATAGATGGGTTCCGCCACATCATGGCCCTTGCCTGCCTCCAATACCAAATGCCGAGCAGGCATTTCTTTGCCAGAAAAGCCGTCCCTGCCCTGGCCAGCCACGTGTCATCTAAAATTTCAAGCGCGTTGTCTGCATCTATGTCCGGAAAAGTCCATCTCACCACCGACACATGGACTAGTAAGCACGGCCAAGGCCCCTATATCTCTGTGACAGCTCACTGAGTGAGCTGGGTGGATGTCTCTGCTGGTGACGGTGGCTCTCAGGCTTGGCGCACGCTCTTCAAAACCGCAGGGATGGTGCAGGGCTCTTTCCCCCAAAGTCCTCTGGTGGCATCACGGGCCCAGAGAAACCAAGCCGTGTTGAAATTAATCTGTCTTGGAGACCGTTCATACACAGGTCAGGAGCTGTGGACGGCTCTCCGCAACGAGACCGAGCGCTGGCTGGGGGACAAGAACCTTGTGCCAGGTAAGGTTGTGTGCGATAACGGGCGAAATCTGCTGGCCGCCCTTAAGATCGGTAGGCTGGAGCACATCCCTTGCCTGGCACATGTCATGAACCTCGCGTCCAGAAATTTCTAAAGCGCTACCCAGGTCTGGACTGACTGCTGAATAAGGCCTCGAGGTCTGAGTTCGCACTTCCGCCGTTCGCACCCTGCTTCGTCCCGCCTGGCGGGATTGCAGCGTCAGCTCGGCCTCCCCGTCAACCGTTCTCATTGTTGACGTGGCAAACCCCTGGAATTCCCCCCTCCACATGCTCCAGCGATTTGTGAGCAGCCCCAAATGCCATTACGCAGTACAAAGTGACACATGGCCTGACAAGCAGCGGTGGGGGACCTCGGGGTGTTGAGCCACCGAGAGTGGAGACAGGGGAAAGAGCTCTGCACCATCCTTGCCAGTTTTGAAGAAGCCACCAAAATGGTCAGTGCGGACGATGCCCTTGTCAGCAGACCATGTGGTGATCTTGGGTTCTGGAACGATCGTTGGACACTCTGAAAAAATCAGGTCCCGCCAGCGACGGAGCAGGGACGGACACAGATGCTGACACTGAGCCTTTCTCTCCGTCGAATCCACAAGGCCCGACAGTTTCTCAATTTTATCGGTCTTCATTAGGCAGTGGTTCGGGCAGGCCCGCCATAAAGGCAGTACAGGGGGTACTGCCGTACGGGGCCCGGCGAAACAAGGGGGCCTGCTGCAAGCGAGCCCCCTTGTTTCACAAACCACTCAGTGCTGGCTGCGCACGGGCCGCGCGGTGCTGTCCACGCGGGGGCCCGTGCAGTCAGAGGCTGGGAGGAGCAGGGCCCTGCGGCCAGAGGCTGGGAGGAGCGGGGCCCGGCGGCCAGAGGCTGGGAGGAGCGGGGCCGTCGCTCAGAGGCTGGGAGGGCGGGGCCCAGCGGATCGGGGCGGGGAGAGGGGGGGTGGGCCCCTCGGGCTGGGGGACGGGGCCCGTGCGGCTCAGAGGCTGGGAGGAGCGGGGCCCGTGCGGCTCAGAGGCTGGGAGCAGCGGCGCCCGTGCTCTACAGCACAGGAGCGCTCAGTCAGAGACTCACACTTGTTCCGCTGAGCAGCCTGTGACTGGAGCTGGCCCCGCCTCTCTCTCTGCAGGCGGGATGCATGACAATTTGAATTAGTGAAGCCCCGCCCATAGGCAGAGAGAGAAAGAGAGGCGGGGCCAGCTCCAGTCACAGGCTGCTCAGCGGAACATGTAAGTGTGAGTCTCTGCTGTAACTTGTAAGCAGCTATATCAAGGTACTGACCAAGTGCTCCTGTACAGCAGAGCACACCCCCCACTCTGTGAACTGGCCTCTGAAGTGTGTGGGGCCCCTCTGAAGCTACTGAACAGTGTGTGGAGCCCCTCAAAGCTTTGGAAAAGGGGAGGCTTCACACAACTGGGGCCCACAGGGGGGGCTTCAGAGGGGCCCCTCATGGCAGGAGCCCGGGGGAGGGGCTTCAGAGAGGCCCCATTGAAGCCCCATCTGGGTACCAGCTGTGTGGATCCTCTCTGAAGTCCCCTCTCTAGGTCCCAGCTGTGTGATTCCCCACTGAAGCCCCCCCTTTTCTCAAGCTGTGTGAGGCCCCACTAAATCCCGCTCTGGATCCCAGCTGTGAGGGGCCGCACTGAAGCCCACCCCTGGTCCCAAGCTGTGTGGGGCCCCTGTGAAGCCCACCCCTGTCCCCCAGTTGTGTGGGGCCCCTGTGAAGCCCACCCCTGGTCCCTAGCTGTGTGGGGCCCCTGTGAAGCCCACCCGTTCCCCGCTGTGTGGTGCTCCTGTGAAGCCCACCCGTTCCCCGCTGTGTGGTGCTCCTGTGAAGCCCACCCCTGGTCCCTAGCTGTGTGGGGCCCCTGAGAAGCCCACCCCGGGCCCCCAGCTGTGTGGGGCCCCTATGAAGCCCACCCCTGGTCCCTAGCTGTGTGGGGCCCCTGTGAAGCTCACCCGTTCCCCACTGTGTGGTGCTCCTGTGAAGCCCACCCCTGGTCCCTAGCTGTGTGGGGCGCCTGTGAAGCCCACCCCTGGACCCTAGCTGTGTGGGGCCCCTGTGAAGCCCACCCCTGGCCCCACAGGTGTGGGGTGCTCCTGTGAAGCCCTCCCCTGGTCCCCAGCTGTGTGGGGCCCCTCTTTTTCGAGGGTTGGTGACTGGTGAGGGGGCGGAGTTGGTGGGGCAGGGCGATATGGGTGGGGGCGGGGTTGGCAGAGGGCGGGGTTGACGGGGACCCCAGATGCTTCAGCTGTATGGGGCCCAAAAATTTTTGATGGCATTTCTCCCTCACAATTTTTAACAGTAGCTGAGAAGTCATTTTTAAAAAAAAAAATTTGTCATGCTGCTTTGAAATGCAGCAATACTACAGGTCCTATTCTAAAAAATGTTGTTTCTAATAGACATTTGTTCTTCACAATTGTCAAAAGTGGCTCAAGGGTCATGTTTTGAATTTTTGGGGGCATTTTGCTGTGAAATGCAGCTAGACTACAGGTCCTATTGTAAAAAATGTGGTTTCTAACAGACATTTGTTCTTCACAATTGTCAAGAGTGGCTCAAGGGTGATGGTGATGGTGCTGTCAGAAACAGGAATAGGAAGGACACTGTTAATGGACACATATTGCAAAAGGAATTGTTTTTGCAAGATCTTTAACATAGCTAGCAATCCCTGTATTGAGACAACCTATTTAATACAATTAAAAAAAGAGAAACAAAGACATGGTGGGATTCCATCCTATTTTAAAAATGTGTTTTCTAGAATTAAACTACTAAAAAACTTGCATGTACAAAATAGCTGGTAAAAAAATTCCTCTGAATTGTACAAGGGAGGTACAGGAAAACTTGACCAGATGTAGGTTATTCAGAGGACATGGAGTATGGAGCACGGACAGAGAACAAAGAACAGAGACAATTTCCTCCAGCACGTTGAGTAAAATGAGAAAAAAGAATGCCAAGAAAAAGGGCACCTGGGTGGAACAGGAGCGTTAACCACCAGTATTTCCAAGTGAAGCTCAATTGGTCCGCACTCATACGGAGGGGCAAGCGCTACCCAGGTCTTGACTGTGTACTGAGGAAGGCTGGAGGTCTTACCTCACACTTCCGCTTCCGCACTCTGCTTCAGCACGACTGTTTTCGTTGCTGCGTCATAAGGGCATTTTTACCGTGTTAATAGATGACGGACGCCAGCCTGGGCTCTCACCGCACCCACTGTAACTCCGGCCCTGGCTGCTGAACCTGCGTGTTAATAGATGACAGATGCTAGCCTGGTCTCTCACCGCACCCACTGTAAGTCTGGCAGCTGGACCTCCGTGTTAACAGATGGCTGACGGCAGCACTGGCTCTCACCGTTAGGGGCAATCAGGAGAGCTTCAAATTTCTCTAAAAAATCAGATTTTGAAAAAGGTGATTTCTGTGAGGTTAAGTAGTGTCAAAAAGGGGTCCAGGGCTGGACACAAATTGCACAATTTGAGGCTTAAAATTTTCTGGGGCTGGAGTCACTATGGGGTCGCATCATTTGATCTCCAGGGGAGTCTGTCCCTAATCAATGAAGAAGGATTTGGAGGAAAAATGAAACCATTGAATTGATTGGCTGAATCAGTCTCAGAAGCCAGGAGGGCAAATGTCTTCTCAACTAAGAAGTGTTTTTGGGATGATTAGGACATTTGTATTACTTATGGGGTGTGCGGACGAATTAACACATCTACACGTGTAAAAAAAATACCTTTAAAAACTGCAGGGAGGGGTGTATGTTGTATGTTATCACACTTGAAAAAAAAGCAAAATGATAATAATGTAAAACTATAAATAAAACTTCCCTAAATAAATTCTGTAAACAAATGTCAGTTACCAAAAAATATTCTAAATGACAGTCACTGTACAAAATAGCATAGTGCCACTTTGTGATCTGTGGATCAAACAGGTTTGGGGCTCATGCTGTGGCCCAGGACAGATATAGTCAATGTCCAGTTCAACTAAAATGGTGGTTCAAAGACTCCTTTTTCCGGCACTTTTTAATCTGTGGGTCAGACAGGTTTAATGGTCATTCTGCGGTACAGGACAGATATAGTCAATGTCCAGTTCAACTAAAATGGTGGTTCAAAGACTCCTTTTTGCGGCACTTTTTAAATCTGGGGGTCATGCAGGTTTGGGGCTCATGCTGTGGCCCAGGACAGGTATATTCAATGTCCGTTGAAACTAAAATGGTGGTTCAAAGACTCCTTTTTGCGGCACTTTTTAAATGTGGGGGTCATGCAGGTTTGGGGCTCATGCTGTGGCCCAGGACAGGTATAGTCAATGTCCAGTTCAACTAAAATGGTGGTTCAAAGACTCCTTTTTCCGGCACTTTTTAATCTGTGGGTCAGACAGGTTTAATGGTCATTCTGCGGTACAGGACAGATATAGTCAATGTCCAGTTCAACTAAAATGGTGGTTCAAAGACTCCTTTTTGTGGCACTTCTTAAATGTGGGGGTCATGCAGGTTTGGGGCTCATGCTGTGGCCCAGGACAGGTATATTCAATGTCCGTTGAAACTAAAATGGTGGTTCAAAGACTCCTTTTTCGGCACTTTTTAAATGTGGGGGTCATGCAGGTTTGGGGCTCATGCTGGGGGCCCAGGACAGGTATAGTCAATGTCCAGTTCAACTAAAATGGTGGTTCAAAGACTCCTTTTTCCGGCACTTTTTAATCTGGGGGTCAGACAGGTTTAATGGTCATACTGCGGTACAGGACAGATATAGTCAATGTCCAGTTCAACTAAAATGGTGGTTCAAAGACTCCTTTTTCCGGCACTTTTTAATCTGTGGGTCAGACAGGTTTAATGGTCATTCTGCGGTACAGGACAGATATAGTCAATGTCCAGTTCAACTAAAATGGTGGTTGAAAGACTCCTTTTTCCGGCACTTTTTAAATGTGGGGGTCATGCAGGTTTGGGGCTCATGCTGCGTTCCAGGACAGGGATATTCAATGTCCAGTTCAAGTAAAATGATGGTTAAAATAATACTGCCTTCTGGCACTTTTTAATTTGTGGGTGATGCAGGTTTAAGGGTCATGCTGTGGTGCAAGACAGGGATAGTGAATGGTCTGTGACTTTTTTTCTGTGGCTTTTATAACCTAAGTGTGTTGCCTAAGATGTAGCATGTATCCATTTGACTGTTGTGGATGTTAATTCCAGCTTCTCCAGCCCTGTTTGGGTGTAAGAATGAAGGTGTTGTTGCTCTCCCATAGACTTTAATGGTCATCGGCGATAATCTATTATCGACTATCGGAAATCGTCTTGATAATTGCGTATATCGACTATCGACCCGATGACGATAGTCAACGTAATCGCTCATCACTATTTATAATCCTATTTGCCCGTTGCAAAGTAGGCCTTTAAGAAGACAGTTGATTTGCTGTTTTTGGAGTACAGTTCTTCAATAAGAGACTGTGAACAAATCTTGACCTTTTTAATATTTATCCTATTTGTCCTATTCAAAAGATTCTTGTTTTTAAATAGTCATTTCTTCTTGCTAATTTTATTCAGTTTCTGAAAGGTCATTTTTGATGGTTTTGGGGTCATGCTGCTGTAAAAGACAGCAATAGTCAATGTTCTATTCCAAAACAACTACAGGTATAACACCTAGAAAAAAGATACATAAAACATAACTTTTAATCAGAATGAATAAGAGTTGGGAAAGAAAACGAAAAAACACCCTCAAATATACCCTATCAAGGACCTGTCTACCTCAAAAATGGGGAAATCGCCCCAATAAGGGCGCCCCCACACTGGAACCTAAACTAACCCTGTCCCTAGCTACATCTAAATGAAAAAAAGAAAGAAAAAAAAAAAACACATATACTACAAATGGAGTGCACAAACAAAAAAAGTGCTGTGATAAATAACAACAGACAATATACGTTTGATGTTCAAAAATACTATGAATTGATGATGCGTCATAGGAAGATAATCAATAACGCATAAATATTCCAATATTCCAACGCGTTTCCCCCCTAGATACTGGGGTTCATCAGGGAAAAATTGCAGTTGATAACAACAATACGGAACATCTAAGAAAAAATCAACAAGATGTATGCAATAAATATAACTCACGTCCCTTAATGATGGAAAACAGGGCTGGTAAGATAGAGGACGGGGTCCAGGATAAGTCATGTACAGATCCCCGCTATCTGATTACTGAGACAGGTCCAAGCAGTAACCAGTTTTATTTTTGAACATCAAACGTATATTGTCTGTTGTTATTTATCACAGCACTTTTTTTGTTTGTGCACTCCATTTGTAGTATATGTGTTTTTTTTTTTTTTTTATTTTTTTAATTTAGATTTAGCTAGGGACAGGGTTAGTTTAGGTTACAGTTTGGGGGCGCCCTTATTTGGGTGATTTCCCCATTTTTGAGGTAGACAGGTCCTTGATAGGGTATATTTGAGGGTGTTTTTTCGTTTTCTTTCCCAACTCTTATTCATTCTGATTAAAAGTTATGTTTTATGTATCTTTTTTCTAGGTGTTATACCTGTAGTTGTTTTGGTTTAAATTGTATTGGTATACCCAGAACTTCATTTCATTATATCAAGGGTTCTCTACACCTATACATCGTGCTTAAGTAGAGTACATGGTAGTGTCAATGTTCTATTCCCAATAATCTTGTTTCAAATACTCATTTCCTCATGCTAATTTTATTCTGAGTGTTCATAAGGTCATTTTTGCTGGTTTTGGGGTCAGGCTACTGTAAATGGGGTGCCAGTAGGGCAGTACTCATGTAAGGGGCCCAAATGAAAATGGGGCCCAGTGGTATGTTAAAAATAGGAACTAGTAATGGGTGGGAGCCTCATTTGATTTATCTGCATGTGACCCTGAAACGGTTAATAGATGACTGACGGCAGCCCTTGCTACCACTAAACCCCCTATAACTACAGCCCTGCCAGCTGAACCTTCTCACCTGTATGGGTATAAAAATCAACCAGAACATCTTCTCTCAATGACTTTAATGTTGTTCGAAGTTCTGTTAGAGTTCAACTCAAATGTCATACCGAACTTCTCAAAATTAGAGTTTATACTCTAATTTGAACTTTTTAGGGCTCGATCATCTATAGTCACGACATGACAACTTATAAGGGCAATTTATTTCAAGCACATTTTTATTGTGTACAATTAAAACACAAAAAACTATATAAAATGTATAATTTATAATGTATTACAGTGCATTAGGCTGTATAAACGATCATGCCCATCAGTGGTGAAGTACCCTAGGGGACTCAAAGTTAAAGTAAAAAAAAATTTAAAGTGTAAAAAAATGTAAAAAAAATTAAAAGTTCAAATAACCCCCTTTTGACATTTTACAAATAAAAAAATAAGATAATAGAAAAGTTAAATATATTTGGTACCGTCGGGTCCCAAAAAGTCCGATCTATTAAAATATGACTTAATTTATCCGTACGCTGAACACCGTAGAAGAAAAAAATTTCAAACGACAAAATTGTGGTTTTTTGGTAATTTAACTTCCCCTAAAAATTGGAATAAAGTTAATCAAAAAGTCACTTGTATTCCTAACTTGGAGCAATAAAAATTACACTTCCACCTTCAAAAAGTGCTGCCTCACTCAAGTCCGTAGGTGTTAGTACAAAAAAATTATTGGTCGCAGAAAATGGCACTGTCGCACAAATTTCAACAATAGAAAATGTTTGGAATTTTTTTATGGTAACAAAACATGATGAAAATCATACATGTTTGGCATTGCTGGATTTGTAACCTGTAGAATACAGATAACACATCATTTTTACAGAAGAATAAACGCCATAAAAACAAAACACCCGCAAACATTGCGCAAGTACGTTTTTTTTACTATTTGCCCAACTTTTTTTGCAGTTTCTCAGTATATTCTATGTTACGATGAATGGCACCATTAGAAAGTACATCTTGTCCTGCAAAATAAAAGTCCTCGCATGTCTATTTCGATAAAAAATAAAAAAGTTATGGCTCTGGGAAGGAGGGAAAAAGGAACATGGCGTTAAGGGATTAAAACAAACATAGAACTGGCCAGTCACGGCCAGGTTAATACATGTCGCCAAAAGTCTTTTTTTCAGAGAATTTTTCAGAGAATTTTCCCTTATGGGGAAAAGTAAAAAAAAAGTACAAAAAAGATAAAAAAAAGGAGAACACGAACACAAAAAATAAAATAAAAACATGTACTCTGCCGTTTTCCCCTTTCCAAAGCCAATTGTCCCCCAAAATATAGAAAATAAAGCATATTTGGTATCGTCATGTGCATAACGACCTCCCCTATAAATATTTCATGCTATTTGAACCGTACGATGAGCACCGGAAAAAAAAAAGCGGAATTGCAATTTTCCTTAATCCCGCAGCATATAAAATGTGTAACGCACCGGAGTAGTGGATACGCTGGGCCACCAGGGAGCGGAGTCTAAGTGGATCCCGGTTTTCACCAGAGCCCGCCGCAAGGCGGGATGGGCTTGCTGTGGCGGGATTCCACCAGGTCGCTTCCCCTGATGCACCTTGCTTGCGGTGGTAGCCACGGTGCAGCACAATACCGGAACAGTAGACAAACTCGTAGTCGGAGATGGACCAGAAGGTCAAGGCAGGCAGCAAAGAATCGTTCTCAAAGAACATTAGCTGGTGGGACTGATACACGGAAATAGCAAACCTGAACACTGGAAGGCTTCCTCACATAGGGTATGGGCACTATGGATTCGGCAAGTGCATGAGGGAGGTGGAGCCATTATATAGGGTCAGCGGCCGGCAAAACCAATTACCGGCGCGCTGGCCCTTTAAATCTGAGAGAGCCGGTGCGTGCGCAAACTAAGGAGTGAGGCTGCATGCACCGGCTGGCAGACAGACGCGGGGAAGTAGGAGCGCGGCCAGGTAAAGGAATGCGCCTGAGGGAGCGAGTGCGTCCGCGGCCCGACATGCGGGCTGCGGCGCCGCTCGCTCCGTGCGAACAGAGGGACCTGGGGGAACAAGAGCTCCTGCAGCTCGAACTGCGGGCTGCAGCGCTACATGTGACAGTACCCCCCTCCCCACTTCTTTGGCTTCCCCCTTTTTCTGGCCTGGAAAATTTCTGCAGTAACCCACACTCCATAATATTTCCTCCAGCCCGAACCCTTTCCAGTCTATAAAGAAGTGACATTTCCCCCTGATCGTCTTCATGGCCAAAATTTCTTTCACAGCGAAGACATCAGAGGTATCGGCCACAGGAGAAGGGGGCGCCACCTTCTGGGAAAACCTATTCACAATGAAAGGCTTCAGCAGAGAGACATGGAAGGAGTTCGGGATGTGCAATGTGGGGGGTAACTGGAGCTTGTAAGCCACTGGGTTGATCCTCCTCAGGACCACAAAAGTACCAAGATAACGGGAGCAAAAGATGGAGGAGGTCTCCTATTCTTGTCCACATGGAGCTTAGTCTGGGCGGAGGCCCGCTTCAGAGATTGCCGAGTGTCGCTTCAGATGGCCCTCAGGTCGCGAACCAGGGCGTCCACAGTAGGAACGTCAGAGTCCGATGCCAGTGGGAAAGGAGGGCGGAGATGTAGTCCATAAACCACAAAAAACGGAGAGGCACCAGCCAACTCAGAATCCAGAGAATTATAAGAGAATCCCACCCAGGGTAGCAAGCTGGACCAGTCGTCCTGCCGGGTGGAGACGAAATGTAGTAAAAATTAATTCCCCAGGATCTGGTTGACTCTCTCCAACTGCCCATTTGTCTGTGGATGGTAAGCAGAGGAAAAGTCCAGATTCATTTTCAACTGGGAGCAGAGGGATCGCCAGAATCTACATAAAAACTGTACTCCGCGATCAGAAACAATATGCAGAGGAAGACCATGCAACCAAAAAATGTGTAGAAAGAAGAGAGTGGCGAGGCATGGTGTAGAAGGCAACCCAGGCAGAGGTACGAAGTCTGGGTTGACAACCCAGATGGCAGAAGGTCCGTAATGAAGTCCATAACGATATGGGACCACAGGCAGTTTGGAATGGGCAACGGTTAAAGCAACCCCGCAGGCTTGTTGCGGGCACAGATAGGAAATGATTCCACAAAGTCCTTGACAAGGTCTGGCCACCAGTACTAGCGTGCTATGAGCTGACCCGTCTTCCATGCCCCAAAATGGCCGGATACCCCAGAGCAATGTCCCCACTTCAGAATTCTCCTACGAAGTACAAGACGCATGTAACTCTTGCCAGGAGGTACCGGTCAGAAATCCCCCTTTAAATTAACTGATCTGGAGGGATAATGTGACAAGGAGGCGATCCTCACCCAGGATATCAGAGGCACGGGACAGGGCATCTGCTTTGATGTTTTTTTCAGCCAGCCGAAAATGTATAAAAAAATTGAATCACGAGAAGAAGAGGGACCAACGGGCTTGCCAGGGGTTAAGGCGCTGAGCCATCTGAAGGTACACAAGATTCTTGTGGTCCGAGTAAATAGTGACAGGATGGCGGACAACTTGGCCGAGCCCATTTGAAGTCCCTTGTCAGAAATTATGTACCCGAGGAAAGGCAGACTGGTCCGATGAAACTGGCACTTCTCTAACTTGGCATATAAGTGGTTCTCTCAGAGACGTCTAAGGACCTGGCGCACATGGAGACGGTGGGTCTTCACATCAGGCGAAAAAAACAAAATATCATCCAGGTATACTGTAACACAGGAATACAGGAGATCCTAGAAGATCTCATTTAGGAATTCCTGAAAAACGGCCGGGGCATTGCACAAACTAAAGGGCATAACCAGTTACTCGAAATGGCCATCACGGGTTTTAAACGCCGTCTTCCACTCGTCGCCCTCCTGCATGCGGATGAGGTTGTAAGCCCCTCGCAAATCCAACGTGGAGAAAATCCTGGCCCCGCGAAGCCGATCGAAGAGCTCTGTGATCAGAGGTAGCGGGTAATGGTTCTTCACAGTTATCTTATTGAGCCCGCGGTAGTCAATGCAGGGACGTAGAGAGCCATCTTTTTGCTCCCCAAAGAAGAATCCGGCTCCTTCTAGGGAAGTGGACTTGCGGATAAAGTCTTTCTTGAGATTCTCCTGTATATAAGCCGACATGGCCTCTGTCTCGGGGACTGACAGCGGATAGACCCTGCTCGGCGGAGGACTCATGCCGGGCAACAGGTCAATAGGGTAGTCGTAGGGACGGTGAGGAGGCAAAGTCTTTGCCTGCTTTTCGGAAAACATGTCCTGGCATTCTGCAAGCAGACCCGGCAGGGGTTTTAAGGGCATCTGCAGAGAAGTGGGGAGCACCAGGCGAGGTGCCACAAGACAACGGGTCTGGCAGTCTTGTCCCCAATGCATCACTTCTCCCGTTTTCCAGTCTAGTATAAGGATGTGGCGCTGCAGCCACAGTAACCCCAACAGGTTTGCTGAAGAGGAACGGGGCAGAACATAGATCTTCTCTCCGTGGAGCGCCCCAACGTGCATAGAGACCGACTCCGTGCGAAAGTGAATGGAGTCAGGCAAGATCTCTCCACTCACAGACGAAATGGCTAAGGGCTTCTCGAGGCGGGTCACTGGAAGACTAAGCTTCGACACCAGGGATGCAGGGACTTGAGCTTGTGCTCCGGAACCTGACACAATCCGCATCGGCATGGTCAGACGAGGAGAGAGACTATTCACACCTAGGGACGCCTCTCCCACATGTCCTAGGTGTGTGTGTTTCCCGGATGAGGACGGTGTGGACAGTCCCTACGGTAATGCTCCGGGCTGGCGCAATACAGGCACAAATTCTCTATGCGACGTTGGGACCGCTCTTGTTCCGAAAGCTGAGCAAGGTCAATTTGCATGGGTTATTCGCCGGAGTGCTGTGTAAATGGCATAGGAGGCTTCTGGAACACCAGAGCCAAACGAGGGAACCGATGAGGCCGAACCAAGTCGCGTTTCTGATGGAGCTCCTCTTGTCTCTCGGCAAAGCGCACATCAATTCAGGTGGCCAAATGGATCAGCTCGCTTAGGGACGTCGGAAGATCTCTTGCAGCAAGTGCATCCTTGACCCTGCTGAAGAGGCCCTTCTTGAAAGTAGCGCACAAGGACGCCTCATTCCAGATCAACTCCGAGGCCAACTTGCGGAACTGGATGGCGTAGTCCCCCACGAGGAATCCCCTTGGCGCAAGTTCAGAAGTGTGATTGCAGCAGAAGGTGCACGAGCTGGTTCCTGAAACACACAATGGAACTCCTTGAAGAAGGCCTGCAGGTCCGCTGTCACAGGGTCGCACCTGTCCCAAAGGGGTGTGGCCCATGCCACGGCCTTCCCGGAGAGCAAACTGACCACGAATGCCACCTTTGACTGCTCGGATGGGAACTGTTGAGCCATCAGTTCCACACGCATGGAGCACTGAGTAATAAATCCCCTGCAGAGTGTCGGATCACCATCAAACTTTGAAGGCAGTGACAGCCGGAGCTTGGTTCCCACGGAGGCCCATGGGGCGGCAGGTGTAGACGGAGCTGCGGGAGATGACGGAGGCTGCTGCTGAGAGGCAATAAGCTGCTGCATCATGGCGGTCAACTGATTTAGCTGTTGCGCCTGTTGCGCCAGCTGCTGGGATTGCTGGGCAACGATAGACGTAAGGTCTTCCACACTGGGCAACGGCATGTTGGCGGGATCCATGGCCATATCCAACTGTAACACACTGGAGTAGTGGATCCGCTGGGCCATCGCAAGCGGTGGTATGGGCCGCACCAGGAAGCGGAGTCTAAGTGGGTCCCGGTTTTTTCCAGAGCCCGCCGCATGCGGCGGGATGGGCTTGCCGCGGCGGGATTCCACCAGGTCACTACCCCTGATGCGCCTTGCTTGCTGTGTTAGCTGAGGTGAAACGCAGTACCGGAACAGTAGACAAACTCGTAATTGGGAACGGGCAAGGAGGTCAGGGCAGGTGACGAAAAATCGTGGGCGAAGAACGTAAGCTGGCGGGACTGGTACACGGAAATAGCAAACCAGAACACTGGAAGGCTTCCTTGCAAAGGGTAAGGGAACTATGGATTTGGCAAGTGCTTCAAGGAGATGGAGCCATTATATAGGGTCAACGGCCGGCAAAACCAATTACCGGCGTGCTGGCTCTTTAAATTTGAGAGACCCGGAGTGTAAGAGCCGGAGGTAAGGGATTGCGTCTGAGGGAGCGAGTGCACCCGTGGCCCAACATGCGGACCGCGGCGCCGCTTACTCCGGCCGCACGGAAGGACACGGGGGAATGAGTGAGCCCGCAGCCCAAACTGCAGGTTGCAGCGCTAGTCGTGACAAAAATGGAATAAAAAAGCAATCAAAAACCTATATAAATACCAAAGTGGTACCAATGTAACCATCAGTTCATCCCGCAAAAAAAAATGCAGTTACATAGTTCTGTACATGGAAAAATAGAAAAGTTATGGCTGTCAGAAAATATGCAAAAATATTGTTTTACACAATAAATCCCCTTTTTTAAAAGCACTTCAACATAAAGAAAAACTATATAAATTGGGTATCATCGTAATCGTATCGACCCACAGAGTAAAACTAACTTGTCCCATATACTGCACGATAAGCCTTGTTAAAAATAAAAATAAAAACCATTGCTAGGATTGCAGTATTTTATTCACCCTGCCTTCCAGAAAACGGATTTAAAAGCAATCAAAAACTCTTATACACGCCAAAATGATACAAATAAAAACGTCAACTAATCCCGTAAAAAACAAGCCACTGCACAGCTCCCTACACAAAAATAAAAAGGTTATGACTCTCAGACTATAGTGATGCCAAAACGTATTTTCCCTTTTGAATAAAAGTATTTTTATTGTGTAAAAGCAGTAAAACATAAAAAATATACAAATTGGTATCACTGTAATCGTATCCACCTGCTGAGTAAAACTAGCATGTTATTTATACTGCACAGTGACTGCTGAAAAAAATAAAAATAAAAAACACTACTCATCCCACAAAAAACAAACCCTTCATCAGATTCATATGCAGAAAAATTAAAAAATTATGCTATGATACTATGACAACATAAAATCGCAATTTTTTACAAATACATTTCTATTGTGTAAAAGTAATAAAACATAAAAAACTATATAAAATGTATATCATTGCAATTGTAACAAACCACATAGTAAAGTTATCCTGTTATTTATACAGCGAATGCTGTAAAAATTAAGTCCAAAAAACAATGGCGGAACTGTATTTATTTCGCCCTATATTCATGGCCCAGTGCTACATAAACTGAGAAATACCTGTGCACCCAAATTGCACATTACACCCCTAAATGAGATCCATGAGGGGTGTTGAATCCTAAATGGGAAGACTTCTGGAAGGTTTCACCTGTTCCGGTACTTTGGGGGCTGTGTAATTTCAACATGACAGCCACTAAAATCTAAGTTCCAAAAGCCAAATAGCACTCCATCCCTTGTACACCCTGCCATGCGCCCAAACAGCAGTTTGTACACATATAGAGGGTATTGCTGAACTTGGAAGAAATTGCGTATAAAAGCTGTGCTTTTTTTCCAGGATTCCTTCTAAAAATGAAACCTAAAATAAAAATGAAAGCTAAAATTGCAGATTGTTGGAAAAAAAATAAAATGTTTAATTTTCACAGCCTAATGCTAAAAGAATTTGTGAAAGACCTGTGGGGTCGATATTCTCACTACACCCCTGGATATATTCCTTTAGGAGTGTAGTTTCCAATAATGGGCTTTTTAGGGGCGTTTATTAAGTTTTAGCAAATGAAAATAAGATCTCAAAGTCCGGCAGATACTCTTCCTGTTCTGAGATTTGTGGTTGCGTCAAATAGTGCATCAGGACCACATCTGGGATATCTCTACAAACAGAAGAATTGGGGGAATTGATGTTGAGTTGCATTTCCCTGCTCACATCTACCTTGTTAGAAAGAATAATGGATAAAAATTAAAAATCTGCATTTTTACATTTCCTCCTCACCTTGCATTAATTTCTGTGAAACACCTAATGGGGTAATAAACTTCCTAAATGCTTTTTTGAATACTTTGAGGGGTGTAATTTCTTATATTGGGTCATTTTATGGGGATATCTAACATACAGACCCTTCAAAGCCACGTCAGAACTGGACTAGTCCCTAAAAAAATCAATGTTGCAAATTTTTTTGAAAATGTGAAAAATACATTTCTAAGTCCCCTAATGTTGAAAAAAAAAAAGACTTTTAAAAAAATTATGCCAGCCTGCGGTAAACATATGGTGGATTCTAGTTATAAACTAATTTTTGTAGAACAGCAATCTGTCTTACACGCAGACATTTTTGAACTTTGAAAATAGCAAATTTTTGCAAATGTTCACGATATTTTGATATTTTTCAAAAATAAACAAGATTTGTATGGACCAAAATTTCTTACTAACTTAAAGCCCAATGTGTCACAAGAAAACAATCTCTCAATCTCATGGATAGGTAAAAGTATTAAAAGTTATTCACACTTAAAGAGACACGTCAAATTTCAAAAGGGGAGGTCAAAACAGGCTGTGGTGGTAATTGATTAGAGGGAACCTGTCACATAGGGCAGCCCAAGCTAGTGTCAGACATGCTGTTTCCAGCGCTGTGTCCCTTATTCTGTAAGATGCTGTAGTTTTAGAGCATTTAATGCTCAAATCTTATTCATGAGCAGGTGTTAGCCCCGCCCCCAAATGCTAGCCCCGCCCACAAACAGTTATTCACATGTTTCTACCTACTCAAAGTAATAGGTTTATCAGTTGAGGTGGGCGGGGATAGCCTCAGATGGGTGGTGTTTAAAAAAATCTGAATCTTTGAATGACTCTTCAAATGACTCTTCTGGCTGAAAACTGCAGATTTGAGCATTAAATACACGAAAACTCCAGCATCTTACAGAATAAGGAACACAGTGTTGGAAACAGCATGGCTGTCACAAGCTTGGTCTGCCTTCAGCAAGGGGGGCATAATCTATGTGACAGATTCTCTTTAAAAGTCTGATCTGACAAAAAAATATCATGTTTTTCTATGCCACAAGATGAATTACATAAAAAATACCGACATTTTTTTAAAAGACGGAAAAGATAATAAAAACTATATAAATTTGATATTACAATAATCAAACCAACTTTCAGAATAATGGTAACTTTACATTAATTTCTCTTGATGAATTTCATAAAAAACAACCCACCTAAGAAATTGTGCAATTGCATCTTTTTTCAAGTTCCATACCACAGAGATTTTTTTTGTTTTCTTCCCTAAAACATTATATGGTCCTTAAATGGTACCATTCAAAAATACACATCATCCAATGAAAAAAAAAGCCCTCAGATAGCTATGTAGATGGAAAAATAAAAATGTTATGGCTCTTGGAAAGCAAATATGAAACAAGTATAAATGAAAAAACAAAAATGGGCTGGTCCTCAATGGGTTAGAAAAAATTATATCCAGCAAACAAAACACCCAGTAAAACATACCTCTAGCAGTCACATAGCTTGTTGATTTTATAAAACATTTAATGGAGATCTCCCTTTAATATTTATCCTTACTTACTGTAAACTGACTGGCTCAATACCAAAATTTACATATGGCCCCAATCCATATGACAATACATTTGAGATCTTTTCTGGTTCTGATTTTTATTGTATTTAAATTCAACTTATCAGTGATCAAGGACAAGGCTTGACTGCTTAAACAAACAGCATCACAGTTGGTTAAAAGGCAGATGTCAATGAAATTTGTAACTGTTTTTTAATGAACTAACCTTGTATACTCAGTATTGCATCTATACACTCATACTTTTTCAGCCCCCACTTTCTTAAAGGGCCCACCTCTCAACCACAAATCATATATATAATAGTTGCCACTTATATGGGCACATATAACAATTATGTTGACAGATCACTTTCCTTTTTTATACAACACAAAACTAAGGACCTTACACAAAGATATCCCAAATAAGTGTGTGTATATGTGCATGTATGTATGTATATATATATATATATATATATATATATATATATATATATATATATATATATATTATATATATATATATATATATATATATATATATATATATATTCTTTTTTGTATAATATGCATTTATAATATGGAAAGGATAGTGTGTATTTATACTCCATCTTTTTTTTTTTTTTTTTTTTTTTTACAGTTTTTAGGTGTTGTACTTTGAGACTGGACTGAGGGATCTCTGCTATAATACACTGACTTTACTACATGACTGTACTGCAAAGTATTATGCCTTCTGTCAGTCAGCCTGTCACAATTTGCAGGCCTACATCACAGATAGACCTGAGGCCATTGATAGGTCTCTGTCACGGATGCCCCTGCGACCCTCGTCCCGGGTCGCAGGCGCATCCGTGCCCCGTTGCTGTGCGGCGCCCTGTCCCGCACGACGGGTCGGGGGTCTGCTCGCTCCCCTGCCGGTGCTCAGGTCCACTTACCTGGCCACGCTCCTGCTCTGTCTGCTTCTGTCATTCGCCGCACACGGTCCCGCCCCCTAGGGCGCGCGCACGCCGGCAGTGTTAGATTTAAAGGGCCAGTGCACCGGTAATTGGCCATTGCCGGGAACTGCCCCTATTTAAGCCTGCCTCTTCCTGGCAGCCTTGCCGGATCTTTAGTGCTCTTTGCCTACTGAGAAAGCGTTCCAGAAGCTTTGTCTTGATTGCCGTGTACCGAACCCTTTTGCCTACGTTCCTGACCTCGAATCTCTGCCGCCTGACCTGACCTTCCTGCCTGTCTGACGAATCTGTACCTCGCCTACCCTTGGCCGTCACCGCAAGCAAGTTCCGCCAGTGGAAGCAACCTGGTAGATTCCCGCCGCAGCAAGTCCATCCCGCTTTGCGGCGGGCTCTGGTGAATACCGGGACCTACTTAGATTCCGCTCCCTGGTGTGGGCTTCCTCCATCGCTTGCGGTGGTCCAGTGGATCCACTACATTCGTTCTGATATCTCGGTTCTATTGGTGGCCAGACCTCATTAAAGATGTCAGGGACTTCCTTGAGTCTTGTACCTCCTGTGCCCGCAACAAGACTCCTCGTCACAAGCCGGCAGGCCTACTACATCCACTACCCATCCCTACTCTACCATGGTCTCACACAGGGGCGTGACTAGAGAAGCCAGGGCCCCAAAGCAAACTGTTGGAGGGGGCCCCCTACCCCCCCCCCTCCCGGCCCACGGCCATGTACCAGCACAGGCTGTTACAGAATGTAGATAATACACGGTGCAATTACCTCACCATACATCTCCCCCCCAGACTGCTACCAAACAACTCGACTATACCAAATCCAACATTACCAATAACACTATTACATAAGGACCTGATTATACCGCCAGAACATGACCACAAATTACCAGCACATAGTGACTGAATAATACCCCTACACTATTACTGATCAGTACACAAAGACCAATAGTACCGCAATAAAGTGACCATATAGTGGTATATACCAGTGTACACAGGCTCTGCAGACTGTATATAACCACCATACAGTGACCATATAGTGGTAGACACCAGTGTACACAGCCTGTGCAGACATATAAGTGATTACAGTGTAGTTACATCTTGTGATTCACAGGTGACGTTTCACTGATGAGTCGATGACTTTCCCCTTTGTTCTGCATCCTGTCCAGTTCGCCATCATGATGACATCTCCCGACCACTTGTCCCTGCAGATTTAGACACCAATCTCTTAGAATCCTGACTTTTCCAGCACCTGCCCCCTGGCTATATGGGGTCCATTTAGGCAGGCAGGTTTTAGATAGGATATATGGGGCCCCAAATAGGCAAGGTTTAGGTAGCCAATAGATTGTTCATATAGGCAGGCAGGGCTTAGGTAGCTATAGGGAGCCATACAGGTAGACAGGGGTTAGGTGGGCTATAGGGGCCATATGGGTAGGGTTTAGGTAGCTAAAGGGGCCCCATATAAGTAGACAGGCAGGCTGTGGGGGCTATAAAGGTTGGCAAGCTTTAGGGGGCTATAGGGGCTATATAGGCAGACAGGCTTCACGGTAGCTATAGGGCTGTTCAGGCAGACAGACTTTGAGCTATATAGGCAGCCTTTAGGGGGTGATATAGGCAGGCTGGGGGGTATAAAGGCAGGCTGGGGGCTATGCAGGCAGGCTGGGGTTATATAGGCAGGCTGGGAGGCTATGCAGGCAGGCTGGGGGTATATAGGCAGGCTGGGAGGCTATGCAGGCAGGCGGGGAGGCTATTTAGGCAGGCCGGGGGGGCTATCTAGGCAGGCCAGGGGGATATAAAGGCAAGCTTGGGGGGTATGCAGGCAGGCTTTGGGGGTATACAGGCAGGCTTGTGGGGGTATACAGGCAGGCTTGTGGGGGTATACGGCAGGCTTAGGGGGTATATGGCAGGCATAGGGGGTATACGGCAGGCATATGGGGGTATATAGGCAGGCATATTGGTTATATAGGCAGGCATATGGGGGTATACGGCAGGCATATGGGGTATATAGGCAGGCTTAGGTGGTATATGGCAGGCATATGGGGTATATAGGCAGGCTTAGGTGGTATATGGCAGGCATATGGGGTATATAGGCAGGCATATGGGGTATATAGGCAGGCTTAGGTGGTATATGGCAGGCATATGGGGTATATAGGCAGGCATATGGGGGTATACGGCAGGCATATGGGGTATATAGGCAGGCATATGGGGGTATACGGCAGGCATATGGGGTATATAGGCAGGCATATGGGGTATACGGCAGGCATATGGGGTATATAGGCAGGCATATGGGGTATACGGCAGGCATATGGGGTATATAGGCAGGCATATGGGGGTATACGGCAGGAATATGATGTAGGTAAAATAAGAAATCGTGTACTCACCTCGGTCCACGCTCTCCCGATGCGCCGCGCTGCAGCCTCTGTGCTCAGTGCGGGCGGCACGGTGATGTGACGTCACCGCGAGCCCACGTGATCACAGAGGGCCGGCAGGGGAAGTAGCATTGCGGAGCGATCGGCGCTCCGTTCTGCTATCTCCATGGAAGCGCTGCCTCTGAACACTCGGGCCGGAGGGCCCGGGCGTTCAAAGTCAGCATGCGCCGGGCCCCTCAGCTCCGCGCCCGCCGCAGTGAACTGTTAAGCTCACTGCCGGCGGGCCCAGGAGCGGCATTACCGGGGTAGCGGACGCAGTAGCAGCTGCCCTGGGGCACGGGCCCCCCTAAGCGCACGGACCCTGGAGCAACTGCTACCCCAGTAGTTACGCCCCTGGTCTCACATAGCAATGGACTTTATAACCGATCTTCCTCCTTCGGCTGGCAACACCATTGTCTGGGTGATCACAGATCGGTTTTCCAAACTGGCGCAGGTTGTTCCGTTGCCAGGCCTGCCATCTGCCCGTCGCCTGGCTGAGATATTTTTTCTCCCCATTTTTCGTGTACACGGGCTCCCTCAGCAAATCATCTCGCATCGGGGGGGGTCCAGTTTGTTTCCAAGTTTTGGCGGGCTCTGTGTTCTCAACTCCAGGTGAAGCTTGATTTCTCTTCTGCTTACCACCCTCAGACGAATGGCCAGGTGGAGAGGGTCAACCAGGTTTTGGGGTGTTACCTGCGCCACTTCGTCTCAGCACGACAAGATGACTGGTCTAACTTGCTTCCGTGGGTGGATTTTTTTTACTATTCCCTAGACTCAGAATCCGTGGGTGCTTCTCCCTTCTACATCATGTATGGTCTGCATCCCCGCCCACCTCTCCCTCTGGCATCTCCATCCAAGGTCCCGGCGGCGGACGCACTGGTCCAGGACATGAAGTCCATCTGGTCCCTGAGCCGCCAATCTCTGCTCCGCGCTTCTGGGTGCACGAAGGCTTAAGCTGATAAAAGAAGAAGTCACCCTCCTGTCTTCTCCCCGGGTGACAAGGTGTGGCTGTCGGCCAAATATGTCCGCCTCAAGATCCCAACCTATAAACTGGGACCCCGCTTCCTGGGACCTTTTGAGGTCTTTAGGCGCATTAACCCGATGGTCTACAAACTCCGGCTCCCACTTACCATGCGAATCCCTAACTCCTTTCATGTCTCGCTAATAAAAACCCCGGTGCTTAATCGTTTCTCACAGAAGGCAGTCCCTCCTTCGTCTGTGTCCGAGGCCACTACTGACTTTGTGGTCAAGGAGATCATGGGTATGAGCAGGACTAGAGTTAGACGTTACTTTCTCGTGGACTGGAAGGGGTTTGGGCCCGAAGAGAGGTCTTGGGAGCCGGAGGAGAATATTCTGGACCGCAGTGTCATCCAGAGATTCCGCCACTCTAGAAAGAGGGAGGGCCAAAGGGGGGGGGCACTGTCACAGATGCCCCTGCGACCCTCATCCCGGGTCGCAGGTGCATCCATGCCCCGTTGCCGTGCGGCGCCCCATCCCGCACGTCGGGTCGGGGGTCCGCTCGCTCCCCAGCTGGTGCCCAGGTCCACTTACCCTGCCACGCTCCTGCTCCGTCTGCCTCTGTCCCCCGGCGAGTGCGGTCCCGCCCCCTAGGCAGTGTTACATTTAAAGGGCCAGTGCATCGGTTATTGGCCATTGCCAGGCAATGCCCCTATTTCAGCCTGCCTCTTCCTGGCAGCCTTGCCGGATATTTAGTGCTCTTTGCCTACTGAGAAAGCGTTCCAGAAGCCTTTTCTTGATTGCCGTGTACCGAACCCTCTTGCCTACGTTCCTGACCTCGAATCTCTGCCGCCTGCCCTGACCTTCCTACCTGTCCCTGACTACGAGCCTGTCTGACGAATCTGTACCTCGCCTACCCTTGGCCGCCACCGCAAGCAAGTTCCGCCAGTGGAAGCAACCTGGTAGATTCCCGCCGCAGCAAGTCCATCCCGCTTTGCGGGGGGCCCTCTGGGAATACCGGGACCTACATAGATTCCGCTCCCTGGTGGGGGCTTCCAACATGGGCTTGCGGGTGGTCCAGCAGATCCACTACCGCAGACCGTTACAGTAAGATCCGGCCATGGATCCCGTCAAGGTGCCACTGCCCAGTCTGGTGGATCTAACGACCGTTGTTGCCCGACAGTCACAGCAACTAGGTCAACAGATGCAGCAACTCGTCACCGCCCAGCAGCAGCAATCCTCGCCATCTCCCGTGATTGTTCCAGCTTCGGCGGTTCCGCTGGCCCCGGGGGGCCCCAAGCTCCGGCTGTCGCTCCCGTCCAAGTTCGACGGTGACCCGAAACTCTGCAGGGGATTCATCACTCAATGCTCAATGCACGTGGAACTGATGGCCGACCAGTTCCTGTCCGAACATGCGAAAGTGGCTTTCGTGATTAGCCTGCTCTCCAGGAAGGCCCTGGCATGGGCCACACCTCTGTGGGACAGTAACGATCCGGTAACGGCGGACCTACAGTCCTTGCTCAGAGAATTCCGCAATGTGTTTGAGGAACCAGCTCGTGCAACCTCTGCCGAGACAGCCCTCCTAAACCTGCGCCAGGGGGATTTGTCCGTGGGAGACTACGCGGTGCAAATCCGCACCTTAGCCTCAGAACTGTCATGGAACGAGGCCGCTCTGTGTGCCACTTTCAAGAAAGGGCTCTCAAGTCGAGTCAAGGTCGTGTTGGCCGCAAGAGACATCCCATCTTCCCTCAGTGACTTGATCCGGTTGGCCACCCGCATTGATGTGCGCTTCACCGAACGGGAAGAGGACCTTCGGCAAGAGCGTCAGTTAGCCCAACCTCGCCAGTTTCCACGTCTGGCACCGGTGTTCCAGAGGCCTCCTGAGCCACAAACGCCAACACCCACCGAGGAGCCCATGCAGATCAATCGGCCCCACCTCTCAGAGCAAGAGTTGGCCCAGCGTCGGCAAAGGAATTTGTGCCTCTACTGTGGCAGCCCAGAGCATTTCTGGAGGAGTTGTCCCAAGCGTCCCAAGCATGCGGGAAACTTCTGCACCTATGTTCTGTGGGAGAGGCATTCCTAGGTGCAGATTCCTCCTCTCCATGCCTGCTGATGCCAGTGCAGGTCGTGACTGAAGCTGGAATCTTGTTCCAAGCCCCGGCGTTTCTGGACTCGGGCTCAGCCGGGAACTTTATCCACCGGTCTCTTGTAATGCAGTACCGTCTTCCAGTGGTCCGCCTGGAGAAACCTCTTGTGATCTCATCAGTCAGCGGGGAGCTGCTTAGCGACACCATACAATTTGTCATCAAGCCACTGTCCCTCCACGTAGGTGCTCTACATAAGGAGAAGATCTCCTTCTACGTGTTACCTCGATCCTCCTCGGTGGTCCTCCTCAGGCTTCCATGGTTACGGCTCCACTCTCCTAGGCTGGACTGGACGACTGGTGAAGTAACTCGCTGGGGTCCTAATTGCCTGAGTTGTTGTCTGGTGGCACCTCGCCCGGTGCTTCCCTGCTCTCGCACGACCCTCCGCGAGCCGTTGCCCGGTCTACCAGCTGAATATTTGGAGTTCGCCGATGTGTTTTCGGAAAAACAAGCTGAGATCCTCCCACCACATCGCCCCTATGACTGTCCTATTGATCTGATGCCAGGTAACAGTCCTCCACGAGGTCGGATCTACCCCTTGTCCGTTCCGGAGACGCAGGCCATGTCCGAATATATTCGGGAAAATCTACAAAAGGGGTTCATTCGGAAATCCTCCTCTCCCGCAGGAGCGGGGTTCTTCTTCGTAGAAAAGAAGGACGGCTCCTTACGGCCCTGTATCGATTATCGGGGCCTGAACAATATCACAGTGAAGAATAGATACCCGCTGCCATTGATCACTGAACTCTTCGACCGCCTGCGTGGAGCTAAGGTCTTTACCAAACTGGATCTGAGGGGGGACTACAATTTGGTTCATGTCCGCAAGGGCGATGAATGGAAGACGGCGTTCAACACCCGGGATGGGCACTTTGAGTACCTGGTAATGCCATTCAGACTGTGTAATACCCCTGCCGTCTTCCAGGAGCTCGTGAACGACATCTTCAGAGATCTCCTCTATACCTGTGTTGGGGGTCACCTGGGCACATTTTGGTGTACTCGCCCAATCTAGAAACCCACCGCAACCACGTCCGTCAGGTATTGAGGCGTCTCCGAGATAACCACCTGTATGCCAAGCTGGGGAAGTGACTCTTCCACCAAACCAGCCTTCCGTTTCTGGGATACATCATCTCTGATCAAGGCTTACGGATGGATCTAGCGAAACTGTCGGTCGTGTTGCAGTGGCCCCGCCCAGTCGGCCTGTGAGCCATACAGCGATTCCTGGGGTTCTGCAACTATCATCGTCAATTCATTCCACACTTCTCAATGTTAGTAGCTCCTATAGTGGCTCTTACGAAAAAACACGCTAACCCTTGTAGCTGGCCCATCGAAGCCGAGGAGGCTTTCTCTAAGCTCAAGATTGCCTTTGCTTCTGCTTCAATTCTGTCGCGGCCGGACCCCGCGAAATCCTTCTCGCTGGAAGTTGATGCCTCATCGGTGGGGGTCGGAGCAGTTCTCACGCAAAAAGTGCCCACGGGCAAGATGGTCACATGTGGCTTCTTTTCCAAGACGTTCTCACCGGGGAGAGAACTACACTATTGGGACCGGGTAGCTATTAGCCATCAAACTGGCTTTGAAAGAATGGCGTTATCTGCTGGAAGGTCTCGCCACCCTCCCTCTATTGGGTCACAAAAACCCTCCACTATCTCCAACGGCTCAGCGACTTAACCCCACGCCAGTAGGTGGTCATTTTTTTCCCCCGGTTTCACCCCAAAATCCATTTCCCCCCCGCGAAAAGAATGTAAGGGCCCGACGCCCTCTTCCCCCCGAGTGGTGGGTAAAGAAACACCCCTGAGCACAAATTCCCTCAGAACTCTTACCCTTGCTCTCCGGTGACCTCCAAAAGGGTTCCCCCCGGGGAAGGCATACGTAAGCCCTGCTCCTGCAGACTATCTTGAAATGGGGACTTTGCCTTTGGGGGCCGGTCACCCCAGCGAAAAAAAAAACATTCCCTTCTATATCCGGTCTTTTGGGTGGCCAGCCCTCTTTAAAAGATGCAGGGCTTCGTTGATCTTGTCCTCCTTTTGGCCCAGAACAAGACCCTTGTCACAACCCGGGAAACCCAATAAACCACTCCATCCCTATCTACCATGGTTCCATAGCAAGGACTTTGAAACCGACTTCCCCCCTTCGCTGGCAACACCTTGTCATTTGATCACAGATGGGTTTTCCAAAATGGCGCATTTTGCCCCTTTCCATTTTTTTTTCCCTTTGCCCCCCCCCCCTGGCTGAGAATTTTTTTCTCCACATTTTTCGTCTGCAGGGGTCCCTCGAAAATCATTCAGATCGGGGGTCCAGTTCTTTTTCAAGTTTGAAGTTTTGATTTCTCTTTCTTACCCCCTCAAAGAATGGCCATGGAGAGGGCAACCGGGTTTTGGGGGGTTCCTGCGCCACTTCTTCAGCACGACAAATGACTGGTCTAACTTGCTTCCGTGGGCGGATTTTTTTTACTATTCCCCTAACTTAAATCCGTGGTCCTTCTCCCTTCTACATCATGTATGGTCTGCATCCCCGCCCACCTCTCCCTCTGGCATCTCCATCCAAGGTCCCGGTGGCGGACGCACTGGTCCAGGACAGGAAGTCCATCTGGTCCCTGACCCGCCAATCTCTGCTCCGTGCTCCTGGGTGCACGAAGGCTCAAGCTGATAAAAGAAGAAGTCCCCCTCCTGTCTTCTCCCCGGGTGACAAGGTGTGGCTGTCGGCCAAATACGTCCGCCTCAAGATCCCAACCTACAAACTGGGACCTTTTGAGGTTCTTAGGTGCATTAACCCGGTGGCCTACAAACTCCGGCTCCCACTTACCATGCGAATCCCTAACTCCTTTCATGTCTCGCTATTAAAACCCCTGGTGCTTAATCGTTTCTCGCAGAAGGCAGTCCCTCCTTCATCTGTGGCTGACGCCTCTAATGTCTTCATGGTCAAGGAAATCCTGGGTATGAGGAGGACTAGAGGGAAACGTTACTTTCTAGTGGACTGGAAGCGGTTTGGGCCCGAAGAGAGGTCTTCGGAGCCGGAGGAGAATATTCTAGACCGCAGTGTTATCCAGACATTCCTCCACTCTAGAAAGAGAGGGGGCCAAAGGAGGGGGGGGGGGTACTGTCACAGATGCCCATTCGACTCTCGTCACGGTTAGAAGGTGCATCATTGACCCGTTGCCATGCGGCGCCCTGTCCAGCAAGTCGGGGGTCCGCTCGCTCCCCGGCCGGTGCCCAGGTCCACTTATCTGGCCACACTCCTGCTCCATCTGCCTCTGTCCCCCGGCGCCCTCTAGGTCGCGCGCGCGCCGGCAGTGTTAGATTTAAAGGGTCAGTGCACCGGTAATTGGCCAGTGCCGTGAACTGCCCCTATTTAAGCCTGCCTCTTCCTGGCAGCCTTCCCGGATCTTTAGTGCTCTTTGCCTACTGAGAAAGCGTTCCAGAAGCATTGTCTTGATTGCCGTGTACCGAACCCTCTTGCCTATGTTCCCGACTTCGAATCTCTGCCCTGCCTACCTTCCTACCTGTCCCCACTACGGCCTGTCTGACGAATCTGTACCTCGCCTACCCTTGGCCACCACCGCAATCAAGTTCCGCCAGTGAACGACCTGGTAGATTCCCGCCAAAACAGCAAGTCCATTCCGCTTTGCGGCGGGGTCTGGTGAATACCGAGACCTTCTTAATCCGCTCCTGGTGTGGGCCCTTTCCCCCATCCCTTTTGCGGGGGGTCCACGGATCCACTACCGCAAACCGTTACAGCCTCTGCCTGTTATGGCAACCATCAGCACCTGTGATGGGTGCCGCTGGGGGACACATGGAATTTACTCCTTCTGTTAAATCCCTTGATGCACTCGCTATTGACTATGGCATATAACGGGTTAAAAGACCGATAACGTTTTTATATGTAGTAGGACGGCTTCCTTAGAGGTCCATTAATGCCGTAGATGCCATGGTAAATAGTGACTGCGGGAAAGTAAGAATTTGACAGAAGAAGGGGAACTATATATATATATATATATAAAATATATAAAATATAATAAATATATAAGAAAAGACAGACAGATATATACGTAGTATCTCACATTTTTGTGAATATTGTCTTTTCATGGGAAACACTGAAAATATGACACTTTGATACATTGTAAAGTAGTCAGTGTACAGCTTGTATAACAGTGTAACTTTGGTGTACCCTCAAAATAACTCAACACACAACTGTCAATATCTAAACTACTGGGAGCAAAAGTGAGTACATCCCTAAGTGTAAATGGACAAATTGTGTCCAAAGTGTCCAAAGTGTCAATCTTTTTTTCAGATCCTCAGACAGCTCTTTGCCATGAGTTTCCATTTTGAACTTCCAGTGTCCAGTATGACAGTGATAACACCAAATGAAACACACCTGATCCCTATTTACACCTGAGACTTTGTTACACTAACGAGTCACAGGACACTGTGAAGGGAAAATGGCAAATTGGACACAATTTGTCCATTTTCACTTAAGGGTGTACTCACTTTTGTTGCTAGTGGTTTAGATATTGAAAACCGTGTGTTGTTATTTTGAGTGCACACCAAATTTACACTGTTATACAAGCTGTACACTGACTACTTAACATAATATTAAAGTATCATGTGTTCAGTGTTGCATATATGATAAGCATTCTTTAACTAATAGTTCAATGATTGTGTGGTTAGTAAGGTATATAAGGAATACAGACATCCCAGTGTGCATGCTTGTTTCCTTCAAAATGTTGCAAAGACTATCTACTCTGCTCGGCCTCCAGCTATTCTCAGCTATTCAATTTGAAAATACAAGTAACAAATATTACAAATGTTACAGTGGAATAAATAAAATAATTTAAAAAATTACTGAATAACTTACACAGTCTATTGTTTATGAATTACAAAAACCCCAGCTATGCCAGCCTTAATCAGACATATGCAGAGTCTGGTAAACAGGAATTAATAGTAATAGTGGTATAAATAATAATAATATTAGTGGTAGTGGAAGTTAAAGGAGTTTTCTCACCACAATGATTGGCTATTAACATCTAGGGAAAGATAAATGAAGACTATTACCAATTACATTGTGCTTTGATTTTTCTTTGGTTAGGAGATAAAGGTATTATTATTAGTTTCTCTTTTCTGATTTATTTATGCTGCCATTAGTCAATCGATTTTGACTATGGTGAGTCACTCTCTGCAGAGTATTATCTCTAGCAATGGAGTTTGTTTATTTAACTAAATAAGAAGCTCTCACTCTTTAGCACTCTACAGCCTTGTGACTTTATTAATATCCAGCAGGTTTGTCACTATAACAAGAATAGCTAGGAACATCAGAGCTGATATGCCCATCACTGCTATAGAACTATCCACAGCCTGACCAGGAAGTGTGTGTCTGAGGCTGGCTGTGGCTCTCTGAAGTTGCATGGTAAAAAAAAAAAAACATTCTGATCTCTGGCAGTCCCTAAAGTGGAACCAAGACCTCTGGACAATAAAGGTCTGAGAATACCCCTCCAAGATTTACTGCAGCCCTTGGAGGAGTACAATATGACAATGTTGTCTATAGTCCAGAAAATGTTCTAGATTATAAAACTATTTTAAAAAAACTTAGATGCATCATCAGAAACATAAGAATCCAGAAAATATATATTGTTTTGTTAAATTTAAATTTTCCTCTCAAGGCTCCATCATTTTTAGCTCCAACAAAACTTCTTCCATTGCATGTGATTTCCAATTACTTCAGTGTGAGCACACCTCGTTACAGAGATTTGTAAATGTAGATTTTTCATAAATAGGAAATGCATTTAGGGAATATGATCATTAGAACTATATCATCTGTCACCTATTGGTAATAATTAGATAAGCAAGTAAATACAGATAGCACATAACACTAATTCACCAATCAGTAAATTCATTATAATATTGTTGAACATTTATTGATAAGTTTGAAGGTACCACAGGATAATAAGAACAACCTGAACATTGACATATTGCTTTGTTGATGCCATTAGTAATTTGAAGTGGTTTGTTGGTGGACAATTAAGGATGTAATCAAGAACTGACAGCTCCTGAGATATTTAAGGAGATCTAAACCTAGTTTGATGAAGAAAACATGAATTTCCATACCATGAACAAACACCGACTTGTCTAAATGTAATGTACTAAAGCTATTACAGGGTGTAATCTGCAAATAATTGAATCAACATATTATTATTTATGACACTATGCATTCAAGCAGCACTATTTAGAGTACTGGAAACATGTTCTGATCCCTTACTTATAAAAATAGAATCCAATCCCCATTTATGACAAAATCTATTAAAACATGTTAGGATTACAATAGTAAATGGTCCACCACACTTTTACTCATTATGAACAAAGTTACTCCTAGTATGGTTTGGTATGTTTGAAAACACTGTTTAAAATCAGAAAGGAATGATCAAGAATCATAAAGCCTTAAAGGGAAACACTTTTAACCCCTTCAAGGGGTTTTGCCACAAAGCAAAATCCCTTTCAGAGGCCAGCTCATAGCTCACTGCGAGTCAGCCTTAGAGAATAGGGAGATGACACATTCTCGCAGTTCTCCCTGTTAATTTCTATGGCAGTTTCAAAATTAGCCAATCGAGTGTACTCGGTTATATTCGAAACTCCTATAGACATTAATGGGGGAGAGATGTGCAAACGCTGCCTTCCCCCCATTGACTGAGGCCAACTCGTAGCTCACTAAGAGCCGGCCTCAGAAATGGATTTTGCTATAATAACCAGGTCTTAAAATATCTCTACATTTCAACATACTTTTTATTTTTTTCAGCGACAGGGCTGTGTGAGGATTTGTTTTAAGAAGAGACATTTTTATTTTTTCAGCACAGATTAGGGTACCTGTAAATTGCATTGCAGCTTATAGAAATAATTTTTATGTAATGGAAATAGAAAAAAAGTATTATTTCTTTTATGCTTGTGTTTTATTTTTTGCAGGCTTTCCATTTTTTTCTCTTTTTTATTCCTTTTTTAATCCCATTATGTGGATTATTAATTTAATTTTCTGCTTATCATACATTATAATGTTTCTTTACACAAACACACTTTATGAGCCTTGTTACTATGAAACAGGCAACTGTTTTGGCAACAATGAATGTGCTCTACCAGCAGGCTTACTTAACAGAATGAATGAGGCCCTTTATAAGTCCTCAGGGCTGACTGCAAATGATGTCTCCAGTCTCAGATTGGGTTACTAGGACACCCATTGACCTGAATAAAGGAAGGAGTCCACTTTAATCATGCCATGGTCACAGACAGTATTCAAAGATTACATGGCTACAAGCTACTTAAAAAAACATTACCACAAGACATAATTGCAGCCTGGAAACCAGCACAGCAGATGGTCTTTAAGGGGTTAATGTGGAACATATCTGTAATATAAAACTATATCTATATAGCTATATTATAGAACTTTAATATAAATAGACTTATATAATTAAAAGCCCATGAATTAGAAATTAATAATGTAAAAATGCTGTGCAAAGATAATGTACTCAAACAGTATATACATAACAAGTTTATAAATAGAAGAAAAATATGTCATCCAGACTTGCTTTATACCTGGAACTAAAGATGGACGAATCGATTCTAACAAAGTGGAATTCGTTTAGAATTTCAGGAAAACTTCGGTTCATCACGAAGCCGAAGTTTATGGTGATTCGCGGGAACGAAGCGTTCTTTTTTTTTGCAAAATGGCCGTGAGCAAATGACGTGACATGGGGCAGAGAACTCTGGGGGAAGAAAGGAACACCCTCAATGACATGTGCAGACATGAAGCCAATCAGCGACCAGCGGGCTTCTGTGATGTCACAGCCCTATAAATACGGACACTATCTTAAATCCTCAGACTTCTTACTGTGTGTCCTGTCATAAGCATCTAGCTGCTACTGCTGCACTATATTGAACTTATTATAAAACAAACTCGTTTTATCAACGACTGGGAGGAAAGACCATTACAAGTGTGTGTCATTTGCACACTTGTTACTCAACCAGCATTATTATTTTGTTTTAGTTTGTGGGGTATTCTCCCTAAAGTCCAGGGTGGGTGTACTTCTGTCCCATATATGCCTCAATTACATCTGGTTGTTCTGTAGGGTATTTAATACCCAAGGCTTAATTTAACCTTGATTGTGGGTTAACGTGCACTAAAATACAGGGTGTCTTATTTTTTTGTCCCATATACGCCTAAATTACATCTGGTTGTTCTGTAGGGTTGTCATGACACAGGTAGTGGATCCTCTGCTCCACCGCAAGTGGTGGTTGCGGCCACGCCAGGGAGCGGGGTCTAAGCAGGTCCCAGTCTTCACCAGAGCCCGCCGCAAGGCAGGATGGGCTTGCTGCGGTGGGAGTCCTACCAGGTAGCTACCCCTGGCGCAACTAGCTTGTGGAGGCTGCCGAGGCGCAGCGAGAACCCGAATCGTAAGGCGAACTCGAAGTCAAGTTCAGGCCAACAGGTCAGGGCAGGCGACGTAGATTCATGGTCAAAGACGTAGACAAAAGGTCAGAGACACGGACTAGAGAGGAACGCACTGGGAACACTTTCTCAACAGGCTAGAGGCACTGAAGATCCGGCGAGGACATGCCAGAAGCACACACCTTAAATAGGATCAGCAGCTGGCAATTACCGGCGCGCTGTCCCTTTAAATTTGAGAGAGCCGGCACGCGCGCCCTAAGGAGCGGGGGCGCACGCATCGGCCGGCAGAGGAAGCAGGAGCGTGTACTCCTGTGAAGAGAAGCAAGAGCGCCCACAGCCCAACCCACGGACCGCGGCGCAACCTGTCCCTGAGACCTGGGGGACGGCAGGGACCCGAGTGCGCCCGCCGCCCGCAGGTCAGGCCGCGGGGCCACTTGTAACAGTACCCCCTCCCCTTAGGTCTCCCCCTCCTTCTCGATATAAGGAACCTCAGCAAAAGGTTACGGGCTAAAATGTTCTCCTCCGGCTCCCAGGATCTCTCCTCTGGACCCAAACCCTCCCAGTCAATGAGAAAATATAATTTTCCTCTGATCGATTTCATGGCCAGGATCTCCTTCAATGCAAACACGTTGGAGGCCTCTGCTTCAGGAGACGGGGAGGTGACTCTCCGGGAGAATCGGTTCAAGACGACGGGTTTCAGCAGGGAAACATGTAAGGAATTAGGGATTCTCTTGGTGGGCGGAAGTCGGCCATCGGATTGATACGCTCCAAGATCTCGAACGGCCCCATGAACTGTGGGCCCAGTTTGTAACTGGGTAACTTGCGCCGGATGTATTTGGCCGACAGCCACACTTTGACTCCTGGAGCAAAAGTCGGGGCAGGTCTCCTCTTCTTGTCTGCCTGGACCTTCATGCGAACTACTGCACATTGCAGAGACTCACGAGTCTGCTCCCAAATGGCTGATATGTCCTGTACCACAGCTTCCACCGGGGGAACCTCGGAGGAAGAGGACACAGGGAGGGGTGGGCGGGGATGCCGTCCATAGACCACATAGAAAGGTGACGCACCAGAAGACTCAGAGTCCAGGGAGTTGTATGAGAATTCGGCCCACGGCAGCAAACTGGACCAATCATCCTGACGGGACGAGACAAAATGGCGCAGATAACTGCCCAAGACTTGATTGACTCTCTCCACTAAGCCATTAGACTGAGGATGATATGCAGAGAAGTCCAGCTTCACCTGTAACCGGGAGCAGAGTGCTCGCCAAAACCTAGACACGAACTGGACCCCTCAATCCGAGACAATGTGCGGTGGCAGACCGTGCAGACGGAAAATGTGAATGAAGAAAAGCATAGCGAGATGAGGAGCAGACGGTAAACCAGACAACGGAACAAAGTGAGACATCCTGGAAAAACAGTCTGTGACTACCCAAATCACAGTATTGGCGGTGGAGGGAGGAAGGTCGGTGATAAAGTCCATCGCCACATGAGTCCACGGTGTACAAGGAGTTAGCAAGGGTTGCAGTAAGCCAGCAGGACTGTGGTACGGCGTCTTGTTACAGGAGCAGATGGTACATGCTTCCATGAACTCTCTAGTATCCTTGGCAAAATCTGGCCACCAGTAGAAGCGAGAAATCAACGGACAAGTCCTCCGAGTGCCGGGATGCCCAGCCACTAGAAAGCAATGTCCCCATCTCAGGACTCTTCTCCGCAGAGCCGGGCGCACATACATTTTGCCCAGAGGCACCCGTTGGATGTTAACCGGAGCCGCGTGGACCAAACGATCCGGAAGTATGATGTAGGAGAGGAATCTGTTCCTCAGCACGACATCCGAAGAACGGGAGAGAGCATCGGCTTTGACGTTCCTCTCTGCTGGATGAAAGTGGATCCGGGAGAAAGAAGAAAAGGGACCAACGAGCTTGACGAGGATTGAGGTGCTGAGCTGACTGGAGATACTGGAGGTTCTTGTGGTCCGTGTAGACATCAAAGGGGTGCCGAGCTCCCTCCAGGAGATGACGCCATTCCTCTAGGGCCATCTTGATGGCAAGCAACTCCCTATTCCCGATGGCATAGTTCTTCTCGGCCGGCGACAACGTCTTGGAGAAGAACCCAAATGTGCGAGTCCCTTTAGGCCACTTCTGAGTGAGTACTGCCCCTGCACCCACGGAAGATGCATCTACCTCTAATGAAAAAGGCTTCTTGGAGACAGGGTGTGACAAGATGGTAGCGGAGGATAAGGCAGCCTTTAACTCGGTGAATGCTTTTTCAGTCGCTGGAGGCCAACACCTCGGATTAGCCTTCTTCCTAGTCAGATCGGAGCCACCAACGTAGAAAAATATGGAATGAACTGCCGAAAATAATTGACAAATTGTATGGCCCGAAGGCAGACTGGACGTGGCCACTGCAGGACCTCCGACAATTTAGTATGATCCATTTGTAAACCTCCGTCGGAGACAATATACCCGAGAAAGGGCAGGCTGGTCTGATGGAACACATATTTCTCAAGCTTAGTATACAGGCGGTTACTGTGCAGACGCTGCAGTACCTGGCGCACCTGAATCCGATGGGTCCGGAGTCAGGAGAAAATATCAAGATGTCATCCAGGTATACGATGACGCAGGTTTAAAGTAGGTCCCTGAAGATATCATTGACAAACTCCTGAAAGACCGCTGGGGCGTTGCATAGGCTGAAGGGCATCACCAAGTATTCATAGTGCCCATCTCGGGTGTTGAAAGCCGTCCTCCACTCATCCCCCTCACGAATCCTGATGAGGTTGTAAGCCCCCCTTAGGTCCAACTTAGAGAAGAGAACACCTTGGCCCCTTGGAGTTGGTCAAAGAGTTCCGAGATTAACGGTAAAGGATAACGGTTCTTAACAGTAATTTTGTTAAGGCCCCTGTCAAAAACTCTTCCATACATTTTAAATTTTTATCTTTCTGAACATGTAGCGAACTGCAGGTGGTAAGCGAGCAAAGAGGGGTGTAGGACATGGAGGTAGAGGTATGAGAGAAGGTGCTCCTTCCAGTGCTGGCGACAACACACAAGCCAGCGAATCGTCGGTTGCAGGACCGTCTTGCCTGTCCTTGATGGGTCGGTGCCCTGTGAATCTCAGTAACGAACAGCGTCGCCAATCTGTTCTTCAGTGGTTAATGCAACCTGCATGCTGCGGTCTAGGACAGGGATAGTCAATGTCCAGTTCAACTAAAATGATGGTTCAAATAATACTGCCTTCTGGCTGTTTTTAATTTGTGGCTCATGCATGTTTAAGGGTCAGGCTGTAGTACAGGACAGGGATAGTGAATAGTCTGTGACTTTTTTTCTGTGACTCTTGTTGCCTAATTGTCTTGCCCAAGATGTAGCACGTATACAGTTTCCTGTTGTGGATGTTAATTCCAGCTTCTCCACCCCTGTTTGGGTGTAAGAATGAAGGTGTTGTTCCTCTCCCATAGACTTTAATGGTCATCGGCAATAATCTGTTATCGACTATCGACTATCGTCATGATAATTGTCGATATCGACTATCGACACGATAACAATAGTTGACACAATCGCTCATCACTAGTCCTTAACCCTGCTGGAGAGACCCTTTTTAAAGGTCACTATATTTACTATTTTGCCATAGGCAAACTTAAACTCTATCAGTTCTCAATCTATAAAACACTAAAATGTAACTTTTATTATGTATAAGTTACGTTTTAAGTTTGCCTATGGGGAAAATAGTAAATATAGGGATAAAAAGTCACTCTCTGTTCTCTTGTGAGATTCCCATTTTTTTGGAGACCTTCTTAAAGGTGGCGCACAGGGCGACATCATTCTAGGACAACTCCGATGCTAGGGTACGAAACTGTACCGCATAATCTCCCACCGATTAATCGCCCTGGCGAAAATTCAGAAGCGCCGTCTCCACAGATGATGCTCGGGCCGGCCTCTCGAACTCTTTGAGGAAGGCCTGCAGGTCCGTCTTCACCGGGTCGCTCCTGTCCCAGAGAGGTGTAGCCCAGGCCAGGGTCTTCCCGGACAGCAAGCTGATCACGAACGCCACCTTTTAACGTTCAGTAGGAAATTGGTCTGCCATCAACTCGACATGCATGGAGCACTGGGTAATAAAACCCCTGCAGAGCTTCGGGTCCCCGTCGAACTTAGATGGTAACAGCAGCCGGAGTTTGGGACAAACAGTCACTGGAGGGACAGCAGGCAGAGGCGAATGGGTGGAGATTGTGACTGCTGCTGGTTGGCCAGGAGCTGCTGCAACATGGCGGTCAGCTGGTTCAGTTGTTGTGCTTGTTGTGCAATCAGTTGCGACTGCTGGGCAACGATAGCTGCGAGATCAGTATCCATGGGCAGAGGCACCTTGGCGGGATCCATGGTCGGATCTTACTGTAACGACACAGGTAGTGGATCCTTTGGGCCACCGCAAGCGGTGGTAGCAGCCACGCCAGGGAGCGGGATCTAAGCAGGTCCCAGTCTTCACCAGAGCCTGCTGCAAGGCATTATGGGCTTGCTGTGGCGGGAGTCCTACCAGGTCGCTACCCCTGGCGGTGCAGCGAGGTACTGAATTGTAAGGTGAACTTGAAGTCAAGGTCAGGCCAACAGGTCAGGGCAGGCGGAGTAGATTCGTGGTCAAAGACGTAGCCAAAAGGTCAGAAACACGGACTAGACAGGAACACACTGGGAACACTTTCTCAACAGGCTAGAAGCACTGAAGATCCGGCGAGGACATGCCAGAAGCACACACCTTAAAAAGGATCAGCAGCCGGCAATCAGCCAATTACTGCTACGGCCGACAGAGGAAGCAGGAGCGTGGTCCGGTAAGTACTCCTGTGAAGAGGAGCGAGAGCGCTCGCGGCCCGAACCACGGACCACGGCGTAACCCGTCCCTGACACCGGGGGGACGGCAGGGACCCGAGTGTGCCCGCCGCACACAGATAGGTTCGTGGGGCCACCTGTAACAAGGGTATTTATTACCCAAGGCTTAATTTAACCTCTCGATTGTGGGTTAATTTGGACTAAAATACAGGGTGTCTGTATTTTTTGGTCCTATATACGCCTAAATTACATCTGGTTGTTCTGTACGGTATTTCATACACAAGGCTTAATTTAACTTCTTGATTGTGGGGTAATTTGGACTAAAATACAGGGTGTCTGTATTTTTTGGTCCTATATACGCCTAAATTACATTTGGTTGTTCTGTAGGGTACTTCATATGCAAGGCTTAATTTAATTTTTTGATCAAACAGTATGTCAGACAGAGAGGTGGCCGGCCCATTACATGCGAGTAGCCGAGGCACAAACGTTCCTGGAGCAGGCACAAGCCGCAGCGCATTAAGGGGACAGGTGACTCGGTGAGGCCAGAACTGTCGGTGTCATCTTGCAGCCGTGTGTTTACCAGCAACCCAAGGATTCTTGATTGGGTGACTAGGTCATCAACTTCCTCCCAGATTACATCTGACAACCCCAGCCAAGAGAGTGGGAACGTCAGACACAACCCTTAGTTGGCATGGCCCAGGAGCGGGTCACCGGCCCCCACCTATCCTTAACCCGCCTCTGTCCCATTCGGTTCCCTCAGCCAGAGATCTACTATGTGGTCTGGGCTCAGCGCCAGCAATGCCGAACTATTTGAGGACAGTCAGCAGCTACTTGGCAGCGAAGAGGTGGGGCAGACATCCCCTGCTTCATGCACTAGGCGGGAAAGTAGTGATGTGGACAGTGGCGTGGGAGGTTATGTTGCAAGCAGTCAGGCTCTTCATACTAAGACCGCTGAGGAGAATAGCTGCGGTAGTAGTCACTCAGTGCGGAGCGTTGGCAGTTAAATCACCTACTTGGCGGTGTGGCAGTTTTTTGCTAAGACACCGGAGGAGCCGAACATGTGTATATGTAGAATTTGTGGGCAGAAAGTGAAGCGTGGCCGGGTAGTTAACGTTGACACCACGGCCCTGCGTCAACACATGCAGCATCACCATCCAGTGGTCTTGGAGACACGTGTCTCAGATGTGGTGGTCCATCCTACCACAGCACCAGCAGCAGCACCCAGTGGCACACATGCCATTTCAGCCTGTCAAGGCCGAAGGGAGCTGTTTGTCCTTGCCTTCATCTACCGGTCCAGATGCTCCTGCTCCTCGCCACTCATGGCACCAGCATTCGTTCACCAAGGCGACTGCCAAAAGACAGCAGTATGTGTCCAACCATCTTAAGGTGCAGAAGCTGACCATGGTCCTGTCCAAGTTGTTGATACTGCAGTCCCTCCCTCTCCAAGTGGTGGACTCTGCACCTTTCAGAGAACTAATGGCTTGTGCCGAGCCAAGGTGGAGAGTCCCAAGCCGTAATTTCTTTTCCAAAAAGGCAGTACTAGCCATGCACAAATATGTAGAACAGAAGGTGGGCCAATCCTTGAGCCTATCGGTGCCATCCAGGGTGCACGACAGCGCGGACGTGTGGAGCTGTAACTACGGTCAGGGCCAGTACATGTCCTTTATGGCCCACTGGGTGAATGTGCTTCCTGCCCAGCCACACCAGCAACTTGGTCAGGAGATGCTGCTTTCTCCTCCATGTTGTCAAACTGCTATTCCTGCACCAATGTCCGCCTCCTCCTCCACCACCACCTCAGCCTCCAGTGCTGCTCCATCATACCACATGTGCAGGGCACAGCGGTGTCACGCAGTTTTACACCTGGTTTGCCTGGGCGAACGAAATAACACAGGGGAGGAACTGCTCCGCGTCATGCAACAAGAAATCAATGTGTGGCTTTCTCCGTGACAACTGCAAATCGGAACCATGATGACAGACAATGGAAGTAACATGGTGTCCGTGCTGCACCGAAAAAGGATGACCCATGCGCCCTGCATGGCGCACGTGTTTAATCTGGTTGTCAAAAGGTTCCTGAAGTCTTCCACCCATCTGCAAGACATTCTAAAAATGGCCAGGAAACCATGCACTTCATTCTTACAAAGCCAAGCACACCCCCTTTGAGCTGCAGTGGCAGAACGGCCTCCCCCGATATAGGCTGATATGCGATGTTTCCACCCGTTGGAATTCCAGCCTCTATATGTTAGACCAACTGTATGAACAGAGAAAGGCCATTAACGATTTTTTGAGGATCCAAGTAGACAGGAGCCCTCCCCTGTGTAATTTTGATGTGAGCCAGTGGCAGCTCATGCGGGACACCTGCCGTTTGCTCAGACCCTTTGAGGAGGCCACGTTATTTGTCAGTTGCCAGGACTACGGGATGAATAACTTCATTCCACTGCTTCATGTCCTGGAACAGATGCTGCAAAATCTGTCTGGTCAGGGGACTGGAGATGTGGCGACTACATGAGTGGCTGCAACTTGCCGAATTTGTATTGGAAAAACTGTCCTGCCCGGCCAGTAGTGTGGCATCAGAGCAGGTGTTCAGCACGGCAGGGGCCATAGTTACCCCAGGGAGAACTCGCTTATCCACCCAAAATGTGGATAGACTCACCTTTGTCAAGATTAATCAGGCGTGGATTGGCCAGGATTTCCACACATCAATGCTTTATGCATCATATTAGATCAGCCATGACGCCTCACCAAAAGTTTGAGAAACGAGTCTGGAATCAAGCTACCTGCCTCAGCTACTATTCTGATGCTGCCACCCACCTGAAGCCACACATCTGCTGCCAACTGCTCCATCTGCCACCCACTATCTTTACCTGGGACTGGTATTGCCACCCACCTCCATACATTGTCATTGCGCCAATCTGTGGATTACTCATGTTGCTGCCACCTCCATACTGTATCATTGTGCCACTTTGTGGACTACTGATGTTGCTGCCATCTTCTCAACCTGTCATTGTGCCACTCTGTGGCCTACTGATATTGCTGCCATCTCCATACTGTATTATTGTGCCACTCTGTGGGATAGTGATGTTGCTGCCTCCTTCTCAACCTGTCATTGTGCCACTCTCACAACCAGGATCAGGATATCTGATGATTAGGTATCCAAAAGCAGGAGTGAATACAGAACACAGAGGACATGCAAATATCCTGCTTGTTTTTGGCTTTAGCAATGCTGATGGATTATTAACCCATTGAAAGCGGACACTGACGGATGAAAGGAAGGGCAACGTGATCAGTGACATCAAAGCAAAATTACTGCCGACACCCTCTCCACTCTTTCGGAGGGGCTCTACATGTATCAGCATTTAACAGAGCAGGTTCTGTCATAATCTGTGGAATCATCTGATGTCGGTGTAAAAGAAGTCTGCTCTTTGACGCTATTGTAGAATCTTGGCCCTCAGCTCGGTTCTTTCCAGCTGGGGCTGACATTACCTTGTCAGGCTGCGTTCCCACTTCAGTTATTTGGTCAGTTTTGCCTCCTGTATCTGCCCAGAGAAGTGAATTGTGAAGCGATTCTAGCACCAGTGCCTGTCATCTGCGTGTAATACTAAAACACAGCATTGTATGAAGACAATACCATGCTCCCTATGCATACTTGAGCATGGCACAATGTTCTACAACACCCTACAGGCTCCCTGCAGCCAGGAAATAGCTGTTTTTTAACGCAATTCGCCGCAAATAAATTCAGGTCGAAACTAATTTTGCCAAAAAATTCAGCGAACTCGGCGAATCTTTACCTGGTACCAAAACAAAGGATCTAGGACCTTTCCCTATTGAGGGTCTGGTGTATACAGTCTTTACAGATTGCGTACTTTCTTATATCCAAAGAAAATTAAACCATCCACATTAACACCATGCTGTTCAATAAAATGTTTAGTGGTCCCTGAGGAGTTAGAAGATTTTTTTTTTCTATATCTGGAATATGTTCAGACATACAGTACATGTTTTCAATTTTCTTGTTATACAATTCATGTACGATAAATTGCATACTATGCCAGAAATTAAGGGCGACGTGTATGAATAGGGCTGGACCAGATATCTGCCGTCTTTTCAGTCTGATATCAGGCGCAGCTCCGTTCATACATTTTTAAATCTCCTCTCTGCAGGAGGCGGAGGCACACTAGAACCGTAGCAAAGCTATAGATTTATAGTTGCGCTATGGCATTTCTAGGCACATTACTGCGGGAACAGGTAGAGCACTTTCAAAGTGGTATACCTGAGCCAGAAATGTCATACAAGCGCTAGAATGCGCCTGATTTGTGATCATAAATCAGACGCATTTTATGCCATGATTATACGCATGAAATTTGGCATGTCGCCCTAAGTGAATACATTTTGTTTAAGAGTTAATTATAAAAAGAGGGAAAAATATTCCTGTTTCCAGAGCCATGATGTATATCACAATTAATAAAAGGAGTCATAGTATGCAATGTGTTTTATAATTAATTCTAGCACAGTGTTTATTATAGCTAATTAGAGTGGTACAGTATGTATTATAATTAAATATAGTGGACACTATGGGGGACATGTATAAAAACTGTCTCGGTCTAAGACTTTGTTGTCTATAGCAACCTATTAGGGGAGCTCTGATTGGTTGCTATGGGCAACAAGGAAAATCTTATATGAACAGTTTTCATACTTGGCTAAGATGGGCGAATCGATTCTAACAAGTGGAATTCGTTTTGAATTTCAGGAAAATTCGGTTCGTAAAAGAAATCGAACTTTGGGGGATTCGCGGGAAGAAGTGTGCTTTTCTTGATAAAATGGCTGCGGCCATGGCTTACATGGGAAAAACACCTGGGGGAAAAGGGCATAGCCGCATGACATGTGCAGATAAGCCCAAACAAACCGGCGGGGATTTTGTGACGCACCGCACTATATAAGACCGAGGGGGCCGCTGGGACTCACACCCTCTCACTGTACTCAGGGAAGGTGCTGGCGGGTGATAGCGCTTTTTTTGAAGAACTGATTTTTTACACAGGGTTTTTGTGGGGTGTCCCCCAGCTTTTCCAGAGACTGTTCTCTGAGTTCTATTTTTTGATTTTTGGGTATTGGGTCAAATCCCTGTGCTAAATGCAGCTGCTATACATTCAATATCCAAGTGGATCTAAACCAGTTTCCCTTTTGTAATTCATTTAAAGAAACAGCGTTTTTTACAATACAAATCCCACTGTCAATTAAGGTCTGCTCAATTCTATTGCGCATTTACATCCAGGTTAATTAAGCGTATGTTTTTGCTGGTGATGCTGACAAAAATAAACCGTCTTTTCAACGCAAATATATATTTTTTTTTTTGTAGCCTAAATCACAAAGCAAAGGTTAATTTACAATTTTATCTCTTGTTGTGTGGCGTAGAAAAATACGCCATTGTAACACGCAACAAAGCTAACTATTTGGTGGTGCCACAAATTCTATTGCGCAATTTACATCCAGGTTTTTAATAAGCGTCTGTTTTGCTGGTGTTCTGACACAAAAATAAACCCTTTTTCAACGCCAAATATAATTTTTATTTTGGTAGCCTTATATCACAAGCAACAGGTTAATTACAATTTTAAACTCTTGTTGTGTGGCGTAGAAAATACACCATTGTAACACGCAACAAAAGCTACTATTTGTGGTGCTCAATTTCTATTGCGCAATTTACATCCAGGGGTTAATTAATCGTTGATTTGCTGTGTGCTGACAAAAATAAACCGTCCTTTTTTCAACGCCAAATATTAAATTTTTTTTTTTTGGTAAGCCAAATTCACAACAAAGGTTATTACAAATTTTATCTCTTGTTTGTGGCGTAGAAAATACGCCATTGTAACACGCTACAAAGCTACGTAGTCTTGTGGGGCTCAAATCTATAGCGCAATTTACATCCAGGGGTTAATTAAGCGTGTTGTTGCTGCTAGTCTGACAAAAATAAACGTACTTTTTAACCAACGCAAATAATATTTTTTTTTTTGGAAGCCTAATTCACAAGCAAAGATAATATACAATTTTATCTCTAGTTGTGTTCGTAGAAAATACTCCATTGTAAACACGCAACAAAGCTACTAGTTTGTGGTGGCTCAATTCTATTGCGCAATTTACATCCAGGGTTAAAATTTAAGGCGTTGTTTAGGCTGTGTGCTGACAAAAATAACCCGTCTTTTTCAAACTGCCAAATATATAATTTTTTTTTTGGTAGCCTAATGTCACCAAGCAATAGGTTAATACATATTTTATCTCTGTAGTGTGGCTAGAAAAAACACCATTGTTAACACGCTACAAAGCTACTAAGTTTGTGGTGGCTTCATATTCTATTGCGCAATTACATCCAGGGTTTTTTAATTAACGTGTTTTCTGGTGTTCTTACAAAAATAAAACCGTCTTTTCAACGCCAAATATATATTATTTTTATTGGTAGCCTAATTCACAGCAAAGGATAATTACAATTTTATCTCTTGTATTATTTGGGGGGTTTTTTGGTGGCGTAGAAAAAACGCCATTGAAACACGCTACAAAGCTAATAGTTTGTGGTGGCTCAAATTCTATTTGCGCAATTTACATCCAGGAGGGATCATTAAGCGTTGTTTTGGCTGTGTGCTGACAAAAATAAACCGACTTTCTCAACGCCAAATATATATATATTTCTTTTGTAGCCTAAATTCAAAGCAAAGTTTAATAACAATTTTATCTCTTGTTGTGTGGCGTAGAAAAATACCGCCATTTGTAAAACACGCTACAAAACAACTAGGTTTGTGTGTGGCTCAATTCATTTGCGCAATTATTACAGTTCCAGGGGTTAATTACCTTGTTTTGCTGCTGTGGCTGAGACAAAAATAAACCGTCTTTTTTCAACACGCAGAAAATATAAACATTTTTCTTGTAGCAAAATTCACTAGCGAAGGTTAATTAAGCCTGGTTTGTGCTTTTACATTTAGTAAAACACACAGTGCTTGTAAAATCGACAACATACAAGTAAATTTTTCCTGGCCATTTGTGGATCGGCAATATAAATCCAAGGTTACCCAAGCTTGTTACTGGGCTTCAATTGGAGTCAAAAACAGGGTGTAAATTTATCAAAAACAGATAGCTTCATCAAACAGTGTCTGTACATTTTCAGAACAACAGTATGTCAACAGAATGAGGGTGCATGCCTTTCTGCAACTGCGAGTGGCAGTGCACAAAACAATTCTGAAACGGGCCGCAGGTCGCAGCACCACGAAGGGATGTCGGCAGCAGGGTTCACTCGATGAGGCCACAACTGCCGTTGCCATCTAGCGGCCGAGTGTTGTTCACAACCACAAGGTTTCTTGATTGGTTGAACTAGGTCAACCTCTTCCTCCCAGATGACATCTGACAACCCCAGCCAAGAGTCGGTTGTTAACCTCACCACAACACTTAGTTGGCATGGCCCTGAGCGTGTCACGCGGACCCACACCAGTCCTCAAGCCCGCCACTGTACATCTCCAGTTCCCCTCACCAGGGATCTACTTATGTGGTCGGCTCAGCGCCACTATATAGCGAGGATGAACAATTTTGAGAGGGCATTCAGCACTACCTTAGGCATCCGAAGAAATGGGGCCAATATCCCCAGCTTCTTGCATAGGGGCAAAGTATAGATGATGGAGAGTGGCATGGGAGGTCATGGAGGTGAGAGTCATGCCTCGGCTTACCAAGACCGTTGATGAGGACAGTAGTGACGATGAAACACAAATAGATGATGATGTAGCCGACCGCACTTGGGATCCCGGTGAAGCAAGGCTTCAATCATCGTCCCAGAATAAAGGGCGTCACTTGCGCGTCAGGCAGTGGCGCAGCCATCAAGTGGTTGTGTGGCCGAGAGTCAGCAGGGTAGCAGCAGTGTGAGGTCGGGAGCCAAGCGATCCCACGTGTAGACACCCCGCTTCGCAGTTCCAAGACAGTAAGCGGCACATGGGCTCAGCGAGGCAGCGGCGGCAGTAGTCACTCAGTGCGGAGCGTTGGCGGTAAAATTCCAGCTACTCGGCGGTGTGGCAGTTCTTGCTAAGCACACCGGAGGAGCCGAATCAGGTTATATTTAGAATCTGTGGGCAAAAGGTGAAGCGTGCCAGGGAGCGAACCGTTGGCACCAACGGCCCTGCGTCACACATTCAAGCGTCACCCAGTCCTTTGGCCTGGTAGAAACTTGGGCTCAAGATTGTGGTCCATCCTGCCGCTGCAGCAGCATCTGCGGCCAGTGTCACGCATAGCCATTACAAGCCATCAAGGCTCCACCGACCCTCTGCCGAACGCAGCTGTTTCTCTTTGAACATCCTCTCCCGGTCCAGATGCTCCTGCTCCTCGCTACTCAGCGCCAGCATAGTTCAGAGAGCATTGTAAAGAGACAAACCGTATGCGTCCAACATCCTAAGGTGCAGCACGCATCTAAGTTGCTTCCTGGTCCAAGTTGTTTTACAGGCAGTCCCTCCCTTTCCAAATGTGGATGACTCTGCACCATTCAGAGAACAAATGGCTTTGTGCCTGAGCCGAGATGGAGAGTTCCGAAGTCCCTGAAATTTCTTTTCCAAAAAGGCAGTACATAGCACTATCATAAATATGTAGAACAGAAAGTGGGTCAGATCCTGAGCTTAATCGGGTTTGTTCAAGTTACAACCGCAGGCGCGTACACTTGAGCTGTAAGCTAACTTTCAGTTGCCATTACATATCCTTTGACGTCCCACTGGTGAATTTTGCTTCCTCCCAGATCACACCAACAACAAGGACAGGTGACGCCGCTTTCCTCCTCCACCGTAGTCAAAAACTGCTGCTCCTGCCGCCATGTCTGCCTCCTCCTCCACCACCAACCACCACCATCTCAGCCTCCACAAGTACTGCTCCACAAACCACATGTGTAGGGCCAGCTGTGTCCACGCAGTACTACACCTAAGCTTGCCTCTGCGAACGAAGTCACACAGGGGAGGAATCTGCTCCGCGTCATGCAGCAAGTAAAATCGATGTGTGGCTTTCCTTCTTCCGCGCCAACTGCAAAATCGGAACCAATGGTGACGACCAATGGGAGGAACATGGTGTCCGCGCCCCCTTGCACCGAGGGAGGGATTGTCCATGCGCCCTGCATGGCGCACAGTGTTCAATCTGGGTTGTAAAAAAGGTTTTCCTAAGTCTTCCGACGATCTTCAGAACATACTGAAAAGAGCCTGGAAACTGTGCATGCACTTTATACCATACTTACAATAGCCAGGAACACCCTCCTCGATTTGCAGCGGCAGAAACGTCCCATCCCCAACACGCTCTGATATGGCGATTTTCCACCCGCAGGAAATTCAGCCTGCAATGTGACCGACTGTATGAACAGAAGAAAGGCCATTAACGATTTTTTTGATGATCCAGGCAGACAGAATACTCCCCTGTTTAACTTTGATGTTCATCAGTGGCAGCTCATGCGTGACACCTGCCGTTTTGTTGATGGGCCATTCGAGGGGTCACGTATTTGTCAGTCGCCGAGGACTACTGGATGAATAACGTCATTCCATCTGCCTTCATGTCCTGGAACAGATGCTGAAAAATCTGTCTGGGCAGGGGACTGAGATGTGTCGACTACATCTCTGTGGCCACATGATTCCGTGGGGACTGAAATGAGGAGAGAGGAGGAGACATATGCGCAGAAAGCATTGTCGGTAAATTAGTGATATTTTCTAACCCCATGGTAGACTAGAGAGGATGAGCAGAGCGATCTGGAGTGAGGTGGATGAGATGAGGAAGACGAGGCAGATGACCACCCAATCACCGATGGCAGTATACAGTGGAAATGGAGGCATGTTAGCCCCTCAGGGAGTCCACTTAGCAGATGTCCCGCAGCAAGCAATTGCCTGGCTAGTGACAGCCGAATAGTCGATCCGGCAGAGGATGACTCTGGCTCACCACCCTATTGGACCTCTCTAGGTACCGGTTCCAAAATTGGATCCTTTTTCCCAGCTAATTTGAGAGGGAATACAAACTCAAATACTATAGGGGAAATCCTCCGTAATCAGTTGGCCGCTGCCTATGTGCGGCAGTCGTCCCTCCACTGACAGGTCTTACCCGGTGGGTACCTCAGCGCTACGTAACTACTTTACTGCCCGGGTGCTGGGGAAGGTGGGGGGTATAGGAAGCAGTAACCAGCTCCATCAGAAGGTAGACCTAAGACTGGAATCACAAATGACAGCTTCCCTTACACCCCCTAGTGAGAGGGGCAGTCACCAGCAGCAGCAGCAGCAGGACATGGAAGCATTCCCGAACCCAGTTGTGGCCGTACTTGGACATCACTCCTGCCACCCACCCCATTTAGAAGATTCCCTGGACTACTGTGCAGCCAAACTGTATGTGGGCCGAAACTGTACCGAGTTTTGCAGTGGAGAAGCTAGTCCTCCCGGCCAGTAGTGTGGCATCAGAGCGGGTGTCATTGCGGCGGGGGCCATCGTTACCCCAAGGAGAACCCGCTTGTCCACGAAATGTTGACGACTGACCTCATATCAAGATGAATCATGCGTGGATAGGCCAGATTTTTCCACACACCAATGCCTTAGCCGACAGACTGTAGGATCAACCTACCTGCCTCAGCCACTAACTGATGCCGCACCCGCCTGATGCCACACATCTGCTGATATTTCTCCATCCTGCCGACCACCCGACCTTTACCAGGACTGGTATTGCCACCACTCTCAACACTCGTCATTGTGCCACTCCTATGTGCTCATGCTGCTGCTGCTCGTTGCAGTTCCGTGAACATCACACTGTGTCAATTATGTGCCACTCTGCGGCCATGTACTTAAATGTCCCCCAATCCATCATGACAATGTGCCACTCTCTTTACCCTCATCTGTTGCACCAGTCATCACCTCCACCTCTGTCCATTGTGCCACTTGCCTGACCTCATGCTGCTGTCCCGCCGTGACCACTCGCTCCAGTCATTGTGCCGCACTGGTGCCTAATACTATTTTGCCCACCTCAAAATGACATTGTGCCACTCTCTGACCTCATCTGCTGCTGGAACTCCTGTCGTGCCCTCCACACTGGTATGTCAATGTGCCACGGTCTGACCTCATGCTGCTGCCGTTGCTGCTGCCCTGTGCCCTCCACACCACTGTGCCTACTCCTGTTTTTTGCACCCGACCAGAATTTTGTCATTGTGCCACAGTCCTACCTCAGCTTGCTGATGTGGCTGCAGCCAGTGCCTCCACACTGTGGCATTGATGCCACTGTCTTACCTTAAGCTCTGCTGAAGCTCCTGCCCCCGTGCCCTCCACACTGTGTCCATTGTACCACTCTTTGGCCTACTCCCTTTATTTGCCATCTCCAGAATTGTCATTGTAGCACAGCCTGACCTCATGCTGCTGCGCCAACCGTGACCTCCACACGTGTCCATTTGTGGCCACTCTGGGCGGCCTGGTACGTTTTGCCACTTCCAGAATGTCAATTGTGCCACTGTCTGACCTCAGCCTGCTGTGTCGGCCGCCGTCACCGTCCACAGCTGGTCACTAAAGTTGGCCCACTGAGCTCTCAGTTTTGTTTTTTTTTCAGCCCCCCTTTTTGGCTGCATGACTTTATCAGGCTACGTTTCCAGCTTCATTTTTTTTGGCAGTTGTTGCCCCCAATAAGTGTCCCAGGGCATTTTATATGAAGCGATTCTAAGAGCGGCGGCAGACCATGTGCGTGTCATACTAAAACACAACATTGTGTATGAAGACCAAACCAAGCTCCCTCTGCAATATTTTAAGCATGGCACAACGTTCTACAACACATCCCTGCAGGCTCTGGCAGCCTGGAAATAGCTGTTTTTTAACGTGATTCGGACCGAAACGAATTTTGTCGGAAAATTCGGCGAAGTGACCGAACCGAATTTTTGAGAAATTCGCCCATCTCTACATATGGCCTTATGTGTATTAAAAAATATGTAGGAGGACAATGTGCATAATATATAACCATAAGGCAGGCACTGTGTATTCTAACCATAAGACACACACTGTGTGTTATACTTAATTATCACTTACACATTGGGTACTATAATTAATTATAAGGCACAGAATTACAGCATTTATTATAAGTAATGAAGCATGCATAGTACATGTTATACACTGAAGAGCAGAAGGGTAACAATGTTTGAACTTTTGACTTTCAGGTTCCATATCTCCCCATCTGCTACAGCTTTGAGCGGGAGACTACCATAATTTTCTGGACAATCATCTTGGCTATCTGATGCATAAATTTGACTCAAAATACTTATCATATGCTTAATAATGCAGATTCTTGTTATGTAACTGCATTTTTTTCCCCTCGATTCCTCCAGACCCATTTGCACCCATCAGAGCCCAGTCTTTTGACTTTCATCTCTTTGCTCTAAATTACCCGTTTCCAATCTTCTACTGTCCACTTTTCATACTTTTTGAAAAATCGGATCAATACTTCTTAGGAAGGGATGGAAGTCAATGTTTCTTCTTCTTTATTCGGACCACCATTCCAGACTTGTGTAATGTGCATTGCAGGGTGCTTGCATTGAAATTTGTGATCTCACTTTTACAAAGCAAATGAACCCCCTCCACTGCCGTGTTTGTCATGCCAGAACTGATGGACCATGATGAGCTGGATGATGCAGTTTCTCTTTTCTTGGGAAAATTCAAAAATACTTCATGGCTGCTCCTTGATTCGAACCAGTGATCTTTGCTTGAGAATCAAACTAATAACACACTGAGCTATAAGAGAATATGATAACAGGTTGTAACTTGTAGTATACAAGAAGAAAACGATTGATACACAACAAGGAACAAAACAGTAACAACGCATTTACATGACAAGAATCTGCATAACTAAGCATATGCAAAATAGTCAAAATTATATATAAGATAGCCAAGAAGATTGTCTATAAAATGATGGTAGTCTAAATTTCAAAGCTGTAGTGGATGGTGAGATATGGAGCCTGAAAATCAAAAGTTCAAAACATTCTTATAATTTTGCTCATTAATATAATTCAGTATAGAGGCACAGTGTGCTATAATTTTAGGGAACACTTTGTATTTTACAATTTATTTTAGGGGGCACTAGGTCCATGTGGCACTATGAAGAGATTGTCTTTGTATGGAGGGTAGGAATTTGTTGCAAAAGTGAGAGGAGCCAAAGATGACTGCTCAGCAAATCCTGCATAAGCAAGATGTAACTGTAAGAAGTCATGGTGGACTAGACTTGATGGAGCAAATAATTAACTACATAGAAGATATTACCTGCAAGTCACTAACTGCCATTGTGTATTCTGCCTCTGATGGCATCTCATTAGTAATGAGATGACACATGAGGTCTGCAACGTTACAGTATAGCCTTACTGTTATTCTCGATATACTGGAAGGTTTATTTATAGCAAGTGTCTCCTTGAATTGGCAATTGGTATGTGTGATGGCAAGATTAGAAATATTGTTTCACTTACCGTAGGCATCTGTCACGTCAAGTAGGGAACCTGTTGTGAAAAATTTGAAACTCAATTTCTGATCCAACAGCTATTTCACCTCATCCCTCCAACAAGAGAAGAGAGAAATAAACTGCTGCCAGACATCTTTGGCGGGTTTGGCAGATGCATATTTCCCATGAGAACAAAGGAATTGGGCATTTGAAAATTCCGCATATGTTATTCTTTTTTTCCCCAACATTTGCTATAAGTGAAAAATAAAGACAGTTCCACACACATTAGGGTAGACATGCATGAAATTTGGCGTTTACATGCCAAATTTCATGCGCCTAATAACGGCATAGAATGCCCCCGATTTATGAACCCGCTCTACAGCGGGTCATAAATCCGGCGCATTCTAGCGCTCTCATCACGAGTGTACGTTCGGATTCATGTATACCACTTCGAAAGTGTTATACCCTGTACCTAACTGATAATGCGCCCAGAAATGCCGTAGCAAAGCTTTAAATATGTAGCTTTGTTACGGTTCTAGTGCTTCCTGCCTCCCGCACGTCGCCTGAGATCGGGTGCATTACAGAGCGCCACAGGTGCTATGTAATGCGTCCCTGAATGGCGTGCGGGAGATTTGAAAATGTATGAACGGGGCTGCACCTGATATTGGGCTGTAAAGACGCCAGATTCCTAGCGCAGCCCCATTCATACATGCTCAGTCAATCCTACAGAAATCGAAAGGTTTAGCAAATGTTTATTTAATTTTTATCGGTATTCTATCTTGAAATAATTTTACATCGAAACCTTTTTCTGTCTCTTTTTCTATACACCTTCAATTCGGATTTGCTTTTGTAGCTGCTATCTGATACTGAGTATTGCTGCTTACTTTACTTGTAATAAGAAAGCTCATGTCCTTCTCTTGTTTTGTTATATAAAGTTTTACTCCACTTACTGTATTACTATTACTGCAGCCTAGATGCATTACTTATTACTTTATATTTATCAACTATAAATTTTATCTGCCATATTCTTGCCAATGCAACCAGCTTATCAAGGTCTTTCTGTTATATTTTTCAATTGATTGGTTGATGTAACAAAGATGCTCAAAGGAACAAGCAAAACAACTTAACAAACAAGTCCATGGAGGCCTAAAAAACATCATGAAAAAACATGCCAAAGAAAACTTGGGAAAGTATCATTGTTTACTATGTGGACTTGGTGCAACATCAAAATAGAGTTCATGTGGCCTAAGGTGGAAAAACACTCCCCAGAATATGAATTAAAGAGTTTGCTTGTTTCAGCATTGTGATGGGTATTCTGACATGCCTGGAAACCTGGCAAATATTGAATGTTTAAGGAATCTATGATAGAACTGTTGCTTCCACATGCCTCCCAGGTAAAGACAGTGCGAATTAAAGGTTCTAGAAGATTACGTTAATCCTTGTACATTTGAAGGCTCGGCTTGCCATCAAAAGACACTCTCGAGTTGAAGAGATGAAAATAATCTTAGCGCCTGAGTTGTTAAGAGGCCCTTAATAAAATGCTGGAGAGCGAGCTTGAAGAAAATGGATCCAGAATCCTTTCATCTACTGTATTTAGATTTTCTTTTAATCAATCACCCAAGTCCAGCAAAGGCTCCTAACAAAAGAGAAAAGATTCAGTGCTACTAAAGCCTGCAAACTTTTAATGCAAAACACTGAGTTCTAACATCAAACTATCACTTGTGATTTATGTCAATGCATTATAGGTGAAACGATATATAAAACCAAAGTGCACTGGTGTAAATTGTGTATTAAAACCTTCATGGCATGTCTAGTATCAATGGTTTGTGGTTGCAAAACAATAATACAAGATATATCCTAAAATGTATACCTATTTTCAAGAAATTGTATGCTGTGTCTGTTCTCAATGTTGTTACATCTTATTTTTGTTTTCAATCTATGTGAATACATGATTATTGCTCATATATTTAGTTTTAACCATTGACATAAAGCATTTCATCACTGTGCATTTTGTAATTAAATTAATTACACATTAAGTATATTATGCTTACACTTTGCTGTAAGATGATGTGAATAGTGTTGAGCGATTGCGTTGGCTATCGAGATCGAGCAATAGTCGATAGTCGGCCGCTATCGATAAGGTTTTCGATAGTTGATCATCGATTATGATGAGCGATTACCATAAAAGTCTATGGGAGAGCAATAACACCTTCATTATTACACCCAAACAATTCTTGGAGAACTTGAAATTAAACATCCACACAGTTCAAGATGGATTACGTTCATACATCTTAGGCAACACACTTAAGGTTTTTAAAAGTCACAAAAAAAAGTCACAGACCATTCACTATCATGTCTAGTACCCACAGCATGAAACCCTTAAACCTGCATCACCCACAAAATTAAAAAGTGCCATAAGGCATATGATTTGAAAACCATCATGTATACTTGAAAACAGACTTGAATATTCCCTGTCCTGGAACGCAGCATGAGCCCCAAACCTGCATGACCCCCAGATTTAAAAAGTGCCGGAAAAAGGGAGTCTTCAACCACAATTTTAGTTGAACTTTACATTACTAACCTTTCTGGAATGCAGTAATGACCAATTAAACCCTGTGCTGACCCCCAGATTTAAAAAGTGCCGCAACAAGGAGTCCTTTCAAAACCACCATTTTAGTTGAACTGGACACTAACTATATCAGGCCTGTACCAAACCCAGAATGACCATTAAACCTGTCTGACCCACAGTTTAAAAAGTGCCAGAAAAATGGAGTCTTCAACCCACCATTTTAGTTGAACTGGACAAATACTATCCCAGTCCTGGACCACAGTATGAACCATAAAACCTGTTCTGACCCCCAATTAACAAAGTGCCAGGAAAAAGGAGTCTATTTCAACCACCATATTTAGGTTGAACTGACATTGACTAGAACTGTCCCAGGGCCACAGCATGACCCAGGGCCGGAGTTACAGTGTGTGCGGTGAAGAGCCCAGGCAGGCGTCCGTCATCTATTAACACTCAGGTTAAAATGGCCCCTGATGACGCAGCAACAAAAAACTGTCCTTGCTGAAGCAGAGGCGAAGCGGAAGTGTGAGAACTCCAGCCTTCCCTCATACACATCAGACCCGGTAGCGCATGCCCCTCCTCTCCTTATTATTGCGGACCAATTGAGCGTTCACTTGGAAATAACTGGTGGTTAACGCTCCTTTTGTTATACCCAGGTGCACTTTTGCTTGGCATTTCTTTTTTCTCTTTTTACTCAACGTGCTGATGAAATTGTCTCAGTAAACTTTGGTTTCTCTGTCCGTGTCCATACTCCAAGACCTCTGAATAACCTACATCTGGTCAAGTTTTCCTGTACCTCCCTTGAACAATTCAGAGGAATTTTTTTACCAGCTATTTTGTACATGCAAGTTTTTTAGTAGTTTAATTCTAGAAAACACATTTTTAAAATAGGATGGAATCCCACCATGTCTTTGTTTCTCTTTTTTTCATTGTATTAAATGGGTTGTCTCAATACAGGGATTGATAGCTATGTTAAAGATCTTGCAAAAACAAGTCATTTTGCAATATGTGTCCATTAACAGTGTCCTACCTATTCCTGTTTCTGACAGGAACCATCACCCTTGAGCCACTCTTGACAATTGTGAAGAACAAATGTCTGTTAGAAACAACATTTTTTATAGATATATAGTGACCGTGTAGTTAATAGCTGCAATGTCCACCAGAGCAAAATGCACCCAAAAATACAAAGCATGACCCTTGAGCCACTTTGGACATTTTTGTTGAACAAATGTCTGTTAGAAACAACATTTTTTGATAGACCTGTATATAGCTGCATGTCACAGCAAATGCCCCAAAAATTCAAAATGACCTGAGCACTTTGACATTGTGAAGAACAAATGTCTATAGAAACAACATTTTTAGAATAGACCTTATATTGCTGCATTCACAGCAAAATTCCCCCAAAAATAAAAAGCATGACCCTTGAGCCACTTTGGTCAATTGTGAAGAACAAATGTCTGTTAGAAACAACATTTTTTTATAATAGGACCTGTAGTATTGCTGCATTTCAAAGCAGCATGACCCAAAAAATTATAAAAATGACTTCTCAGCCACTGTTAAAAATTGTGAGGGAGAAATGCCACTTAGAAGCCACATTTCTGTTCCAAAGGACCATGATTATTGCTGTATCTCACAGCTACATGACCCCAAAAAAATTATAAATATGACTTCTCAGCCACTGTTAAAAATTGTGAGGGAGAAATGCCACTTAGAAGCCACATTTCTGTTCCAAGGACATGATTATTGCTTTATCTCACATCTACATGACCCCAAAAAATTATAAAAATGAACTTCTCCAGCCACTATTAATAAATTGTTGAGGGAGAAATGCCACTTAATGCCACATTTCCTGTTCCAAAGGACCATAAATTATAGCTGTATCTCATCAGCAACATGACCTCCAAAACCATTGACATGCGAAAACTTCATAAGATAAAGTGGATAAATGGAATACGGTGTTGTCATGAAACCTTGCTGTCTTTACATCTCCTCACAGCAAAAGAGAATAAAAGAGGAAAAGAGAATAAAAATTGCAGTAAAGAAATCGATCATTTTAAAAAAAAAGTTTTCAAAGATGAGACCATTACTGTTTGATAAAGGAATTGACATTAGAACCGGCAATAATCGGTACCTCGCAATTGGGGCCACAACATCATCAGAGGATCCCTGGCCTGATTTATCTTATGAAAGTCAAACGATTCACATTATCTGTGGAAAGCCGAATGCGTTTTGTCTGTAATGACACTCCAGCTGTTCTGAAGGTCCCGCTCAGATATGACGCTGGCTGCTGGGCAAGACAACACCTCTTATGGCGTGACAGCCAGCTCGGGCCATTCGTCCCAATTTGGATGCCCAGAATCATTGGTGTACCGGAACACATGCAAAAACATCGTGTTGAGACCAGATAGTCCGGCACCAAGATCTTAAGCGATTCTCTGTGTGTTGGATGAGTGCCTGGCATTGCATGCGTTGGTGAGGTGGGTAAAACAAAGATTTCCAGAGTCACCCATTAGGCTTCCGCCACCTTGCCTGCCTGCTGCCGCACGCCTACTTGCACTCTACTCTGTCAACGTCGCTGATGTTGTTCCCACCGGACATTTGGGAAACGTGAAGCAGACGCAACAGATGTCTCCAGTTGATCAATCAGCAAGGTACTCCATTTCCTGCATGTTACTCTCCTATTTGGGTGGGTGGAAGGAAAGTGCAGAGTTTTGTTTTGTACCGGGGATCCAGGAGGGTGGCCACCCAGTAACTGTTGTTCATGTTGATGGCCTTAAATGCTAGGATCATGTTGGAGAACTGGTAGCATCCAAGGCACTCCATGTGATAGATGGCGCCTTGTTTCCTAACCTCTGGTCGAGGCACTAGCAAACTGATCTTCCTCATCTTCCTCCTCCGCCTCAATCGCGCCAATCCTCATTCCAAGGCAGGATGTCCGGTAACATCGTGTCTAGGATTACTCCTTCCTCCTCCTTCCCTCCGCTTTCTCCGGCAAAGCTTCACACAGCCCTGACTTGCCTGAATGATGCACCCTGAAAGCTGATCGCCACCTTTGCACTAGCTCTGGACCCCGAACCACGGCAATGAAGACCGATGAAATGTGAAACTGTCGCCTTGTGGATTTGATGAGAGAAAGGCTCCCGTGTCCGCATCTGTGTCCGTCTCCTCCTCCGTCGCTGGTGGGACCTGTTGTTTCAGAGTGTCCATCGATCGTTCCAGACTAAGATCACCACAATGCTCAGCTGACAAGGACATTGTCCAGCACTGACCATTTGGTGGCTTCTTCAAAACTGCAAGGATGGTGCAGAGCTCTTTCACCTGCCTCCACATCTCTGTGGTTCAAACACCCGAGGTCCGCACCACCGCTGCTTGTCCAGGCCATGTGGTCAACTTCGTACTGCTAATGGCATTGCGCTGCTGCCACAATCGCTGGATCATGTGGTAGGTGAATTCAGCGTGTTTGCCACGTCACAATGAGAACGGTGTGACGGTGAGGCCGAGCTGACGCTGCTAACGCAGCCAGCGTGGAACGAAGCAGGGTGCGAACGGCGGAAGTGCGAACTCTGACCTTCGAGCCTTCCATCAGCATCAGTCCAGACCGGGGTAGCTCTTTAGAAATTTCTGACGACCAGTTCATGAACATTTGCCAGGCAGAGGGATGTGCTCCAGCCTACCGATCTTAAGGGCGCCAGCATATTTCGCCCGTTATCGCACACCACCTTGCCTGTCCCAATTTTCTTGTCACCCCGCCAGCGCTCGGTTTCCTCGTTGCGGAGAGCCGTCCACAGCTCCTGACCTGTGTGTGGACGGTCTCCAAGGCAGATTAATTTCAACACGGCCTGGTGTCTCTGGGCACGTGATGCCACCAGAGGACCTGGGGGGAAAGAACCCTGCACCATCCCGGCGGTTTTGAAGAGCGTGCGCCGAGCCTGAGAGCCACCGTCACCCCCCGGGACATGCACCCAGCGCACCCCGTGTGCTGTCTGTGAGATATAGCGTCCTTGGCCGTGCTTACTAGTCCATTTGTCGGTGGTGAGATGGACTTTTCCGGACACAGATGCAGACAACGCGCTTGAAATTTTAGATGACACGTGGCTGGCCAGGGCGGGGCGGAATTTCTGGTCAAAGGAAATGCCTGCTCGGCATCTTGTATATGGGGGCAGGCGAGGCCAACTGACGTGACGGAACCTATCTTCTGTCCCACCATACGAAAAGGCAACATTTCCAAGGCCAAAGCCTGGCAATGCCGACATTCAGGCTTTTTGGCTTTGGATGGTTTGGGTTTAAAGTGTTTCATCTTCTGCTCGCCCAAACTGAAGACAGAAGGCTGGGCTGCTAGACTGGCCGCTGTTACGGCGTGCAGGTCGTCAAACATGGCGGAATAGAATGGTGTAAGTGATGGGTCCTCTGGGTGGTGCTGGTGGTACTCGGCACGGTGGATGCTGAAGTGGAGGCTGATATCCCTGATCATGACTCTGAGAAGACATGTGCAGCTGAGGACGCTGGTGTGGCGGAGGAAGGAGGAGGTATGGAGACAAAGGGTGATGAACATGTGTTGAGGCCCGGCGCGGTCAGGCCTTTTTGGCCAGTTCCTCATTTCAACTCATGCATTCGCAGTCATTGTGACTAGACATTTTGGTGGTGGTTAACCACTTAAGGTTCGTGCCACAACTTATGCGTTTTACGGCAAAGGCGGCATATACATCGCTGGTAATCAGAGGCTTGCTCAATAGAAGGCCAGGCTTGAGAGGTCCTGGACCATCCCCCCCCCCTTTTTTTTTGACGGCCTAAAGCGAGGAGCGGGGTTTGCGCGGACCTTGGCTGCGAATCCATATCAGCGGACTTTCTGGCGACCGCCCTCTCCCTTTGTAGTGGCGTGACCCGTATTGACACTACCCCATCGTTCATCCTCCGCGTCCACTGATGAAGCGCTCGCTAAGCAAATTCTGCGGAAAGACCACGATGGATCCGCAATGTCGTCCTCATCATCATCATCATACATCAACACAGGTGACTTCGTTCGTCCTGACTTACTGCATCCAGAAGCTGTCTGGCTACAAGCAAGGGGCACTGCGAATGCGTTGCCGACCGCTCTCCGTGATTTTTTGCCAATTGATCGGCTTCCTTCACCGCCTCAGAGTGGCAATCAGTTACAGGCCTTCAGACAGACTAAATCATCCTCTTGATCTTTTAACAAATGTGCCTTCTGACACCAACCCCGCAATTTGTCCATCAAGAGTCTTCAACAATGGATTATCCACAGTGGAGGTTACTCGAGTTGACATTTTGGGCCTGCTTCAAGTTGGACGGATGCTGAATGATTGCTGATGACTGACATTGTGGTGGCCGTGACTGCGAGGAACGAGGAGTTAAGACTGCTAGATGCAGGTTTGCATTAACACACAAGCTGAAGTACAGATTGGCGACTATTGTTCGTTACTTACATTCAACACTGCCCCGACCCAGCGATGACAGGCCTAACGTCCTGCAACTGACGACCGCTGTCATTCGTGTAGTCGCCACACTGAATAGCAACCAACTCTCGTACCTCTACCTCCATGTGTCTACCCCCCCTCTTTGCTCTCCATCCTCGCTACCCTAACAGCACCTCCCCCACTGCTTACCACCCTGCATTTCGCTCCATGTTCAGAAATATAAAAATTTGAGAAGGTATGGAATAGTTTTGGAAAAGTCTCTTAATAAAAAGACCAAATCACAGCTATTCTACAAATCCCTCTAATCAAAACAAAATTTACTGATTCAAATTAACTGCAAGTGTCTATCAACAATCTGGACTGGGCAAAAGTCAAAAATAAACGTATCTTTTATGTTTTGGTTATAATAAACGGTATTTTTTGCACTTTCAATTCACCTGTGGTGAATATAGAAATAGGCTGATTTAAGAATGAACGTAGATGCTGTGCGTCAATGAACATGCTTGGGTTTTGCAAAAGTCAAAAAAACATAACTTTATGTTTTGATATAATAAACGGTATTTTTTGCACCTTTCATTCACCAGTGGATAAATATAGAATTGCTTTTTTAAGATTTACGTAGATGCTGCAATCCAAATTAAACATTCTGGGTGGCGCAAAGTCAAAAAAAACACGTAACTAGTTATGTTTTGATATAATAAACTTGTTTTTTATTGCACCTTTCAATTTAACTGTGGTTAAATATAGAATTGCTGTTTTAATATTTACGTATATGCAGCTCAAATGTAACAGGCTGCTGGGTGCGCAAAAGTCAAAAACACGTAACTGTTATGTTTTTGAATATAATAACACGTATATTTTGCACCTTTCCAATTCCCCTGTTGGTGAAATATAGAATTGCAGTTTTAAGATTTACGTAGATGCTGCGTCAATGAACATGCAGTGTGGCTCAAAAGGTCAAAAAACTACGTAACTGTAGTTATTATATAATAAACGAATATTTCTTGCACCATTCAATACACCTGTGGTGAATATAGAATTGCTGTTCTAAGATTTACATAGATCTGGCTCAATAAAACCGTCTGGGTGAAAAATAAAAAAAACCGAAACTTTTTATTTTTGATAAAATAAAGGGTATTTTCTGCACCTTTAAATTCCCCTTGGTAATATAAATTTGCTGTTTTAAGATTTACGTAGATGCGCGTCAATGAACATGCGGGGTGCGCAAAAGTAAAAAAACACGTAACTGTATTTTTCGTACATACACGGTATTTTGGCAACAAACAAACTGTGCTCACAAATGCGGATTGTAATTTAATGCAAGTGGATATATCACCTCACAGGTGTAAGGGGGTAAAAATTGAACACCTATCTGAAATTATCTGATAATAAAATGGAGTTTTGCAGAACAAAGAGACCGCATTACTAGAAATATGTTTACCAAAAATTTCAGCTCCCCAAAATATCCAGGAAAATTTCAATAGCAAACTTTTAATAATAAAGATATTCCACACCATTTCCACACAAATTTTGGTGAACTTTATCCAGTGTTCTTTATAATAGAGCTTTCTGTTTTTGCCCCGGGGCCCCCCCCCCCCGCTCCCACCGCCGTGATTTACAGCGGAGATGCTCTTTAAAAATTCTCTAGCTAACACTAAAATCTTCAAACTCTAATCTAACTAAAAGGAAGGGTACAGCTAATAAAGGTTTCTCTGTGCAGAAATAGACTAATTTCGCTAGCTTTTGGCCACAGGGAGAGCGCAGGCCATCCCTAGAACCTGAAGAACTGGGTTGAAAAAGGAAAAGCTGTTCTATGTAAAAAAGAGTCATGTATTTTTTCCCCCAATGCAACCATACACACCCCGTCATGACAATCGCACACCCCATCCACCCGCTCATTTTGTAATCGATTTTCGGCCGCCCAAAAATTTCAGGGAAACCGAAAAAGGCGCATCTTTTAATGCACAATTGTAACCTTAATTTTCCAAAACTGGGAAAATTTTTGACACCATAAAAACTTTCCGATTTTAAATTTTCGATAAAAATCGCTCAACACAATCTTGATAAAATCAAACATCCACATTTTCTTGGAAAAACCGGGTGCTTTGTCTGTAATGACTCGTCCAGCTGTGCTGAAGGTCCCTTCAGATATGACGCTGGCTGCGGGCAGACAACACCTCATGGCGTGGGGAGCGAGCTCGGGCCATTCGTCCATTTTTTGGGTACCCCGAATCTATTGGGTCCCGAACACATACAAAAACATCGTGTTGAGATCAATAGCGTCACCATGATCTTAAGCGGGCCCTCGTGTTTTGGGATGGGGTTCCCCGGCTTTTGCATGCTTTGGTGGGGTTTGGTAAACAAAGATTGCCAGAGGTCCCCCATTAGGTTTTCTGCCACCTTGCCCCTGCTGCGTTTCCGCAAACGGCTATTTGGCACTCTACTGCGTCCCCTTCGCAGATGTTGTTCCAACCGAGAAATTTGGGGAACGTGAAGCAAAAACGCAACAGATGCCCTCCATTTGATCAGCAAGGTCTCCCATTTCCTGCATTTTACTCCTAATTTGGGGGGGTGGAAGGAAAGTGCTGAGTTTTGTTTTGTCCCGGGGGATCCGGGGGGGTGGCCACCCAGTAACTGTTTTTCTTTTTGGGAGGGCCTTTAATTTCCGAGGATCATTTTGGGGGAAAATGGAGAAATCCAAGGCACTCATTGAAAAAAGGGAAGCCTTGTTTTCCCCCAAGCCCCGGGGTCGAGGGGCATTTAAGCAAACTGATCTTCCTCATCTTCCTCCCCCCGCCTCAAATTCGCGCCCAACCTTTCCCAAAGGGCAGGGACGGGGAAACCCGTGGGTGTCTGGGAATACCTCCTCCTCCTCTGCCTCCGGCACAGCTTCAACACAGCCCTGACTCACCTGAAAATAAAGCACCCTGAGAGCTGATGCGCCCCCTTTGAAACTAGCTCGGAAACCCCCAAACCACTGCCTAATGAAGACCGATGAAATTGTGAAACTGTGGGGCCCTTTGGGGGATTTGACGGAAAAGAAAGGCTCCGTGTCCGCATCTTTTTCCCGGGCTCCTCCTCCGCGCGGGCGGGACCTGTTGTTTCAAAAGTGCCCAAAACGATGGGTTCCCAAGAACTAAGATACCACAATGCTAAATGCCGACAAGGGGATTGTCCCCAAAATGGGGCCAATTTTTGGGGGCTTCTTCAAAACTGGGAAGGAAGGTGCCAGACCTTTCACCTGCCTCCACTCTTGGGGGGCTCAAAACCCCCCCAGGTTTCCCCACCGCTGGGTTGTCAGGGCCCTGTTTTCAAATTTTTACTGCTAATGCATTGCGCGCTGCCACAAAACGCCAACATGTGGAGGGGGGAATTTTCCCGGTTTTGCCCCCCTCAACAATGAGATGGTTGGGCGGGGAGGCGAGGGTGACGCTGCAAAAGCAGGGCCCGGCGGGACAAAGCAGGGTGGGGAAAAGGGGGAAAATTTCGAACTTAGCTTTTCGAGCCCTTTTCCCCAGCAAACAACCAGACCCCGGGGACTCTTTAGAAATTTCTTTTACGGGCAAGGTTTCATTTACATTTCCAATCAAGGGATGGGCTCCCGCCTTTCCGAAACTTAAGGGGGGCCAGCAGATTTCGCCCGGGTTTTCCACACCACCTTGCCTGGCACAAAATTCTTGGGGACCCAGCCACCTCGGTCTCGTTCGGAGAGCCGTCCCAAAAACACCTGACCTGTGTGGGGGATGGGCTCCAAGCCGATTAATTTTTTAAAAGGGCCCGGTTTCTTTTTGGGGAAATTGATCCACCAAGGACCTTGGGGGAAAGAACCCCTGCACCCAAACCCTGCGGTTTTGAAGAGCGTGCCCCCAACCTGAGAGCCAAACCCCACCCCCCCGGAAAACATCCACCCAGCTCACCCCCGTGACTGTCACCCGAGATATAGCGGGCCCTTTGGCCCTTTCTTTTCTAGCCAAATTTTCGTGGTCCGTAAAAGGACTTTTCCTTCCCCTCCCCCAAAATTCAGACAACGGGGCTTTTAAATTTTAAAATGACACTGGCCCGGGCCCGGGGGGGACCCGGGTTTTCTGGCAAATAAAAGCCCCGCTCAGCAAAATGGTATTGGGGGCAGGGAAGGGCCATGGGCGTTTGGGGGAACCCATCTGTTTGCACCAATGGAAAGGGGAGCATTTTTTCCCAAGGGCCCCCAAAAATGGGAATGCCCCACATTCAGGCTTTTTGGGTTTTGGGGTGGTTTTGGGGGTTTAAAATTTTTTCTTCTGCCCCAAACCCGGAAGACCCGAAGGCGGCTGCTAAACGGCCGCTGTATGGTTGGGCAGGTTGCAAACCGGCGGAAAGGGGAAAAGGGGAAGGGTTTGGGGCCCCTGGTTGCTGGTGGTACCGGGCACGGTGGAGGCTGAAGCAGAAGGGTGATCCCCCGATCATGACCTGAGAGACATGGGCAGCTGAGGGAAAGCTTGGGGTGGGGGAGGGAGGGGGAAACAAAGGTTTTGACAGTGGGTTTGGGGACCCGGCGTCGGGCCCTTTTGGGCCTTTTTTTTGGGCCCAAAAGGGTTTTTTTCCATTTCAACTAAAGCAAAACGCGATGTGCCTAACATGTTTGGTTTTGGTTAACCACCTAAGATTCTTGCCCTTTTACTTTATGCGTTTTTCGGCAAAGGGGGCAAAATGACAAAAGCGGGTGAATCGAGGCTTTTCCAAAGAAGGCCCCCGACCTTTTTAGAGGTCCTGGACCTTTTTTTACGGGGAAAGCCCAGGAGTGGGGTTTTCCGCTGAAACCCTGGGTTGGCCCGGGAAACTATCAGCGGGCTTCTGCGACCCGCCCCCCCCCTCCCTTTTTTAGGCGGAACCCGTCCCGACACTACCCCCATTTGTCTTCCCCCCTCGTCCAGTTAAAGAAAACGCTCCCAAGCAAATTTTTGCTGAAAAACCCGTTTGGAAAACCGCAATGTCGTCATCATCATCATCATCATCAACAAGGGGACTTCCCTCGCCTGACATTCTGGCCCCCTCCCCAAGGGGGCTGCGGGCTACAAGCAAGAGGACGCAAGCTTTGGGCCGGGCCCCCCCCCGGAATTTTTTTCCCATTGACCGGCTTCCCCCTTTCCTCCCTGATGGGATCATAACTGGGGGTCAGAGCAGAGAAAAAAACAAAACCTCTTTGGCCCCTTTGGTCTTTTAAACCAGCCTTCAGACCCCCAAACCCCATTTTTTTTCATCAAAAAAGGGCCCCTTTTTGAAAAAAGGTTTTTCCACAGTGGGGTGCACGAGTTGACAATTTGGGGGGCTTCAAGTTGGGCCCGGGTGCGGTGATGCTGATGACCCCCCCTTTGTGGCCCCGGGCTTTGGGGGGACCCAAGGTTTAAAACGCTGGGGCAGGGTTCAAAACCACTGAAGGACAGATTTTTCGACGCTGTTCGTTACTGAGATTTTACAGGGCGCTGACCCAGCGATGGAAAAGGCCCGACCGTTTCCCCGAACTGGGCGATCCCTGGCATGCGTGTTGTCGCCAGCCTGGAAAGGGGCACCTTCCCCTCCGTACCTCTACTTTCCATGCCTACCCCCCCTTTGGCCCGCTTTTCCACCCGAATTTTGCCCCCAAAGTTTCCCAAAAAATAAAAATTTGAAAAAGGTAGGAAGAGTTTTGGGGAAAATCTTTTAATTTTAAAAAAGGGAAATCACAGCTATTCCCCAAATCCCTCAAAAACAAAACAAAATTGCTGGAAATTTAAAAATAACGGCAAAGAAAATATATCCCAAAAAAGCCCGGCCTGCGCCAAATTTAAAAAACAAATTTTCTGAAAAAGTATTTTGGGTAATAAAAGGTATTTTTGGGGACCTAATCAATTCACCTGGGTGCCCACAAAATTGCTGTATTTTTTAAATTTTTTTGCAAAGTAAAATCTATCCCCAAAAAAGGGGGGCCCTCCCAAAAATTAAAAAACACGTATCCCGAAATGTAAACGGGTAAAACAAGGTATTTTTTGGGGAAACCCTTTTAAATTTACCCCGTGGTGACTAAAAAATTGCTGCATTCACATTTAAGTGCAAGGTGCCTCAATGAACAAAGCTGTAGTGCGCCAAAGTCAAAAAACACGTATCTGTAATGTATTCGGATAATAAAAGGTATTTTTGGCACCTTTCAATTCACCTGTGGTGACTACAAAATTGCTGCATTCACATTTAAGTGCAAGGTGCCTCAATGAACAAATCTGGACTGGGCAAAAGTGCAAAAAACACGTATCTGTAATGTATTCGGATAATACAAGGTATTTTTGGCACCTATCAACCTGTGCTGACTACAAAATTGCTGGATTCTAATTTAACTGCAAGGTGGATATATGAACAAAGGTGGAATGGGCAAAATTGAAAATGAACACCTATCTGAAATGTATACTGATAATTAAAGTGGAGTTTTGCACCTAACAAAGAGACCTGCAGTTACTAGAAAAGATGTGTAAAATTCTCTACCTAACTACATAAAATCTTCCAAATTCTAATCTAACTAAGTTGTAAGGATCACAGCTAACAGTAGAGCTTTCTCTGTGAAGAAATAGATTAATTTAGCTGAGCTGTTTGGACACAAGCAGAGCGCACGTCCTTCTGCTCTGAGACGCTGAGAGACACTGAGGCTGAACAGGAAACGCTGTTCTATGTAAAACGAGGTCATGTGATTTTTCCAGCCAATCGCAACCATACACATCCCAGTCATGACGTCGCACACACATCTCACCCTGCTCTATTCTGTAAGCTGATTTGCTGGCCGCCAAAATGACAGGAAGCGCCGAAAATGGCGCAATCTTAATAGATGATGCACAGATTTTAACCTAAATTATCGCATGATCTAAAAATTTCGATCAACATAAAAACTGTGCCGATTTCAACTTTGTCGATAATAATCGATCAACACTATACTTTATTACTAGTTATTTGAAGAGGCAACAAAATTCACTGGACATATACTAGCAATGATTTCAGTCCCTATTAATGATGAAATAACAGTCATGCATACATCAAAATCACAACAGATGGAAGCAGTGCCAAACACAATCACAGTGCCACCCATTTAATTCCATTTTTTTTCAGCCAGATCTACTCTGATAGAGTGAATCTGAAAATTTGGCACTATACTTCTTTAAATATGCATTTCTAAAAATTGGCTTACCAAATCCAAGATGTTACCATACTGGAATTGTGAAATGCCACCAAAAAATAAGCCAATAGTCCTGTTTTTATAGCGTAACATGTGGTTAATAACAATGCTATTACATTCATTTTTTTCACATCCTATCTGTAGATTTTCAAGGTTGGATGAAGCTGCTACGATGAATGATGCTTTAATTTTTACTGGTCAATGTGCCATGAAAGCTAACTTAAAGACTCATCCTTAACTTGACAAACAGCTCATAAATTCAACACATTCATACATTGATAGCACACCAAGTGCCACCCTGTATTCTCTGCATTATATCTGTATGGCATAAGAAAATGAAGTGCGGAGTTAAAATGTTAAGAAATCATTTTAACAAATCTTAGGAATCCAACCAAAAATGTGTTTTACTACAGTTAATGCAAATGATTATTATTATAGCATTATATCTACTCCCATCTTGCATCTGTGTTTGTTTGGAGTTTTGGAGTTTGCATGGCAACTGCTCACGAACCTTTAAATTCATCTGACCTTGGTTGAGTACCTGAGATAGATAGTCCTTTTTAAATCTCAGATGAATAGGGATCTCTGTGCAGAGTATAGTTTGGGATACTTTCTAGTCCAGTAGTTTTGAACTGTTCTGTTCTTTCCAGTGTCAGTCAGTTGTGTTAGACTGAAGTGTTTCTTGTCTCACTCTTGTTTGATCTAATTTCAGACTTTGTAGCTTTTGAAAAATCTAAATTAGGTGTTTGCCTAGTTTCTGTTGGGCCATGCCCAGGTATCACTTGCTGTATTAAGGACAGCCATTAGCCTAGAGACATATTTGAGAGAAAGGTGTTAGGATGACATCAGGGATAGAGGTTCCAGTGTCAAAAATATTCATAGGGCAAGTTTTTGAGGGATAACGTGAGGACAGTTATTACTTTTTTTTTGTTCCTGGAGTGTGCATGCATTAGAATCTCTAACTTTCTTTGTCTACCAACTGTCCGTTTGTCGAAGCAGTGAGTCTTTTTACTGATTTACTTTGTATTGCCTCTTTTTGTGACTGCTGGTGAACTTATTGTGTTGCTAATTGTTGTTTGGTGTCCACCATCGTCACTACAGGTAAAATTCTCCAACTAAGTATTTGAATCATATTGAAGTAGTTAGGTGCTCTTGTTAAAAAAATAATGTCTGCTAATCATTGAATGGCTCTAGAAGAATAGGAAAGATATAAGAATTGATTAAGTCCATATGAACATAATAGTATACCTCAATATCATATTGATATGGTATCACTGACAAGTCTATGGATGCTATTATGACTGCGAGGGTGTATGGAGCCATACATGATTTGTACGAGGTAGCAACATAGTTTTGTCACTGCCATTATTCGTGTTGTGGCATTCATATCACTGTTTGCTTATTGGTCATCAGTGGGTCTGCTGTAAAGTAGATAATACTTTAAAAACAAGCAAAACATACCTCAGGCTTATATGACAAATAGATGTCAGCACACAACGCTGTACAGGAATGCACAGTCCATCTACATTTTCAAGACTCAGCCTGTGACAAAGATAATAATACTCATTGGTATTACTACATGTGGTCACAGTAATATCTAAGGAAGTTTAGTTTGCGGAAAAAAACTTTTAGATACAGGGATTTTCTAGTGTAATAATGGTTTAATACTATGCAAATGTGGCGATATGTCATCCTTGTGTAGACTTTAACCATGGGCTATTCATCTCTTACATCTACCTACACTGAGTGTTGCTGGATTTTTCAAAGCTTCTTTGTGTGTGTCCTAACTGTGACCTTAATATGTCACACTCAATTGGGGACATCCTTAAAAGCATCATCAGTAAGGGATTCTTCTTCCACATACACACATTCAGTGTGACACATTAAGGTCATAAGCAGGGCTCATTTTTAACTTTAATGATACGGAGGTGGCCAATGAAATGTACATTTTCTCCCTGCACGGTGCATAATGTAGTAATTTAATTAAATTATTCACTTGCATTTTACATTGTTTGCCGTACATTCTTCTTTTTCTGGGAAGTTCCTTGAATTTATTTACAGATGGATTATATCGTTCTAGTGAACCTTTGAATTAGAATACTTTAAATTGCTGGTTTCCCTTTTGTGAAAATGCATTCATTTATTTGGACAGTGTATTAACAGTTCTAGGCTAAAGTTCTCAGGTTACTGAGGTCTTTCCCTTTATCAAGCTTAAAAGATTGTAGGCAATTCAAAACACCTCCTCTCCACCTGTAAACTCACCAGCTGAATACAGATTGTAATTTGTGGCAGCCTGTATTTTGCTTATGCTTCAGAAAGCAGAGGCCATTGTCTGTTGAGGATGTGAAAGCTCATAGTATCCAAATTGTATGACTTTTTGCTTTTTGGAATGCTTTTCGCTTATTAAAGGAGTGACACGGATAATACATCGGGAGGCTTGCTATATATACACATATACACACACCTCCCTAAAACTGATCAATGAAGTTGGATCCAGAATTTTAAAAAAACATTTTTCATATAAACCTTTAATGATAAAAAAAAGACAATCAGAAACCAGTGCTGCAGGTGCACGATGAGATGGCTGAAATGCAAACATACAAAAACCAACCAGCAGCAAAGTGAATATGCCAAGAGATAAACACTGAATATATGAATCATTTCTAGCTGCATTAGAGCTACACTTAATATACTTGAAAAGCTGAGGTTCTTAATACAAATGTTTGATCAAAATGTGAGAGCCCATCCATCAGGAGGAAAGTGGCCACAGTACAAAAGGGAAACACAAAAGTGTATCAGTAGCACTCCACAAACGCTGAGAGACAGTCAAACAATGAATATACAGCGGGTGAAATAAATATTGAACACGTCACCACTTTCTTAGTAAATATATTTCTAAAGGTGCTAGTGACATAAAAATTCTCACTAGATGTTGGTAACAACTCATCAAATCCATGGAGGCAAAGAAGTCAACTTCATTTATGGACTTCTATGGTTTATGTATAATAATTAGAGATAACACAGCGCAAAGGTATTGAACACATTTACTGAAATGTATTTCATAGTTCGTACAAAGCCTTTGTTGGTGATGACAGCTTCAAGACACCTCCTGTATGGAGAATCCAGTGGCATGCATCGCTCAGGTGGGATTTTGGCCAATTCTTATACACAAACACTCTACAAATCCTGAAGGTTGTGTCGGCTCCTTCTATGAACTCTGAACTTCAGTTCTATTCATAGATTTTCTATTGGATTCAGATCAGGTTATTGGCTGGGCCATTCTAGCTGCTTTATTTTTTTTCTCTGAAACCAATTGAGAGTTTCCTTGGCCGCGTTTGGGATCATTGTCTTGCTGAAATGTCCACCTTCGTTTCATCTTCATCATCCTAATAGAAGGCAGCAGATTGTAATCAAGAATGTCTCTGTACATTTGTCCATTCATCCCTCCTTCCATTATATGAAGTTTGCTAGTGACATATGCTGAAAAATAGCCCCACACCATGATGTTCCCACCTCCAAACTTCACTGTTGGTCTGGTGTTTTTGGGGTGATATGCAGTGTCTTTTGGCCTCCAAACATGGCATCCAAAGAGTTCAAATTTGGTCTGATCTGAGCAGACTACAATGTCCCAGTATTTGACAGGTTTGTCTAAATGTTGTAGAACAAATTTTAAAACACACTTAAACATGCTTTCTGCTTAGCAATGGAGTTTTGTATGGTGAGTGTGCTTACAGGCCATGGTGGTTGAGTGCATTACTTATTGTTTTCTTTGAAAGAATTGTACCTGCTGATTCCAGGTCTTTCTGTAGCTCTCCACATTTGGTCTTTGGTTCCTGGAAAACTCTTCTGAAAATTCTTTTCACTCCTCTGCCTGAAATCTTACAGGGAGCACCTGGTTGTTGACAGTTTATGGTGATATTATGTTCTTTCCATTTCTGGATCATGGCACTAATAGTGTTTTTTTAAAACTTCAATAGTTTAGAAGTTCTCTGTTCTGATTAAGAACAGTCTTTTGCCAATCTGCTACCACTCCACCATGGATACAATCCAAAACAGAGTGTAGCTGGTACCTTTATTCCCTGAAAGGTGAAGGCCTGAAAAAGGCACCAAGAGAGGTAAGAATGCACCTTCATCATTTTCTTTAAAATAGTTTTGGATGTTCTGATCATTTTTTTTGGGGGGGGATTGTTTGCATGCGGGAGGGACAGTTTCCATTTTGGCGTGCACGCCACCCCTCCACACAGAGTGTTTTTAATCAGTATAGAGTGTAGCTGGGACCTTTATTCCCTGAAAGTTGGAGAACTGACATCTGAACTGAGGTCACCTTGCTGTTGGTGGGTGGGCCCTCACAGTTTTGATCAAAATTGTGAGCTAAGAACCTCAAATTTTCATGTATCCCAAAGGTAGCAGAAATGCATTTTGAAATAGTTCATATATTCATTGTTTGACTGTCTGTTAGTGTTTATAGTGTACTGCCAATATGTTTTAATTTTTACATTGTTTGCAGCCTACATCATTTATTTTAAATTTGTTTTCGATGTGCTGATCATTTTTGTTTTTGGATGTACAGAATTGGACCTATGCTAAATATCTTTCCTCCCTCAGTACCTTTCCAGGCCTCTAAATTTCTCAGGGAATGAGGGTCCTAGCTAAAAACGGCCTAAATGGACAGGTGTAATACATGACCAAAATAGAGGCAACCACTGTGTACAGCAAAAGAAAAACACTTGACTCCCTGAAAAGACTAGTTCCCCATCTGAACTGAGGTCACCCTGCTGTTAGTGGAGAGGCCCTCAGAATTTGATCAAAATGTCAGAATTTTATAAAAATATGCGCAAGAGCCTCAGATGTATGAGTATTATACATAGCTGTAACACAATTTAAAATAATTCATACTGTATATTCAGTGTTTTTCTGTATCTGAGCACCTGCAGAGTGCTGCTGATTCGTTTCTGTGTGTTTACCTTTAATAATGGAACAAAGGCAAAAGTCAGCTTACGCATTTTGGACATATAGGGCGACATGTATAAAGCTCGCCGGGTCGGGGCGCGCTTTTCCGCTAGTTTTCCGGCGAAATCTGCGCCTGATTTATGTCGGGGCCGGGGCGCGCTCATACATACTATGTAAAGTCCGCCGCGCCTCTCCAGTGTGTTAGGCGCAGTGCGGGGCTGCGCCTGAGATTCGCCGCCCAAGCTAGTGCACTCATACATGCGGGGAAAAGTCCGCCGCGCCTCGCCAGTGTGTGGGGCGCAGTACGGGGACTGAGGCGCGGGGCTGCGCCAAAGATTCGCCGCCGGAGGTAGCGCACTCATACATGCGGGGAAAAGTCCGCCGTGCCTCGCCAGTGTGTGGGGTGCAGTGCGGGGACTTAGGCGCAGTGCGGGGCTGCGCCGAAAATCTGTTCCGATGCGAGACAGGCTGGAAAACAGCGAGAAAATCATCCACATGTACGTGTGAGGTGTCATGAATCATAAAATCGCCTTATTAAAGGTGTTCAACATTCTCAGAAAAGAGTAAGAAACTCCAAAATATAAAGACATAAAACAAAAATCACTTTCCAAAATTCCTAATTCAAGAATTAGGATATTGGAATTGTCGGGAAAATACAGTTAATTCCAATTCTGAAAGCTGTTCTCATTGGTCAGGCCAGAAACCGGCATCTAGTATAGGCGTGACTGTGAACCATTTAAGACCTATAGGAGAAACTATTGACCAACTCAGAATCAAAGGCAGGGACAGTTCAAAATACAGTATAAAATGCAGAAAAGAGCTGATTGGCCTGAGCTGAGCGGGGGCTTTGGCTAGCTCAGCAATCAGAATAGGAGTGAAAAAAAAGAAGACCCATTATATGAAGCCTGATGGAGAAGTTTGAACCAACCCCAAAATCAAAGGCGGGACAGTTCAAAATACAGTAAAATGAGGGAAGAAAGGAGCTGATTGGTTAAGGTAGCGGGGGCTTGGCTATCCCAGCCAATCAGATAGGAGCGACAGAGACCCATTACTTATCCTATGTGAGAACTATTGACCAATCAGAATAGGAGCGACAGAGACCCATTAAAACCTATGGAGAACTATTGACCAATCAGAATCAAAGCGGGACGGGGACAGTTCAAAATACAGAAAAATGACTGAAAAGAGCGACTGGTTAAGCTAGCGGGGGCTTGGCTATCCAAGCCAATCAGAATAGGGCGACAAAGAACCCTTATATCTTGGAGAACTAGTTGACCAATCAGAATAGGGAGGACAAGAGACCCATTAAAACCTATGCGATGACTATTGACCAATCAGAATCAAGGCGGGACAGTTCAAAATACAGTAAAAAGGCAGATTATAGCTGATTGGCTGAGCTTGCGGGGGCTTGGGGACTACCCGGGCAATCAGATACGCGGCTAATTCTTCCATTGTAGTCTATTGAGGGAGATCGGCGAATGCAATCTCGGCGCTCTGCGCCGTGCGGCATAGGAGTATTAATTAAAAAATTTTTTTATTAGTTGTACAATATTCTCCGAAAAAGAGCTGAAAACCCTTCTATAAACATAAATCAATTAAATACCGTAACAAAGCGTTTGTCGCCGAGTACGGCGCTACATAAGGAATTGCAAATAGAGAGGAATTGCGGGAAAACAGTAATCAATTGTGTAAGTATTCTCATTGGTCGGCAGAGCCACGCAATCAGAATTAGGTGACGACAAAGACCCATTTATATCCTATGGAGAAGTTTGGACCAATCAGAATAGGAGCGACAGTGGCCCATTCTAACCTAATGAAGGAGTATTACAGCAATCAGAATAGGAGCGACAATAGTCCCATTATATCTATGGAGAAGTTTTGAACAATCAAAATCAAAGGGGGGGGAAAGTTCACAAAATACAGTAATAAGACTGAAAAGGCTGATTCGGCTGAGATAGTGGTGGCTTGGCTATCCAGCCAATCAGAGCGCGAGCTACTTCTCTCCATGTAGTCTATTGGGGAGATCGGCGCACTGAAATCTTCGGCGCTCAGCGCACGTGCCCGGCAGGGGTGTATTTATAGTTCGGTTCTGCCCTAGCACAAACCTGAATACGCCACCATTAACCAATTTAGCTTACCACGCCCTTACTAAAGCCCCGCCCACTAACAACATGTAAAGCTCAAGGAGAAAGCATAATTGAAGGGTTGCCGTCACCCTAGCTTTTCTTAGATTGTTGGAGACACCTATTCAGCAACCAGTGTAGATTGGAGATGCTCAACTGTGCCTGCAACCTAACACCATTAAACTTAACCAATAAAGCACACTTGGCAGCTTAAAGGGAAGATGTCACCAAATTTTTTACTTTATTTATTAAATCAAGACCCCCAATACATATTATTTCTTCTTTGTCATTTTTATTTATCCAATTGTTGATTTCTTTGTTTGGTTGTCTGTATATTGATTATGGGGACGGCCCCCCTTATTGCATGAACTGCTTTAGCGGCATTTGGAGAGATGCTTTGTACAGCAGCTTATGAAATAGGAGCCTTGTGAATGGTTCAGACCCATTGATTTATATAGGAAAGTTTCTAGGCAATTTTCTGTGTCCTGGAAAACAAATTCAGTGTGCATGGAGAGGAGTGGGTGAGCTGTGGAAATTCTATGTGATGTTGGAATGTGTTATCTCTTCTAATTGGTGTCTTATTTCAGTTTGACTTGCTTGTGTGATAATGAGAGATACTGGCTTGGCTAAGTTCCTTTTTTGCTTTCTCAGGACTCGGTGGGTCAAAAGCAAATTGAGGATTTGATAATCAGGCAGAGGGTGCTTTGGGGTTCTCAGCCCCTTTCCAATAATGGCCTTGTGAGTGTGCCTGATTAATGAGCAGACACTGAAAATTGTTCATTATAGAATTAGGAAGGTCAGACTTTTATTAGGCTAGTGGCCCAGTGAAATACTGAAGGATTTTAATAATTATTATAAAATATTGATGTGATATTAAAAAAAAGCAAAAAATGTGTTTCACATAAACACACAAGTTAAACAGTATGTAATTTTTGATGACACATTGATGATAGAGATGGGCGAATTTCCCGAAATTCGTTTCGTTCACTTCGCCGAATTTCTCGGCAAAAAATAACTTTGTTCCGAATTACTTCGGGACGAATCACGTTTAAAAAACAGCTATTTCCAGGCTGTCACTGTGCCTGCTGGGTGCTGTAGAACATTTGTGCCATGCTTAAATATGCAGTGGAGCTTGGTTATGGTCTTCATCACAATGTTGTGTTTAGTTTGACACGCACATGACTGCCGCCCGCTCTTAGAATCGCTTCACTATAAAATTCCCTGGGCATTAAGAGGGCAAAACTGACCAAAAAACTGAAGCGGGAATGTTGCCGATAAAGTCAGACAGTGGGCACAATGACATTTCTTGATGGTGGCAAAAACAGGTATAGGCCCAGGAAGTGGCACAATGACTCAGTGTGGAGATCAGAGCAGCAAGCAGATGAGGTCAGACAAGTGGCACAATGAACAGAGTGTGTAGGTCTCGGCAGGCAGGGCCACGGAGCAGCAGCATGCGGGTCAGGGTCCAGTGGCACAATGACAACATGTTGGTAGGTAACGCAAGCAGCCACAGAGCAGCTAGATGAAAGGTACAGGACGTGGCACAATGACACAGTGTGTAGGTCACGGGCAGCGCCACAAGCAGCAGATGAGTGAGGCAGTGACAATCACATTTCTGGAGGTTGCAAAAAAACGGAGTAGGCCAACAGACTGGTACAAGTGGATCAAGTGTGAGGTCCGGCGAGCAGCTCATAGCTGCAGCATGAGTTCATAGGCAGTGGCACTATCACTTTCTGGAGGTGGCAAAAACAGGAGTAGGCCACTGAGTAGGGACAATGACACAGTTTGGAGGTCACGGCAGCAGCACACTAGCATGCAGATGAGGTCAGACCGTGCCACAATGACACAGTGTGTAGGGTCACGCAGAGCCCACAGCACAGCATGGTGTCAGAAGTGCACATTGACACGAGTTGTGGAGGTCACGGCAAGAAGCCACAGCAGCTGCATGAGGTTGGTGTCAGACAGTGGGCACAATGGCCTCAGTGTGGTGGTTCATGGCAGCAGCCACAGCAGCAGCATGAGGTCAGGCAGTGGACAAAGAAATTCTGGAGGTGGCAATAACAGGGGAGTAGGCCACGAGTGGGTACAATGGACATCAGGTGTGGAGGTCAACGGCAGCAGCCACGCAGCAGCAGAGGTCGGGACAGTGGCTCACAATGACACACTGTGTTGGTCACTGGAAGCAGCCAACAGCAGCAGCAGTCATGAGTGTCTGACAGTGGCCACAATGGGACACAGTGTGTTGTCCCGGCAGCAGCCACAGCAGCAGCATGAGGTTCAGGCAGTGGCACAATCACATTTCTGGGAGGTGGCAAAAACACGAGTAGGCTACAGGTGGGACAAGGACACAGTGTGGAGGTCACCCGGCAGCAGCCACAGAAGCAGCATGAGGTCAGACATGGAACAATGACATTCTGGAGGTGGCCAAAAAACAGGAGTAGGCTACAGAGTGGGACATTGACACGTGTGGAGGGTCACGGAGCAGACAAGCCAAGCAGCATGTAGGTCAGCAGTGGGCACTATCACTTTCTGGAGGTGGAAAAATCAAGAGTAGGCAACAGAGGTGGGGCAATGACACGGTGGGTGGAGGTCACGGCAGCAGCCCACAGCAAGCAGCATTGAGGTCAGACAGTGCAAAATGACACAGTGTGGATCGGTCACGCAGCAGCCACAGCAGCAGCATGGGTTCGGCGTGCACAATCACATTCTGGAGGTGGCAAAAAACAGGAGTAGGCACAGAGGTGGGGTTAAATGACACAGTGTGGAGGTCACGGAGCAGGCCAAAGCAGCAGCATGAGGTCAGACAGTGGCACAATGACACAGTGAGTAAGGTCACGGCAAGCAGCCACAGCAGCAGCATGAGGTCAGGGGCAGTGGCAACACCCACAATATGAGGTGGCATAACAGGAGTAGACACAGAGTGGGGCAATGACACAGTGTGGAGGGTCACCGGGCAGCAGCCTAAGCTTAAGCATGAGGTCAGACAGTGGCACAATGGAACAGTGTGTAGGTCACGCAGCAGCCCACAGCGCAGCAGGAGGTCAGGCAGTGTACAATCACATTCTGGAGGGTGGCAAAAACAGGAGTAGGCCACAGAGATGGGACAGATGATCACAGTGTGGAGGTCACGGACAGCAGCCACAGCAGCAGCATGAGGTCCAGACAGTGGCACAATGACACATTGTGTAGGTCACGGCAGCTGAGCATGAGGCCCAGAACAGTAGCACAATCACATTCTGGAGTGGCAAACTGTAGTAGGCACAGAGTTGGCACAATGATCAGAGAGTGGAAAGGTGACGGGGCAGCAGATGAGGTCAGACAGTGGCACAATGACACAGTGTGTAGGTCACGGCAGAATCCACGGGCAGCAGCATGAGGTCAGGACAGTGGCACCAATGACATTATCGAGGTGGCAAAAAAAATACAGGAATTAGGTCACAGAGTGGCACAATGACACAGTGTTTAGGTCACGGCAGCAGCACACAGCAGCAGCATGAGGTCAGACGTGCACAATGACATTCTGGAGGTGGCCAAAAACGGGAGTAGGCCACAGGGGGGAAAAAAGGGAGGGGGGGGGGGGGTGGCACAATGACAGAGAGTGGTAGGTGAACGGTGGCAGCAGCTTGAGGTCAGACAGTGCACAATGACATTCTGGAGGCAGGCAAAACTGGAGTAGGCCAAAAGTGGCACAATGACAGAGACGAGGAGGTGACTCGGTGGCAGGGAGCAACAGCATGAGGTCAGAGAGTGGCACAATGACCACAATGTGGATTATAATGGCACCAGCAAACTAGACAGCAATGAGGTCAGGACAGTGGCACAATGACAGTGTGTGGGGTGGGCTGGCAATACCAGTCTCCTGGTAAAGATGGTTGGTGGCAGATGGAAAACTGTCAGCAGATGTGTGGCATCCAGGCGGGTGGCGGGCATCAGAATAGTGGGCTGAGGCAGGTAGTTTGAACCCAGTTCATTTCTCACAGTTTAGGGTGAGGCGTCATTGGGCTGATGTACGTCTGAGCTAAGGCATTGGTGTGTGGAACATCTGCCAATCCATTGCTGATTCATCTTGAAATGGTTCAGTCGTTCCACATTTCCGTGGACAAGCGGGTTCCTCCTAGGTGGTAACAATGGCCCCGCCGAACTGATCACCCCACCTCTAATGCCACACTACTGGGACGGGCAGGACAGCTTCTCCACTTGCAAACTCGGCAAGTTGCGGGCCACACATCCAGTTTGGCTGCCCAGTAGTCCAGCGGATCTGATTACTGGGGTGGCAAGAAGTGCTTTCCAAGTAGGCCTCCACCTGTTGGTTCAGGGTTGCTCCAGGTCCTGCTGGTGCTGCTGGCGACTTGCCCTCCTCACTAGGCGGGTGAAGGAAAGCTGCTCATCAGTGACTCCAGAATTAGGTTGCTGCTGATGGAGCTAGGTACTGCTCGACCCCCTCACCTTCACCCGGCAGCGCGGAGTATTACGTGAGCGCTGAGGAACCCCCACGGTCAGACCTGTCAGAGGAGGGAACGATGCCGCCACATGTGGCAGCGGCCAACTGACTACGCAGGATTTCCCTATTGTATTTGGTGTTTGTCCTCCTCTCAATAGCTGGAATTAGGCTCCCATTTTGGACCGGTAGCGAGTGGTCAATTAGGGTGGAGGGCCAGAAGTCATCCCTCTAGGCCTGAATGCTGACTATTCGGCTCGTCCACTAGCCAGCAATCAGATGATGCGGGCCATTACTCCACAAATGACTCTGAGGGGCTCCCTGCCTTCATCTCACTGGTATACTGCCCGGTGCTTTCGGAGGTTCATCTTGCTCGTCTTCTCCTCATCTCCATCTAGCTCCTCCAGCTGCTCCCTGACTCCTCTCTCTTGTCACCTGGGTTAGAATACCATCATTTCACCAGACAATGTCCTCCTCCTAACCTGCCCAGACAGTTTTTTCAGCATCTGTTCCAGGACATGAAGCAGTGGAATGGTTATTCATCCCGTCAGTCTGGCGCCTGACCCCAAATAACGTTCGCTCCTCTCGAATGGCGCTCAAACAAACGGCAGGTGTCACGCATAATGCTGCCACTGGCTGACATCAAAGTTACACAGGGGTGTTACTTCTGTCTGCCTGGATCATCAAAAATATCTTTAATGGCCTTTTCTCTTGTTTCATTACAGTTGGTCCACATGTGCAGGCTGGATTCCAACGGGTGGAAACATGCATATCAGAGTGTGTTGGGGGAGGCTTTTTGCCGCTGCAACTCCGAGGAGGGTGGTTGTTCCTGGCTTTGTACGAATGGATAAGTGCATGCACAGTTTCCTGGCATTTTCAGAATGTTTGAAGTTCGGTGGAAGACTTCAGGAACTTTTCAAACCAGATTGAAACACTCTTGCCGCCTTGCAGGCGCATGGACCATCCCTCTCGGTGCAGCCGCGGGGACAACCATGGTACTCCATTGTCATCACATTGTTCCGATTTGCAGTATGGCGCGGAAGAAAGCCATACATCGATTTCTTTGCTGCATGACGCGGAGCATTTCTCTCCTGTGTGAACTTCGATTCGCCCAAGGAAGCCAGGTGTAGGAATGCATGACACCGCTGTGGCCCTACACATGTGGTATGATGGGGAGCAGTACTTGTGGAGGCTGAGATGGTTGGTGGAGGTTAGGGAGGAGGCGGACATTGGCGTTAGGAAGCCGCAGTTTGACAACGTGGGGAGAAAGCTGGCGTTCCTGTCCAAGTTGTTGGTGATGCCTGGGCCGGAGCACCATTCACCACAGTGGGCCGTTAAAGGACATGTACTGGACCTGCCGTTAGTTTACAGCTCCAAGACGTATCCGCGCGTGCCGTGCACCTTGGAACAAACCGATAAGTCAAGGACTGGCCCATCTGTTCTACAGTATTTATGAAGTGCTGGTACTGCCTTTTTGGAAAAGGAAAATTACGGCCTGGGGAACTTCCATCTCGGCTTGGCTCAAGCCATTAGTTCTTGAACGGTGAAGAGTCCACCATTTGAAGGGGGGGACTGCAGTACCAACAACTTTGACAGGAGCACGGTCAAGTGCTGGCACCTTAGGATGGTTGGACGCTATACTGTTGTCTCATTTGCAAATAGCCTCGCTGATACGACTGCTGGCGCCGATGTAGTTGCGAGGTAGGAGCAGGAGCTTCTGGACGGGAGTGATGTCAAAGAGAAAAAGCTCCCATTCTGCAGTGGTGGGTGGAGCCTTCGAATGGACTGCAATGGCTTGCGTGGCCACTGGGCGTGCTGCTGCTGCTGTTGCTTGCGGCGGCAGGATGGACCACCACATCTGAGGGGGGGGGGGCCACGTTTCTCACCAGGCCACGGATGGTGACGCTGCATGGTTGACGCGCAGGCCGTCGGTGCAACGTTAGTTCCCTGGCCACGCTTCAATTTTATGCTTACAGATCTTTCATTTACCCATTATTCGGCTCATCCGGTGTCTTAGCAAAGAACTGCCACACCGCATAGTATCAGATTTCTACCCCAAACGGCTCCGCACTGAGTGGGACTACTGCCCACGTTCGTTGACCTCGCTGAGCCCCTGTGCCGCTTACTTTCTTGAACGCTGCGTAAGGGGGTTTTTTACCCGGGCCGCTTGGCACCGAACTCACACTGCTGCTCAATCCTGCGGACTCACGGCCAAACGACCCACTTGCTGGCTGCGCCTCGCTGCCTGTGCGCAAGCTGACGCCCTCTTCACTCCTGGCGATGATGAAAGCCCTTGCCTCAACCGGCTCCAAGTGACGCTCGGCACTCATATCATTATTTGTGTTCATCGTCACTGCTGTCATCATCAGCAGGTCTTCATATGTCAGAGGCTGACCCTCACAACATGACCTCCAATGCCACTCTCAACACATTCTATACTTTGCTGCCTACTGAAAGAAGCCGGAGATATTGCCCCATTTCTCGCTGCCAAGTAGCTGTGATTGCACCTCCTCAAATTGTTTATTCTCGCTATATAGTCCGCGCTGAGCCAGGACCACATAGTAGATCTCTGGCTGAGGGAACCGGATGGGTACAGAGGCGGGTTGAGGACAGGTTGAGGGCCGCTGACCCGCTTCCCGGGCAATGCCAACTAAGGGTTGTGTCTTGACGTGGGGCTCAACCGACTCTTGGCTGGGGTTTGTCAGAATGTAATCTGGGAGGAAGTGGATGACTAGTCAAACCAATCAAGAAACCCTTGGGTTGCTAGTTCAGTCACGGCGCTAGATGACAGCATGGCAGTTATGGCACTCACTGAGTGACTCTTGCTGCGAAGTCCCCTTGCTGTGCTGCAACCAGGGCTGTTCCAGGATGTTTGTGCCACTGCCACACTCGAGGTGCAGAGGCCTGCCACCTCTCTGTCGGACATACTGTTTGTTCTAAAATGTACAGATCACTGTTTGTGATCGGAAGATATCTGTATATGATAAATACACATCCGTAGTGACGCCAAATGAACCCCAGTAACAAGCTGGTAAACCCGTGATATAAATTGCGCTCCACAAATGGGCAGGAAAAATTGACCTTGTATGTTGCCGTTTAAAAATCTGTGTTTTTTAAATGAATATAAAAGCACAAACAGGCTTAATTTAAACCTTCGGATATGAATTATGCTACAGAATTTTTCTGTGGCGGTGAAAAAACAAAGTTTCTATTACTGAGTACAACTGCAGAACAACGTTTAATTAACCCCTGGATGTAAAATTGCGCAAAACAATTGAGCAACCACAAACTACTAGCTTTGTAGCGTGTTACAATTGCGTGTTTTCTACACCACACAACAAGAAATAAAAATGTAATTAACCTTCGCTTGTGAATTATCCTACAGGAAAAATGTAAAATTTTGGCGTTGAAAATGACGGTTTCTTGGGATCACCACAGCTAAATAACAACGCTTAATTAACCCCTGGATGTAAATTGCACCAAACAATTGAGCCACCACAAACTAGTAGCTTTGTAGCGTGTTACAATGGTGTGTTTTTTACGCTATACAACAAGAAATAAAATTGTAATTACCCTTCGCTTGTGAATTATGCTACAGGAAAAATGTATATATTTTGGCGTTGAAAATGAGGGTTTCTTGGGATCACCACAGCTGAATAACAACGCTTAATTAACCCCTGGATGTAAATTGCGCCAAAGAATTGAGAAAGCCAAAAATTAAGTGGTATTTGTTTTTGTAAAAACGCTGTTTCTTTAAATGAATAAACAGGAACTGGCTTAGATCCCCTTGGATATTCATATGTGCTGTGAGCAGATATGATTTAAATGTATATGCAGCTGCAGTGGCCCACACACTGGATTTCAGATCCAATACCCAAAAAAATCAGAAATAGAACGTTAAGAGAAGCAGTCTAGAGACAAGCTGAGACCCCCCAAAAAAATTTCGCTGTATAAAAATCAGTTCTTCAGTAACAATCAGCCGCGGGGAGCACCTTCCCTGATCAGTACAGTGAGAGCGGGATGAGCTCCCAGCGTTTGCGCCCGGACTTTTATAGTGCGGTGACGTCACAGAAACCGCCGGTCTCTGATTGGGTTTTATCTTGCACATGTCATGCAGGCTATGCCCTTCTTCCTCCCAGAGTGCTTGCCCTATTGTAGCGCATGTGCTCCGCAGCCATTTTTCAATCAAAAGCACACTTCGTTCACCCGAAGTCCCCCAAACTTAGACTTCGTTCAGCACCGAAGTTTTCCTGAAATTCTACATGAATTCCACTTCGTTAGAATCAATTCGCCCATCTCTAATTGATGAAACTAACTTGCACTACTTTGGACATCTATGTCACAATTACGTAACTTTGAATAAAATACATTAAAGAAGAAAAACAGTGCATTTATTTTATTGTTTTTTCCTCACCAACAACATGGTAAAATCAATAAAAACATTACATAATAATGGCTATAAGCAATAATAAATAACAATAATAAATAATACTGTTAATAAATACAGTGGGCAAAAAAAAGTATTTAGTCAGCCCCCAAATTTTAAAAAATTCCCACTTAAAACTATGAGAGAGGCCTGTAAGTGACATCATAGGTCGACCTCAACTATGGGAGCCAAAATGATAAAACAAATCCAGAAAATCATTGTCTGATCCGGAAATAATTTTTTTTTCAACTTATAGTGGAAAATAAGTATTTGGTCACCTACAAACAAGCAAGATTTCTGGCTCTCACAGATCTGTAACTTCTTCTTTAAGAGGCTCCTCTGTCCTCCACTCATTACCTGTAGTAATGGCACCTGTTTGAACTTGTTATCAATATAAAAGAAACCTGTCCACAACCTCAGTCACACTCCAAACTCCACTATGGTGAAGACCAAAGAGCTGTCTAAGGACACCAGAAAAAAAACTGTAGCCTTGTACCAGGCTGGGAAGACTGAATCTGCAATAGGCAAGCCGCTTGGTGTTAAGAAATCAACTGTGGGAGCAGTAATTAGAAAATGGAAGACTAATAGTCCACTAATAATCTTCCCCGATCCGAGGCTCCAGCAAGATCTCACGCCATGGGCTCAAAATGATCACAAGGATGTTGATCAAAAATCCAAGAACCACACGGGGGGGGGGGGGGGGGGACCAAGTTAATGACCTCCAAAGAGATGGGCCCAACCTAACAAAGGCAAACCTTTTAACAACAAAGCCGCCATGGACTTAGATCCTGCAGTGCCAGAAGTGTCCCCCTGCTTAAGCCAGTACATGTCCGGGCCGGTCTGAAGTTTGCTAAAGAGCATTTGGATGATCCAGAGGAGTATTGGGACAATGTCATATGGTCAGATGAAACCAAAGTAGAACTGTTTGGTAGAAACACAACTGTGTGGATGAGAGAGAATGCTGAGTTGCATCAAAACAACACCATACCTGCTGTGTTGTATGGGGGAGGTAACATTATTCTTTGGGGCTGTTTGTCCGCAAAGGGACCAGGACGACTGATCTGTGTACATGAAAGAATGAATGGGGCCATGTATCATGAGATTTTGAGTGCAAACCTCCTTCCATCAACAAGGGCATTGAAGATGAAACTTGGCTGTGTCTTTCAGCATGACAATGATCCCAAGCACACCGCCAGGGAAACGAAGGAGTGGCTTCGTATGAAGTATTTCAAGGTCCTGGAGAGGCCTAACTCCATAGAAAACCTTTGGAGGGAGTTGAAAGTCCGTGTTGCCCAGTGACAGCCCCAAAACATCACTGCTCTAGAGAGACCTGTAGGGAGGAATGGGCCAACATCCCAGCAACAGTGTGGGCCAACCTTGTGAAGACTTACAGGAAACGTTTGACCTCTGTCATTGTCAACAATGGATATATAATAAAGTATTGAGTTGAATTTTTGTTATTGACTGAATACTTCTTTTCCATCAAAATTTGCAAATAAATTCTTTCCAAATCAGACAATGTGATTTTCTTGATTTGTTTTATCATTTTGGCTCTCATAGTTGAGGTCAACCTATGATATCAATTACAGGCCGCTGTCATCTTTTTAAGTGGGAGAACTTGCACAATTGGTGGCTGAATAAATACTTTTTTTCCCTACTGTAGGAACAACAACTAGTGCAAATACGACATGTTTTGTCTGATCTGGTTTATCTTCAATAAGAACAACATCAACATCAACAGCAACCTGGTATAATATAATGGGTATGGAAAGTATTAAGACCACATTTCCACATTTTTCACTCTTTGTTTCATTGCAGCCATTTTGTAAGGTCCAAAAAGACCTCACAGCTCACAGTGCATGTCAGAGCACATGAGAATCATGAGGTCTAATTAACTGCCCAAGGAGTTCAGACAGAATTGTGGCAAGGCACAGATCTGGCCAAGATTACCAAAGAATTTCCACAACACCCAAGTTACCTAAGAGCACAGTGGCCTCCATAATCCTAAAATGAAGGAAGTTTGGGACAACCACAACTCTTCCTCGACCTGGCCGTCCAGCCAAACAAAGCAATAGTGGGAGAAGAGCCTTGGTGAGAGAGGTGAAGAAGATCCCCAAGATCACTGTGGCTGAGCCCCAGAGACGCAGGAGGGAGATGGGAGAAAGTTCTACAAAGTCAACCATCACTGCATAAATAGTGCTTGAAACTCAAAAAAAGTGACTTGAGCATTAATAATTGTCGAGGGCAGACTTTTCGCTCTTGTCTTCAGATATTGTAGATAAAGCATTAATTATTTCTTTGAAATCCTGGTTCTGACTGCGACAGGCCTCCTCACGAGCCGACCAGCGTGTCTCTGACAATCTTTTTACAGTTAAAGTTCCAGAAACCGAAGCTAACTGTTTCTGTAGAACTTCCCACCGACTTGTGGAGGCTGTAAAAAAAAAAACATACAGATGCTGCAGAAGTTCAAAGAAAGAACATGCTTCCTTACAGCTCTCAGCAGCACATGTCCCAACTAAGTTTAGGGAATGTGCAGAGCAGGGTATATAAACAGCAAGTGGATTAATTTGTTTTATTCATGCTTGTAGACCACTGTATTGACCAGCAACATTGCTGGCATTGTCATAAGGGCCTTATGATAAGGCTGCCCTCAACAAATATCAATATTCAAGTCATACATTTTCAGTACTTCAAGCACTGTTTCTGCAAGCCTTTCTGAATGATGTCCAGGATTTGGAATAAAATATAGAAGTTGTTCAATGGGAATGCCATCTTCTTTAACATAACGAATTATAAAAGGTAGTTGGTCGATATGGGAGATATCAGGAGTAGAATCAATAATGATTGAGAAATATTTCTCATCTTTAATTCCTTTCACAATGTTTCTGGTAACTTCATCGGCCACAAAGGCCACAAACAACAACTTATTAGCCATAAAATTCTGTTAGCAAGTATAAAAAAACAGTTCAGAAATTTCTTTGACCACAGAACACCTAATATAGTAAGTTTAGTTCAAAATATAACAGCACCTATCTATTTGTGTAGATTTTCTTTAAAGCAGATTCCACATTGTAATCAAATTAGATGTGTGGAACGCAAGAGTCTGCTGCCAGTTCCACACATTTGCTCCGATTACAAGGTGATATCTGCTTTAAAGTAAATCTACACAAATAGATAAGTGTTGCTATATTTTCCATTATGCTAATTAAATTAGGCGTTATATGGTCAAAGAAATTTCAGGACTTTTGCTATACTTACTAAAAAATGTTATGGCAAATAAGTTTTTGTTGCCTTTGTGTACTACATATGAATAGAGAGGAGTCAAAGGGAACTCTACCCAATAGGCCTGCTATATCTACAGCACTACTTTCATATTAAGCAGACTTTGTGTTATATTTAACTTCATCAGTCATAACATTAATGAATTGCTCACAGGTGGCAAAATAGAGGTATGATGTTTCTTCCTTCCCAGTGTTCCCATATCGAGTAATGTGGTCAGATAGAAAAGGGTTATACTCTGCTATGACTTCCAGTAGCATTTCAAAGTAAACTATCATTGCAGCCCTCAACCATTCAGAGCTTTATGGCCGAGTGTGCTGACGGAAGCCTCTCCTCAGTGCAAGACATATGAAAGCCGCATACAGTTTACAAAAAAACACATGAAAGTCTCCCAGACTATGAGAAATAAAATTCTCTGGTCTGATGAGACAAAGATTTAACTTCTTAGTGTTAATTCTAAGTTGTGATGAAAACCAGGCCCTGCTCTTCACCTGCCCAATACATTCCAAACTGTGACACATGGTGGTGGAAGCATCATGAAGATGACATGAAGACTGTTTGCAATTGAAGGAAAGATGAATGTGGCCAAGTACTGAGATATCCTGGATGAAAACCTCTTCCAGACGCTGTGGACCTCAGAGTGGGCCAAAGGTTCTTCTTCCAACAAGACAATGACCCTCAGCACACAGCTAAAATAACAAAGCAGTGGCTTCAGAACAACTCTGTGCCCATTCTTGACTGGCCCAGCCAGAGCCCTGACCTAAACGCAATTGAGTATCTCTGGAGAGACATTATTTTTAGGTGTTCACCATACAACCTGAGAGAATTGGAGAGGATCTGTAAGTAAGAATGGCAGAGGTTCCCAAAATCCACGGTTGAAAAACTTGTTGCATCATTCCTTCTCAATAAGACTCATGGCTGTACTAGCATAAAAGGTGCTTCTACTCAATACTGAGCAAAGGGTCTGAATACTTAGGACCATGTGATATTTCAGTTTTTCTTGTTTAATAATATCTCAAAAATATTAAAATTTTTGCTTTTTCCTCTCAAGATAGGGGGGCAGAGTGTGCATTAATGTGCAAAAAAAAACAAAAAAACTTTTTTGATCTTACCAAATGGCTGCAATGAAACAAAGAGTGAAAATTTTAAAAGGGGTCGCTTTCTGAATACTTTCCGTGAAATTAGTAAATATTTTGTAGAATCTTTAAGCAAATTTCCTCAAAAATGTTAGGCAGTATACATTTTTACATTCTATGAAGATATGTAAAACTTTTTACGACGTGCTTTTTGGGCTGCAAATTGGTCAATGAGGTTATCGTAATTCAGACTTTTCACCAGATCATTTGCAATTGCGAACAAGGCCAGAGCATTTAGGCGATCTTCCCTCATGCTAGACCTCAAATAATTTTTAATTCACTTAAATGCTGAAAAAGAGCGTTTTGCTGGAGTGCACAAAAACATTCTCAGTGCAATGTCCACATTAGGATAAATGTTATGAAGCTCCTCTTTACGGATCTTCTGGAGAATGCTGCATTTGTCTTTGAGGTTTAAAAAATGTCCACGCAAATGTAGGCATTCATCAATGAAGTCAGGTGCCTCAAGGTCAGTTTTGTAAACTTCCACAAGTTTCAGAGCTTGTTCACGTACAGCAGAAATTTCCATTTGTGTTAATTTTGAAAAAAATTCAAATTTTTTAAAATATTCCTTATAGGAAGACTTCCTCCGCTCCAGCTCAGACAGTAGATTGTCACAGAGGACAAAGTATGTATTTATCTTAAAATTTTTTCGAATATCTTCTTGGGATTCACTACTGCCTTTGTGCTTCCTTTTTCTAAATCGGAGATAATATTCTTTCACACTTGATTTACTCAAGGCATTTGATTCAAATGTGTCAAACATCTCCCGGATTTCCCTAACATATTGTAAAAGAGAGTCATACAGTTCTATGACGGTACTAACATCTATATCTATATTTTGTAATTTTCTGCTAACAGCTTGAAATCTTTCCAAGATGGATCCCCAAAAGCTTGCCATGAATACTGTTTCCAAACGTTCGAGCTGATTAAGTAGCTCATCAGCGCTACATCTTGTTGCAGACTTTTCATTCTTGTCTTCTGATATTGTAGATAAAGCATTCATTATTTCTTCAAAATCCCGGTTAAGACTGCGACAGGCCTCCTCACGAGCCGACCAGCGTGTCTCTGACAATCTTTTTACAGTTAGGCCGTGTTCACACGGCTTATTCCCGACGGATTTGTGCGCTCACAAATCCGCCATGAATAAGGGGCGGGACCGGAGCGTGGCGGGGGTGCCGCTCCCCAGCCCCATAGACAATGCATTGTTTAAGGCTTGTCCGCACCGTAAATAATGTGCATGTCACTTTCTCCCCCCGCAGCGGATTCGCCGAGCGGGGAGGAGCGACGGAATCCACTGTTCTATATGAGAGCAGTGGATTACCGTAATTACTCAGACGGATTGGCGCCGTACTGCAGCGAAAATCCGGCATGCAGTACGGCGCCAATCCGCGGCAAAATAAGCCGTGTGAACGAGGCCTTAAAGTTCCAGAAATCGAAGCTAAGTGTTTCTGTAGAACTTCCCACCGACTTGTGGAGGCTGTAAAAAAAAACATACAGATGCTGCAGAAGTTCGAAGACAGAACATGCTTCCTTACAGCTCTCAGCAGCACATGTCCCAACTAAGTTTAGGGAATGTGCAGAGCAGGGTATATAAACAGCAAGTGGATTAATTTGTTTTATTTGTGCTTGTAGACCACTGTATTGACCAGCAACATTGCTGGCATTGTCATAAGACTGTCCTCGGCAATTATTAATGTTCAAGTGATACTTTTTCAGTGTTTCAAGCACTGTTTCTGCAAGTCTTTCAGAACGATGTCCTGGATTTGGAATGAAACACAGAAATCGTTCAATGGGAATGCCATCTTCTTTAACATAACGAATTATAAAAGAGAGTTGGTCGATATGGGAGATATCAGGATTAGAATCAACAATGATTGAGAAATATTTCTCATCTTTAATCCCTTTCACAATGTTTCTGGTAACTTCATCAGCCATAACATTAATGAATTGCTCACAGATGGCAAAAGAGAGGTATGAAGTTTTTCCTTTCCCAGGATTCCCATATCGAGTAATGTGGTCAGATAGAAAAGGGTCATACTCTGCTATGACTTCCAAAGTTGTCATTCCTTCCTCTAAAGGCGAGGCCATGTGTATCAAGTGCCCTAACCACAGACAACTCTTTTTAAAACATTTCTCCAATAATTAATTTCACATGTCAACTCTTCATTTAGGATTTTATTTATTTTTCTTAATTTGCTTCCTCTTGTGTGAAATGAGAGCACACATGTTTTATGCTCCATTGAACGCTCATGCTCATTTAGTCTTTGGGCACAATTTTTCCAATCATTAAAGCCATCTAGTGCAATAGTTGTTCTTCCACCAAAAAGTCGACACAGGGCACAGAAAAGCCTTCCTGTACTTTCTGAATACACCAGATATGGACGTGCTTTCTTTTCTTTATTTACTAAATGTTTTTCAAACATATTTGTTGTCAGCATCCTGAACTTGGTGCCATATTGCCTCTTTGAATTAGAGAAGTCAGCATCCAAATTTTGATTGAACCCATTGACGGCCACATAATCTCTAGTGGCATCATCTAGCAGCCATTCTGTGGGATCATTGCTAATTCCTGGCAGTATTGTTGTCTCCTCTCCCCCGAAACATCCTCCTCAGGAAGATCAGTCTCCTGTTGAGCAGTATAAACCTCATGCTCCTGTCTGGTGTCATCACTGATATCCATAACATCTTTTTCCTGTTCTGTAATGTCAGGCAAAGCACTACTTGTGTTAGGAGTTTCATGCTTGGAAAAGAAAGTTTCAATTTTCACTGACTTTTCTATCTCTTTTGCAGTTTTAAAGCTTCTTTCTCTAGCATGTTTTCTATATTCTGCCCCACTGAGTCTTTTCCGCCCATCACTCATGTTAAAAATAAAAAAATCTGTAAAAATCTAAAAAAGAAGAAAAATGTATTTGCTGGAGACTGATATACAGCACCAAATGTTAAAATAAGTTAATTGCATGGCTCCATGAAAGCCATGGAGCCATGCAAAAAAAAAAAAACAGAATAGAAAAATATGCTACCTGGATAAGAGGATGCTCAATTTCAGCTTTCAGGGGCGCTCTCTGTTGTGCTTTGCTGTTCCTCTACTTTTTTGCTTTTATGTTCCCTTGGTTATAAATGCTGAGCGGTGGAGAAATAAGAATCAACCTGTTAGCGACTATGGGCTACACGTGGATTTTTCCTATTCTAGGCCATCCCGTTCTGCAAATCCATGCCTTACCTATTCCACCCTCAATTAGCTTGTTCCTTAATGTGTAAGAATTTATTGTGTGTATATAGTTCTGTAATAAGAGTGTAATGTGTATAACATTCTGCATTAAGAAAGAAAGGTGTAGGTAATGCTGTAATAAGAATGCAAGGTACAGTGTGACAAACAATACTGCCAATGTAGGAAAAAAAAAAAAAAAACATTTTTATAAGCGGTTTAACATCTGGTTTACAATACCTGGATCAGAGGATGCTCAATTTCAGCATTCCGGGGCGCTCTCTGTTGTGCTGTTCCTCTGCTTGTTTGCTCTTTTTTTTTTTTATATTGGGTATAAATGCTGAGGGGGGGCGAAATGAGAAGCAAATTGTTAGGGACAGTTCCCACGGCTGATTTGGGCACAGATTTCAGCTGTACTGCGTGCCGTAGTACGGCTGAAATCCGTTACTGTCATTATGGTAATCCACAGTTCTCATAGAGAACTATGGATTCCGTCTCAATTGTGTCAATTATTTACGGCGTGTACACGCCGTGAATAATGACTACTGTTTATGGGGCCGGCGAGTTGCCGGCCCCCCGCCCTTGCTGCACGGCAGCCGACATAATTGCGGGGCGAAATCCATCCCCGCAATTACATCGGCTATAAGCTGTGTGAACTGGCCCTTAGGGTATGTTCACATGGCTTATTTTGGGACGCATTTTGTCGTGTATTTCACGGCGTACTGCACCTAATACGTGGAGAAATGCGGCCCATAATTACAGTAATCCATAGTTCTCATAGATTTGAAACAGGCCTTAAAAACATGCCTACCCCTCCACAGTTTGCATGGAGCAATGTGGATAATACAGCTACTGTGTCCTTCACATCTACCTCTTCTCATAGGGGTTCTAAATGCAGCTCTATACGGATAAATGAGCGCATCACAACATAATGGGGAGTGGTGCTCTGGTAATGGCTGTACCACCGAGGGAAAGAAAAGTATTTTTTACTCCTATTATTTTTTTTTTTTGTAGCATAACTGTATTTTACAGATTTCCTTGTCAGACTTGTTAGACTACATTGTAAATGCATTAGATAATTTTTTATAAGTAAAATGGTTATAGAGGAATGTGGTCAAGGAGTATTTATTTAAATAAATTGGTGGTGATCTCATACCTGTATACTGTGCATTCTTGGGTTTTCCAATTTGATTCTTGTAAAGACATGGCAAAATTTCCTATAACAGCGCTCACATCAGTGAGGAGGAAAACCTTGTACCTCCAGCCTACAACACAAGCAGATAAAATTAGAACTATCATGGTTCTCAAAATGTTTCACTAGATAGAAACACTCTATTGGATCAGCAGAGAAAAGCCCTCCCCCTTCACATGGAAATATTTAGAAACCGTCTGGAAACCGGACGGAAGAATGAACATCTACAATGTTTTACGGGCGGCCAGCGGTCTGACAAACCGCCAGGCAGAAAACCCATGCGGTGGGGACTGCTTCATAGGTTTTCCATAGAGGCCCGTCTAAAAGTTTGTAAACGGTTTTTCAGACTGTTTGCAAAACCGCAAACCGTGTGAAAAACCAGCCACAAACCAGTGCTGTGGAGCAAGGAGTACATTTTGAGTGTCAGCATGTGGGTGTACTACTGCAGGTATTCGGGGTCCCATCCTGTGGGGAGGAAACCATATGGCAAAATTCTGACACTTCCATCACGGAGCAGGTATCTGGATGGCAGGGGGTGCACAGAATTGGAAATATAACTTGGGTGGCGAGCAATCTAAAGGGTTCTCCGGTTCCCACAATTCCTGCTGAGACAATAGAGGATGCCCTGCAAGAGAGATATTAACCCCTTAACTCCCAGGCCTGAAAAGTAGTTAATGACCAGAATGTTTTTATAGTTTTGCTTCCTCGCGTTTCAACAGTTGTACATTTTTTATTTTTTCAATGACCCAGTTTTCTAGACAAGTTGTACTTTATGGGAGTTCACTTATAGATAATTGCAGAATTTTTTTTTTTAAATTTTGTTTTTTTACACCGTTCATATTTCACACGTAATAACTTATTATATTAATTCTAGAGGTTATTACGGTTGTTTGGATACCTAATATGTGTAGGTTTTTTTTTGTGTGTGTAATTTATGAACAATTATTTGTTATTAAATATTTATTTTTACTTTAGTATTTTTTTTTTTTTACACTTTTTATGTTTATTTTTTTTTTTACTCCCATGAAGGGAGACCTGTTTAACATTTTTTTTACATTTTTTTTTTTTTTTTACAATTAGTAATGTATAAGCATATTCATATATGCTAATACATTCTAATCTGTGTCAGTCTGACACAGCCCAGGCAGTGATCAGGACAGCTCACAGTCAGCACTGGTCACTGGCTTGTTACACAGACAGCTCTGGGGCCACTCTAGGTCCCCAGGGCTGACTGTGCAGCCATGCCCCGGACTCTGTCAGGTCACCAGGTGTTCCAATCACCTGACAGAGCAGGGCCGCAATCAAAGGGTTAAAGCATTTTTTTTACAGAAGGTTTTAGCTCTTTATGTGATAATGTTTTACACTTAATCAAAATGATTTTTTTATTAATACTTCATGCCGCACTGCGCTGAGCGCCGAGATTTCAGTGCGCCGCTCTCTCCATAGGCTACAATGGGAGAAGTAGCTAGCGCTCTGATTTGCTGGGATAGCGAAGCCACCGCTAGCTCAGCCAATCAGCTCTTTTCTGTATTTTTACTGTATTTTGAACTGTCCCGCCTTGGATTTTGATTGGTCAAAACTTCTCCATAGGTTTTAATGGGACACTGTCGCTCCTATTCTGATTGGCTGGTTTATGCCGACCAATGAGAAGAGCTTAAACAATTTGAATTACTGTATTTCCCGGCAATTCTCTCTATTGCAATTCCTTATGTAGCGCCGGTCTCGGCGACAAACGTGTTGTTAGGGATTTAAGTGCTTTATTTTTAAAGAAGGTTTCAGCGCTTTATCTGATAATGTTTTACACTTAATAAAAATGAGTTTTTTATTCATACTTCATGCCGCATGGAGCTGAAGCGGGATTGCAGGCCCGACTCTCAATAGACAAAATGGAGAGTAGCTGGGCGCTCTGTTTATCTGGATACCAAGCCCCCCCCCGCATTAACCAATCACTCTTTTCTGCCTTTTATTGTATTTGAACTGCCCCACCCTTGGATTTTGTTTGGGTTCAAAATTCTCCATGGGCTATAAGGGGGTCTTTGTCGCTCCTTTTCTGTTTGGCTGAGTAGCCAAGCCCCCCGCTGCTCAACCAAAATCAGCTTTTTTCTGCATTTTTACTGTTTTTTTTAACTGTCCCCCCCGTGATTCGATTGGTCAATCTTTTCCCCATGGGTTTTAATGGTTCACTTCGCCCTATTCTGATTGGCTGGTTTATGACGCCAAATGAGAAAGCTTTCAGAATTTAAATTTAAAGTATTTCCCGGCAATTTCCAAAAATCCGATTTCTTTATATTGCCCCGTTCTAGTTTTTTGGAAAAGGATTTTTTTTTTTTTTATGTTTATTTTGGGGTTCAGCTCTTTTCTGACATTTTTTTTTCCGCCATTAAAAAGGGCGTTTTTTTTCGGATTCATCTCCTGCTGCACGGAGCAGTGCCGAATTTCTGTCGCATCTTCTATCTGCTTCCTCGATGTTCCGATCCTGCTTTCACTTCCCCTCGCCGGAGCATTTAGACCAAAATAAACCAGGTCTGCCTGTCAGAGCGCCGAGCGCTGCACAGCGCCTCACTTTGCCGATCGCGTTTGTACTGCCTCGGAGTATACAAGCCGCCGCACCCCCCCGGGAATGCCTACCCCGGGCCCCCCACACCGCGCCCATGCCCCCCCTTCATGAAAGGGGCGAACGCTGCCCAAACACTGCATCCCTGCCCCGACAGGGGGATTCGGGCCGGGAGGCGCAGTATACGCCAAAAAACAGGCGTAAAGCCCGATCATACATGTCGCCCATAGAGTGCCCATCATGATGTATGGTTATTCAACAACCCCCCCCAAAAAAACATAGGGATATGGTGCCAATTTTCAAACATCCATTACATTATGCAGAGTTTAAAAAACCACTGAAAATCCCCACAGTGGGCGGGCTTACTTTTTTCCAATCTTTGAAAAAAAAAGAGGAAATAGCACAGCTGTGCTACAGACTTATTGGTCATGTTTTTGCTATTGACATTTGACAAGTGTTTTTCAAAACCTTGTCTTTAAGTCCCAATTGGTGCAATTCACATATAGTAAATTGCAAATGGTGCATGTAATTGGGTAAACAAAAAATGTAGTGTTACAAATGATACTGTATACGGTTTTATCTGCAGTATTCGTAGAGGATGAAGGAAACTTGTTGGGTTCCTTTATGCCTGCAACAAATACAGTGGGTTGCAAAAGTATTCATACCTCTTGAACTGTCCCTTATTTTTAAACACTACAGTCACAAATTTAAATTCATTCTATTGGTCTTTTATCTAATAGAGCAACACAAAGCAGCACGAAAAAAATTTTTGAAGTGTAAAGAAAAAACCTCTTTTTCCAAATTTTGCAAATTAAAAAAACTGAAAAGTATGGTGTGCATAGTAACCGCCCCTAAACTTGATACCCCTAAAAAAAAAAGTTGGCCAAATTTCCCTTTAAAACCCGTGGAGGAAAACCAGTACTGACATCACCCCAAAAACGCCATTTCCCTTGTGAAGCCGGGGTTCAGCATATGCTCGGGATCTTTGCCTCATAGGAGAATAGGGAACTTCCGAGTTGGGGAAGATGGTTGCAGTTAAATATAGAACTATTTCAATTAAAGCAGCACAGGTAATGTTTTAGAAGTGTTGTATTAGCCTAAAGGACCAGAATCATGATCTAAATAGAAAAAGCAAAAAAAAAATAAAAAATAAAAATAAATAAATAAATAAATAAATAAAGGGAACTTCCAAAAAAATGGATGTTATTTACCCAAATGACAGCAATGTTTTAGCGCTCAGAGCCTCTCTCAACAAAGGGCAATCCTGGAGGAAAACCTGTTAGAAGCTGCAAAAGACTTGAGGGCTTAGGTTCACCCTAAACATAAAGCCAAAGCTACAATGACATTGTTTACATCAAAGCATATACTGTTTAAATTTGGCCCCGCACATCCCGTCCTAAATCCCATTAAAACTGTGGCAGAATTTAAAAAAGTTTTTCTTAAAAAACCCAATCTGACTATGAGCTATTTTTCAAAGAAAAAGGGCAAAATTCCTGGCTGTAGTGTGAAAAAATGGGAGACATGGGCCCAACAACTGAAACTGTCATTGCACTAAAGGTGGTCCACAAAAATATTGACTCAGGGGCTGAATACGTATCATGCCAACTTTTAGTTTTTTTAATTTGAAAAAATTTTTTGGGAAAACACATATTTTTTTTAACCTACAAATACTTTTTTATTTAAGTGCTGCTCTATCACATAAAATAAAAATGAGGAACTTTTTAAAGTGTATGAAGCTTTGCAATCCCACGTACATTTATTTGGCCGAAATTTAAAAAGTATTCGGTTGTATTAACTAGTGGATAACAATACGTCCACAAGACAAGTAAACTTTACTCGTCAGAATGTGCAATTGAAAATCTCGGTGTATTTCACATGGATTTAGAGTCTTTTTTTGTACTTGTGGGTTACAGTCAGAAATGAGTCCCATTCATTTCTATATAGGTAAAAACTACATCAAATTTTTTTGGACTGTTTTTCCCATCCCCCTTTGATTCAAAAGAAATTTTTTCACACTTTTATGCAGGAATGCAAAAAGTTTACTTTTTTTTTTATGGTGAAAAACCGACTGGCAAAAATACGTGTTGTATGAACTACAATGCATATTTTCTGTTGAGGTCAATGGGAATGGTTTTCTTTACGTTTTAGACGAGTATTTTAATTCAAAATCTGTGTGGATTCTGAGTTGAAATATTCGTTGCGTAGACAGGGCCTAACTTTTGTTTTCAGTTGAAAGACAAGATGCGTTTAGTTTCCAGTGTAGGGGCACATTTTGATAAATATTTTTGTCACATTTTGATACCTACTTTTGTCTCACGCATGTTATATTTATGTATGATGTTACAAATTCTCTCATATCCAGAGCCATATGCAGTTAAAACTACCAAACAACAAGATTTATACTGGGGTGCACAGCCATTTTTGGTCAAAAGAAATACTGTTAGATTACATCTGTTTCAATAAAACTTAGGGGGACATGTATGAACGGGGCTGCGCCAGTTTTCTGCTGTACTTTGAGCCAAAAAGAATGTATGAACAGGTGCACTCCAAACTTTGGCGCGATAAGTGCCTTTGTAATGCGCCACAGATACTTTTTATTGCGCCAAAGATTAGGGGCGTTCTGGGGGCGTCGCACCACATTCATAGAAGTGAACACATTTATGATTCTTTGATGCCAAAGCTAGGCGCAGAACAGTTAGAACAGCCAGACCGAGTTAAAGGTGGTCTGCCTGAGCCTGAGTTGTCGTATTGGCACTACACTGCGCCTGTATGTATGACCTGCAGAAGAACAGGTTCATAAATTCTGGTGCATTCTGCGCTACCTTAAAGCTATTTAGAACTGGCCTGTCCACATCAGGATTCATACATGTTGCCCATTTGTGGTATGTGAGAATATATACAATACCATAAAAGTCTGACAGGTGTGAGTTTCACTAACTTCCACCTATCAAGAAAATGGTGGTCCCTTGCTCTTCAGAGAGGAGGATACTATGTATACTTACAGCTATTTCTAATGTAGATAATGGTAGTTTCACTAGCAGCCTAAGGGTTTGTTCACGCAAGACAGATTTAAATAAGAAATTCAAGCAGATTCCATGTTAACTTCCTGGCTTAAATCCTTGTGTAATCTGTAATATTCATTCACTATAGTTTAGTACAGTGAACTACAACGCAGATTTTCCACACTGCAGATTTAAGATCTGGTCTGTCACTGCAATGGAGATTAGAAAGAGTGGGTCTGGCACGGTAGAAAATAATAAATAGGTTCATTCTTTTGAGCAGATTATCATCGAATCCCACTTGGGGAGCAAGGATGTGGGTTAGCCACATTGTAATATGGCTAACCTGCTTAAAACCAGAGACAGAAGATGCCTCGAAGTAAAAATCCTCCGCAGAAATCCAAGGTTTAGCCTCAGACCGCTGAGGAAATCACATCAGACAGAAAAGTGAACCCAGCCTAACAATTTAAAACTCCCTTAAACTACATTGGAGAGAGCTTCATTCATAGTCAGCGACCTTTCCACCTATTTCATGAGTAGCTAAACAAAGGGACCCCATTCCCTTAGTAGATCCAGACAGTATACCTCTCCTCTTTTCCCTAATATGGATGCCACATGTAGGCAGCCATCAGACATAGACAAGTATTTTTGTGTCAATATTTGAAAATTACAAAAAAAAGGGACATTTTTATCAACCCCCCCCCCCCCCACAAAAAACATAAGGCCATACTCTCAGCTCAATGGGAGTACCTGAATCATTCCTAGTAAGAGGCAGCATAACCCACTACTGCCTCAGATATACTTATATAGGTGCAGTTGGATAATGAACAATTGCTGACAATCCCCCCCCCCTCCCCATCCACTAGGGGGGTAGTGCTCAGCAAAAAAGCTGCACTGAAATAAATACCAGTTCACACTAGTATGCAGAAAAGCCACAGCAGAAAACTCAGGGGAGATTGAACAGATGCAAAAACACTGTGAAACAATACCCCATATGGGGGAAGATTGCCAGAGTTCTAACTGAATACAAATAAAGCTTTTGAAGGGTGCCAAACAACTTTCAATACATTCAACAACGTGTGGTACACCATGCTCACGCACAACCAATTTATACGCCTGTACTATTCAAGTGGGCTAAATGCCACTACTTTTCAAGTATATTTTAAGTATCCAACACAAAACACTGATACCCTTGACTCCCCTGTATTACAGGCAAAACTACATGCTGAAAAGATATGAAATATGAAGTACTAGTTGGTAGTTGGCCAATTATGCAAACTCGAAACCTATGTCAAGGGTCCTCATACTCTTGGGAGTCCCTACACTAGCATTTACTAGCAATTTCAGATGAAAATTATAAAAAAAAAAATGGATGTGGTCCACACAGAATGGCATCACAGGTCGCTTTTGGCCACAGTTTACGAATCCCTAATTTAGATGTGTGGTTAATTGATGCTAGAGAAGAGCTGTATGAGTATATATTTACAGTTGTTCATTTATGTTAAGAGTCCCCCCCATTATAAAGGATTGACCCCTGGTGACCATGTACTGTAAAATAGCTTGCACTTCTTTTTTTTTAAAACTTTCAAGAGTATAGCAGTGACAACAGGGCTGTCTTAATAATTGTGCCCAGTGGCCCCATGAGTATAGGGGCTCATGTGGGAGTCGGTGAAAATTCTGGTGGGTCCTGGGCTCTATTTCGTATTTCCTTTCATTGTCGCAAGAGGCAAGTTTAGGATTGTTCCACGAATGAATATCCGCTTCACAGATTATCTCGTAGCTAGCTACAAGCCAAGCATGCTGAGAATGAGGAGGGCAGTGCTTGCAGCTATCCTGCCCATTAACTTCTCTGGGAGATCCGAATATAGCCGAGTGAGTGCGCAAGGCTATGTTCAGAACTTCCATTTAAAAGAATGAGGAGGATGGCCAAAAGCACCGCCCTCCTCATTCTCATGCACATTCAGCTTGTAGCTAGCTATGAGCCGATCTGTGAATTGGATATTAGTTTGTGGACCAACCTCTTTAAAAGAAGCTGCAGGGTATGTCTCCTCCTGGTTTACAGTGCTCCATGAGTGGTTGTGTTGACAGGGGTTGTGTTGACAGTACAGTATTCTGCCCAGGGGCCCATACTACTTTTCAGACAGCCTTGAGTGACAACATACCCAGAGGCGTAATACAGTGTTCCTCAACTCCAGTCCTCAAGGCCCACCAACAGGTCATGTTTTCAGGATAATCCACAAAATGCACTGACAATAATTAAATCACCTGTGCAATATAATTAAATCACCTGTGCAATGCTAAGGAAAGACAGAAAACATGACCTGTTGGTGGGACTTGAGGACTGGAGTTGGGGACCCTTGCCCTAATGCAAAGAATGAAATGGGGCCCCCAATTACCATGTGTCTTTACAATACTGGTGTCTTATTATGTGGCAGTAGGACTTTTGGGCCTCCTTAGGCTGCCCGGCCCGGTAGTGGCTGCTACCTCTGCAACCCCCTATAGCTTCGCCCCTGAACATACCCTACTCATTTTTACTACTGCTAAGGATTAATTGTATGCAATAGATGGCAGGGTTATGCGGGTAATATGTAGTTTCCTTTGTTTGCTTACATAAGAAAGTGGGTACTCATATCCCATATGGTTTAAACCAGAGACAGGAGCTTTACAGTATTAAAATTCCATTCTTTGTGTTCTTTGTTTTTTGACAACACCATTCAGAACAGTCACATGATCAATAAGGTGATTCTTATTGTCATCAAACACTTAGTGTAATGCTTTGCAAATATATCTACATGGCTGTTCTCAGACTTTTAAAACTGTTTTTTACGTCTTATCACCATCTGTCCTTTTCTTAGGCTTTAACTTTCTGCTGTACATCTGTTTAATTGCCATACTTCATGTTCTCCCTAATGGGAATATACTATGTTTGTTTAACCAAACAGTGCTATGACTAAGGGCACTGTATGTGCCTAAGATATGTAAACAGCACAATCTCACCCAACAAACCATGCCCTCTCACCTTGTTTTTCTAATTCACAACTCTCAATGAGTAAGGTGCCAAACTGCCTAAAATAGGTCCAAACACATAATAAATGTGGTGCAAGACAAGTATGCCAACTTTTCAGTGCAAATTGCATTAGCTTTCTCATGGACTTAATAAATCTGCCCTAATGCATTTTAAAATCTAGAATTTGGGCTTTTATTCCTGATCTACTCAGTGGTGTAGCTAGAACTTTTGATGCCCTGGGCTATCGCTACGTTTGCTGCACTCCCACTTTCAGGCCACACCTCTTTATTAAAAGACTCTCTTGGCAAATAGAAATCATAATTGCCCAGTATTATGTCATCTGTCAGTCAGCCTATCAGACTCCAGAGGCCTACATTACAGACAAACCTGAGGCCATTGTTAGGCCTGTCAAGGCAAACCATCAACACTGATTGTGATTGCACAGTGGGGTGCTGATGGAGGACACCCCATCAAATCCCTTACATGCCGCAGTTGCTAACAACCATGGCTTCTAATGGCTTTTAACTCCTTAGATGCCGTGGTCAATATCATATGTGGCATGTTAGGGATTTAACAGTGATAGAGAAACCATACATATATACACACAAATATAGTTTCCCTCCCTCTGTAGGGGCCATGGAGCCATAAACATATAACGTGCATATATAAAGTGCATATAACATAACATATATATTTATATGTTATGTTATATATAGGTCCCAGTATCCCCGCCACACAGACACACTTTCTATGTTTGTGGCTCCTACAGTGCCTATCTTTCCGATTCGCTGGTGTGGCAGGGATGCTGGGACTTATATATATAACATAACACTTGGGATATTTTTTTTTAAATTAACTTACCACTTACTGTGCTCTGAGCCTGCACAGAAAGGGGAGCTGTCTCCCTGGAACTTGGATCAGGAGAACTGGGATGTGTCCAGGCAGGAGGTGATGATGGCAGGGGATTGCTGGCTGGGTCAGAGCAGTGGACAGTGCTCTGGCGTGCTGCTCCTCCTCATCACAGAAGTCCCACCGGGAACATGCCACCCTCCTAACCCATCCATCCTACACCAGTGGGTCCACAGGTAATCCACAATAATTTAATTACATATTTATTGTGGCTTTTGATTTTCCCATTGAAGTCAAAGGTGGAAAATGTGCATCAACATGGTAATCCACACCGCAGATCAACTTCCGAATAATTTCTGTGCCGATGTTTTTCACAATGTTTAAAGCTCATGTTACTGCTACTGTAATACAGTATGTTTTTTCTTACCTGGAATATTTTCCCCGTGTGAACATACTCTTAGAAGAAGTCATATTACCACAATAAATTCCTAGTATTAAAACTGGAAACATATGGTTGTTTAATAAAGGGAACCTGTTACCATCAAAAAGCTGTTTAATCTATCAACATCCTGCTATAGGGCAAAAGGAGTTGAGCAGAGTAATGCCGTTTTGTAGTAAATATTCAGTAACATTTGTAACTTGTTGATTATAATTTCTGCTCATTCTGGGTTTAGGAATTCAGTGGGTGGTCACTGAATGATTGACAGCCTTCTCTGTATAAGCATGCACAGAGATAGCTATTAATCACTGAGTAGGACTACCCTCTAGACTCTGAAATTGGTTTGAATTGATGAAACGGAAGTTTCACTAAACGTTTTTGTTTACAAAACTACATATCAATCTGCTTTGCCATTCCTACTTAATAATGGGATGCTGATAGATTGGATGTTCAGCCTGACAGGTTCACTTCAAGGCCCTGCTCAGATCACTTTAGCAATCGTTGCTTAGCTTGTACACTGAGAGAAGCTTCCAGTCTCTATGAGACCAATATATAACTATATTTAACAAAAAATAAATATTAGACAACGCTAACAGTATATAGTAAAAACTATACTTAAAAAACATGTGATTTTTGTACAATGGAGCCCCAAGGATGAGGTATTCCACTGTTTGCCTATACAGTGAAACGTGTTGCAGCCCTTCGTTGGAGGTAATTCTTCCTGGTCTTCCTTCTTGCTAAGTGGAGAACCCTAGTATAATCTAGACAGGGCTTAACAGGTCTAATAAATATTTCAGCAAGCCTTGAATATTGGAGTATTATTTAAACTTTAAATGAATTAATCATGTGGCAAGTAATAACAGAGTAAAAAGCACTCATGTAATGCCACACAATTACTTTGTTATATGATATATGAGGCTTTAAACATGTCATCATAGTTAATGTTGGCTTAATGCATCTGAAAAGCACAATTGACGTTTGAGCTTTTAGTGTTTTTATGATAAACAGTTGATAACATATGACATGGTCAAAAATGACACATTAGCATCCATTGATGACTTGTGTATCAGGCATATGCAAAGCCACTGAATTATGTTTAGCATAAGTGTATAAATGAACATAAAATGGCAAACGAAGGGCGACATGTATAATCGGGCTTTCCGCCTGTTTCCAGGTGTATACTGCGCCTCACTGTGCCGACTCCGTTGTCGGACGCTCAAATGCGATGTTAGACGCAAGCTTGGCCACTTTGGAATGCGCCTAACATGAAGGGGCGTGCTGTGGGCACGCTGTTGGCGTTCTGGAGCGGGACGCACCAGATTCGAATACTCCGACGCATGTATGAATGCCGGTCGGCACAGTGAGGCGCATTACAGCTCCAGCAGGCAGACCTAGTTAAATGTGGTCTACCTGAGTCGGAGGAGGCGCAGTGAAGCTAGAATTTATTGTAATGGTGCCAAATGTGCTCTAGGTCTACAGTTACAACAGTACAATAATAAAAAAAGAGTTGTCTATAAAATTAATTAATGAATAAAGATAAATATCAAAGTTATATAAAATCGATTTCAATGTATTGAAGAAGTTCATCATTTAAAATTAAAGGAAATATATATAAGATCTCAAAAAAAGAAATATCAGCTATAAAATGTCTTAAAAATACGGAGAAAATTAAACTAATTTTACATTAAATAAGCCAATGATGATGATGTACTGATGTTAATTTTTGTCTTTTTTAATAGCACAGGTCTTGCTGGGACCTGTGGTCCTCCAAGCAGGATTTCTATGTTCCCAGGGCTTAGTTCGGGCTGTATTTATGGACATATTTACGTCCGCAAATACATCACCAAATCAGGCTAAAATAATGAACAATTAGCTTAGAATTGATACCAATGGAAAATCCGGATGTATTTGCGGACGTAAATACGGATGTACATTATACATGCTGTGGAGAACATACTTACTATTACTACATACTTCACACTGATCTTTTTACAAAATCTAAAAATGACAGAATGGGACATAAGTTAGGACTTCATTTATTTAAGGAACAAAGCTCTCTGAGGCTTATATCCCCATGTGGAATGGCGAGTGCCCAGTTAGATAAGCTTACCATATACCTTGCCAGAGGGGCTGACAGCGGTTTATTTCCCTCTCCTACTGCAAGCTTGGCTGAGCTGAACGTGTATAAAATGCTAGGTAATTGAAAAACGTAAAAGGGTCATTAACACCCCCGCTGAAATGTCACAAACACTTTTGTTGTTGTAAACAGATGTATTTATTTTTCATCAATCAAAGGTTTTATTTAAAGAACTAATAAGATCAATAAGAAGGTGAAGAGGTGATACCCAAAAACCATTAAAAACAATAATGAGATAGCAAATTCCCATTAGGAACAAACAACAAATTTGTAAAGACTAACCAGTAGTATTTTTAACAACGCCTGGGGAGTATATGGAGCTAGGGGATAAAAGATCATATGAACATATAATATTAACAAAACCAAGAATAAAACACAGATAATAAGTGCAAAATTTCCCAATGGGACATCACCCTACAGGTATGTTCACATGGCGTGATTTTGGTGCGCATTTCGCTGCGTATTTGCCCTCTAATGCGAGCGAGATGCGCGCCGAAATTATGGTAATCCATAGTTCTCATAGAGAACTATGGATTACGCCTCCTCTCCCCGCTCATACAATACAATCGTATTGTATGCGCGGGGAGATAAGTGACATGTCAATTATTCACAGCAGATACGCGCTACGAGTAATGATTGTCAATGGAGCTGTCGGGCTGTCGTCGTCCCCCCCCGCGCCGCGGGAATATGCGCGTATTAGCGCAAGCTCTCGAAAGACACGATGTACTGCGGCATGTACTGTACGCGCCACAGTAGATTGTGTGAAGATACCCTAATAGTACCTTTGGAAAATAAGAATGAAGGAATGGAGAAAAAAGAAAAACAGAGCAAAAACTAAATTGAAAAATGTAAAAAGTGTGGGGTTCTGGGTAACCAGTGGACCAGGAGAGCCAAACTGAGGTGTGGAGATTTGACGAGTATTGAGGTTGTAACTGAAGAAGAAAAGGACAAATGAAGGAAAACTCCTGAAAATAAGGCAGGCAAAAATGCAAGCCACATTCTGTTATGGTGCCATATGTGGAAGAGGTATGAAAAACTGTCCGGTAAGAGTAGATTTTCCTTAGCCTGTAAATTTCACAAAAGGCATGAGTAAGATTTCATTTTGGTGAACCACTTTTTGAGAATTAAAGGGTCTGCTGTTTCCCAATGTCTTGGGATAATGGTCTTTGCCACTTGTATGAGATAGCACAACAGAGATCTTTTTGTAGGCCAGGATAGCCATGGCCAACATATATAAAAGGGACAGCCTTAGCTGTGTGTGGGACAGATTCATCCATTCATCCATGTATAGGGCATCCCAGAAACCCTTCAATGAGGGGCAATGCCATTAAGGGCCACATGTATGAAAACGGTCTAGGTCTAAAACTCACTTTGTTGCCCATAGCAACCAGAGCGACCCTTTCATTTTATATAGGGTTGCTCTGATTTGTTGCTTTGGGCAACAAAATGAATTTTAGACCTAGACGGTTTTCATACATGTGGCCCTAAATGTATGTCATTGTGCCCCACGCTCCAACACAAGGGACCTCATGTATGAAAAACTGTTTAGCTCTAAGACTTTCTTTGTTGCCCACAGCAACCAATCAGAGCTCCCCTTTCATTTTTTCAGAGCACTATGTTACATGAAAGGGGTGCTCTGATTAGTTGCTATGGGCAACAGAGAGTTTTACACCTAGACAGTTATCATACATGAGGCCCTAGGTGTTGAGGGATAGCATTTGTAAAGAATTTTGTGAACATGGACAAAATTTTAAAGCTGCTTTTTGAGTCTTGGAGTCAATAATAACCTTGTGTGTGAATTGGAAGTATTTGTTACACTGGGAAGCTTAAAATTGACAAGTTCTGCTTCCCAAAGTCTGCAATATGAAGTTGCTGGGTGTGAGATGGGATTAAAAGTTTGTATACATAATAAATGACATGCTGAGGAGATGTGGGGGAGCGATACAGATTTTTAAAGGGGAGAAGGGGTGATGTAGATCTGCTGGATGGTGGAGTAAAAAGGATGCATATTGAAAAGGGATGTGAGTGTTTGGGGGAGGTCTTTGGGGAAGAGTACAATGTGGTGATAAATTCACAAAAACTCTAGATAATCAGTGAGAGGAGCAAGCAGACCTTTGAGGTCTATAAGACCAGTGATCAGTGCAAAAGGTAGTGGGGTAGTTAACTTGTAATGAGGGGTCCACATCAGTGGGAGAGTTATTAGTACCTTGGAAAAGCTATGCAGACCCATAATGTATTGCTAGTATAATGGAGCATGTCAAGAATACAGGTATAGGCCACAGCAAGATAACACAGTCTTCAGTCAGGCAACCCAGCTCCTCCTACCTTTTTATGCGGAGTTAGAATCTCACAAGATATTTTTGACGACCAAATAAAGGAGGTGAAGCATTGGTAAACCAGCTTCCAGAATGAGAAAGGTGGATTGATGAGGATGTTTTATAGGAAGTAGAGCAGTATTGGTAGACTTTTTAAAATAGTATCCCTAGCAAACTATGGAAAGTCTCTTCTACTCCACAGCTCTGGGTAGAATATAATTTGAGACAGAAGAGAAAGAAAGCTCACAGGAAATTGTTTGGAGAGGTCTGTTGATATTTTAATGCGGAGATAGAAGATACGAATAGAGGGTCCCGACCCAGAGGAAATTTAGGGCCACATGTTTGAAAACTTCTCTAGGTCTAAAACTTTCTTTGTTGCCTATAGCAACCAATCAGAGCGCCCCTCTCATTTCATATAGTGCTCTGGAAAAATGAGAGGGGAGCGCCGATTGGTTGCTATGGGCAACAAAAAAAAGACTTATACATAGACAGTTTTCATACATGGGGTCCTTAGCTCTTCATAGCAAGTGAGTGTAAAAAGCAAAGGATCCATGAAGAGTCCCTGTTCAGAAAACTGTATATTAAAATTGGATACTACCCCTAATTGGGTCAAACATACATCAAAGAGATGTGGGGTTTGTAAGGAATACAAAGAGGTAATCTGCAAAAGCAGAGAATTTGTATATTTGGCATAGGAGGCAGTGGAAAACACCAATCATGTGGGATATTCCAATCCCTGAGGAAATCTTTAGGTCAATTTATAGTGAGAAAGGTCAGACAGAATCTGGATTGGGATTGCTTTATAGATGATGGATTTTTGCCTATGTGCCCTTTGTAATATTTATTTTTTGTGACATAGAAATGGATGTGGCGTATAACATCTTTGGGCACCGGTTGTGAGGGTAGGAGAGTTTAAGGGATCCATTTACCCTCTACATAACATAGGTGTTGGGTTGATTTACCAGTAGATCAGTAAAAATGTTACAAATTGGTTGGCTTGGGTCACAGACTTCTATCCCTTGAATATGGAGATTGTTCCTAGCGCCTCTACATTCTATTTCATCCAGCTGTTTTTGGAGGGTAAATGGTTGGTTTGTGTATAACTAGACTGTGTTTCATCGGGTATACAGAGATATCATTCCTAGTGGGCAGTGACTGATGAGCAGGTAGGGATGAAATAGAGTGGCTGGTTTGTTATCATCCAAGGCTGACAGACTGCAGGGTGTAAAGGACACAACAGAAGCTGTAATAGAAGGACAGTCGTGTCCAGGGAGTCGTGTTATGAAGGTGCAGGCACAATGTTAATGGGGTACCATCAAGGCAATGCTGGGGTCTAATATGCACTGGTGAAGGAGCCAGTATGTGAAATATCTTAATAGAAGGGAGTGCCTGAGGTGAGAGACTACTGGCAGGCAGCCCAGGAGGGTGGAGGTAGGAATAAACCTAAGAGGAGCCTACAGACTACCAAGGAGAGTGATTGCTGTGGGTTCTATCCATGCAGCCAGAAGAGTTACAAGAAGTGAAATAAACATATGTGAGTAGAGGCCCATTGAATGATGCACTGCAGGTGCCATAAGCAATTGTTGAATAGGAGAAGCAGAGGATTGGTGCCCTGGGGGACTTGCAAAGGAAACAGATAAGTCTCATTCGGAGCACTATTCAGTAAACAGAGCAGCGTAGCAAGCGCCATCACATACAAGTGGGTTCCCCAGATCGTTTTTCCCTAGAAATCTGGGAATCCGTGTCCCAACCTTAGGCGTTTTTCTGCAAGAATTGAAATATTTGCTTAACTCTCTACTGAGCGTAGAAATACAGGTCCAGAGAGGTCTCTTGTGGCTGTGGGAGCCGGTAAGGATGAACCAAGTGCTGGCACTGACCATTCTCAGGTCTGGCCAAATGTTTTTGGGAAGCTTTGGACATCTGCTATAGGTTAGAGATAAGAGGAGGGTGTGAGCAAATGTTCATGTATAACCTCCTGAAGAGCTGTGGGGACCTGGCCAAGATGAAGCCCATGCTATGTTTGCAGGGTTTCATGAGAAGAACGCTGGCTTCTCTAAATAAAAGTTGTGGGGAGCTGGATGAGTGCCTAATTTAGTGCTAATGTTCTTGGAAATGTACCTAATCAATAGCTACAGTAGATTATACTTAACACTGCAAAACCTCAGCACAGTGCTTCCTCACAGTCTGATAGCTAACTATGTCTCCATATACCTTTTTCTCACACAAAGGCAAAATCAGCTTAGCAATTACTGTTATTAAATTGGTACAAAAGTCTTAATAGTTAAACTCACACTTAATGGGAAACTTGGTCTTGATGGTTGCAGAACACCAACTTTCACTTACATACACATAGTACTTTCTTTTCTGGGGCCCAGAGGATAATATGCCCTATCACTGGTCCCACATCAGATGGCTGACTATTATTCAACAAAATAATAGTGGTTAGGAGAACCAATTATCCACAAACATATTTGCAACAAAAGTGCCTTTTTCTAGTAGCAAACATATGTCAAATATGCATTAAAATTAAAAGAGATTTTGCCATTTGACAGTCCTTTCCGAAGCCAAGTATTAGCTTGCTACCAGCTGGCCTCACAAAGCAAGGAGATTGCTGCGCTTGCGCAGCTCTCCCCCATGCATGTCTCTGGGGGCTCTGAATGTAGCGGAGCACACTTGCTTGACGATACTCAGAACTGCGATAGAAAAGAACCAGGAGCCATCTTTCCGTTCTGTGAGGCCGGCTCGTAGTGAGCTACAAATGGCAAAATCTGTATAACTTTTAAAGTTTCAGTCTACAAACAATAATCCATGCCAACCAGAAGTTAATATCCCATCCAAATTTGTTTGACTTGATCATAGAGCTATAATAATCTTCTGCACTAAGTGAATCTCATAGGTCAATAATACAAGAGCTGCCTAACTGCAGTAGACAGACTTAGCACCTAAGCAGGTATTATACTGAAAAGATGGTACTAGCATGGACCGACTATGTGCCTAAAGAGCTATATATTGATTTATGTGTCTAATGCTCTTTGCAGTTCAATATCTCAGTTAACAATTAGCTATATGCCTAGTGCATGTTATTTTGCACGGTTAGAAAAAAGAGCTGTATGGACAGCACGATGGCTCAGTGGTTAGCACTGTTGCTTTGCACTGTTGGGTTCTTATCCCAACAAGAACAACATCTGCAAGGAGTTAGTAGGTTCTGCCTGCACTTGTGTGGGTGTACTACAGTTTAACCCACCCTCCAAAAAAACCATACTGAGGCTGCGTCCACATGATTACGGCTATGTCTGCATCACAAATGTTTAAATGCCATTGAAAATCCGATGGTATTTTAATATCACCATACCGTGGATTTCGACCAGCCCAGTACATGAATCTAGAATCTGCCACAAGACAGAACTTCTATATGTTGGTGGAAGGTTGGTGGTTTAGAAATCCGATAACAGAAAATCTGGGCTGTGTAGAATACAGCTCAGATTTTCTGTTGCGGTCTATGGGGGAACTGGTTACAGTCATATTTTTGGCCGATTCTAAATACTGAAGCCGTAGAAAATCTGACCAGAAACCAGTGCTGTGTAGACATGGCCTAATAACAAATTACTGTAGGATTCTGAATTAGTATTCACTCAGTAAAACCTGATGAATTTGACCCAGTTTTTGGTCAGGTTCTAGGATTTGGTTGTTCAATGTTTTTTTGTCAGACAATATAGGAATCTATTTACACAATCGTTGTATGACCTCTACATATACCCCCATAGATGACCCTTATGGATAGACCTCTATAGATACCTCCATAGATCCTCCTTATCTATATAGTGTGTATTATATATATACACTCACCGGCCACTTTATTAGGTACACCTGTCCAACTGCTCGTTAACACTTAATTTCTAATCAGCCAATCACATGGCGGCAACTCAGTGCATTTAGGCATGTAGACATGGTCAAGACAATCTCCTGCAGTTCAAACCGAGCATCAGTATGGGGAAGAAAGGTGATTTGAGTGCCTTTGAATGTGGCATGGTTGTTGGTGCCAGAAGGGCTGGTCTGAGTATTTCAGAAACTGCTGATCTCCTGGGATTTTCACGCACAACCATCTCTAGGGTTTACAGAGAATGGTCCGAAAAAGAAAAAACATCCAGTGAGCGGCAGTCCTGTGGGCGGAAATGCCTTGTTGATGCCAGAGGTCAAAGGAGAATGGGCAGACTGGTTCGAGCTGATAGAAAGGCAACAGTGACTCAAATAGCAACCCGTTACAACCAAGGTAGGCAGAAGAGCATCTCTGAACGCACAGTATGGCGAACTTTGAGGCAGATGGGCTACAGCAGCAGAAGACCACACCGGGTGCCACTCCTTTCAGCTAAGAACAGGAAACTGAGGCTCCAATTTGCCCAAGCTCATCGAAATTGGACAGTAGAAGATTGGAAAAACGTTGCCTGGTCTGATGAGTCTCGATTTCTGCTGCGACATTCGGATGGTAGGGTCAGAATTTGGCGTCAACAACATGAAAGCATGGATCCATCCTGCCTTGTATCAACGGTTCAGGCTGGTGGTGGTGGTGTCATGGTGTGGGGAATATTTTCTTGGCACTCTTTGGGCCCTTGGTACCAATTGAGCATCGTTGCAACACCTTGTGGAATCTATGCCACGAAGAATTGAGGCAGTTCTGAAGGCAAAAAGGGGGTCCAACCCATTACTAGCTTGGTGTACCTAATAAAGTGGCCGCTGAGTGTATATATATATATATATATATATATATATATATATATATATATATATATATATTATATATTATATATATATTTTTTTTTTTTTATTATTGGGAGACTCACACTCGTCTGGACACCATCTTGGACAGTCTCAGGTGGTCGCTCAGCTGACGGATCACCGCTTTTGGTAAACAGTTCTGGCACATAAACACTCGGCTTCGGTTTAACACTGGCCTCAGCCAGCTTTATTCAGGCTCAGGATAAATGTACAGGAACAAACCAAGCTCAAAATAAACCCTTGGCTGTTTAGCTACTAACTAAACATACTATATACCCTGTCTAACAGTGCTCTAGACCTCTCTTCCAGACCCACAACATACTTTCCCACTTTTTTCCCTGTCTCCTCCTGGGTTCCAGCTTCTTCCAATGTCAGGTAGCAAACCACACCCCCTGTCTTCCTGCAGGACCAGGCTTTTATAGGTCTGGTAAAACCTGGAACTTAGCAATGGCCACCCACCTGCACTGCAGCCGTTCTGAAAAAAACGGGTATCAGCCACATTACATACAAAAGTCAGCAACCTAGTGTTGCTAACCGACGACTGCTGGCTTCCCCCACTGAGACCAGGCCCTCTATGACTTTATCTAGTTCATATACATTTCAGCCTGGGGCTTATACCATACACTCACCCCACATTGAGCAAGACAATTCACAGCCCCTTAATACAAGTGGCACAATCCATACACTCTCTGCAACAAGGATGTCATCCTCTTCAGCACACATGCCGACATTCACATGGTTACTACTGACTACCCCAATACCAGCGCTATCCTACCTAGTAGACTCCTTCCACACACAGACTACCTTGTCCTTTTGCCCACCGTGCAGGGTCTTCACTAGTTTGGTTCTCACAGGAGCAAAAGACCCCTGGTTGGACGCAACAACCACACTAGCTTCACAGGAAGCAGCAATGACAGCACATCTCTCAGGTTCACTATCTACAATGATCCCTAGGGGCACACCTGAGCCCTGACCTGCTACCTCTTTATCTGCAGGATTATAATGAGATCCAAACTTCTCTTCATCATGAGTCCGCTGGTCCTCACTGAACACCTCCTGTCCCTTAGGGTTAGCTACATCCTCTAATTTCTCTGGACCCTAAAGTTCGTCTCTTGGCTACTAGCTGTCAACTGGTTTCTCCCAGAGGAAATTTGATCTACCCCTCTGACCACCTTGCCCTGTGCACACCCCTCACCAGCTCCGTTTAGCAGCAGATCCTCTGTGGAGATGTTTCCTTCATATCTCCTGTAACCATCTCTAAGGGAGAACTCTCAGCCTATATCAGGGTCACTCCTATATGTTGTACACCATCAAATTCACACTGTGCGCTGAAAAAAGTAAATGGCCGACTCATTTATAAACGGAATATCAGTCATAGCAGACAGGCCATTCTCTCTATGGGTTCTCCACTCAAAATAGAATGAAAATTTCCACACCCTTAGGCAACTCAACACTTCTTTAACACCATTAGTCTGCAGCAGACACTGGCTGATAGTGGCACCAAAGGTGGGGGTGGCCAGAAGCCCGGACATTAAACCTCGTGATACTGTACATCTTGCTAGGGTGAGTGGGAAGAAAATAGGTATTCAGGCCTTAGAAGCTCAGCATTTACATGAGAAATAAAACGCTACATGCCTCACATTTAAGCATACACCCACCTCTGTGGTGTCTAGCAGCTCACTTTTCCCATCACTACAGTCTTTGTGGCCATTGCAGTAAAAGCTACTGGAAATACAGCAGACATTGAAGCAAGTGACCTCACCTGGACTACAGTTCCCAGAACGACATTTCCCTTCATTCCCTGCAGTGTCACAGTCCGGATCTCCATCACAGAACTCTCTCTCTAGAATACAAAATGCGACACTGACCCCATACACAGCACACCCCATAACTGAAACACTTCAAAAGGTTTTTCTTTTGGGTCCAATAAGCAGCACATTCACACTCATAGTCTCCTCATATATGGCAGCAGATCAATCATTTCCAGGGTTTACCTTTTTCATTCCAGGCAACAAACTGAAACATGAAAGCCCCTCTCTGGGACCAACAGGAGCAGAATAGAACTGGTGGCTATCAATCACTGGACTCAAATCACCTGTGCTACTTGGGCTGCTCTCCCCTATGACCTGTAGGGGTGCACCTGAGCTGCTCTCATCTACTGTTATAGTAATTTTAGAAGGAGGCTCACACATTGCAGACTGCTCAGACTGTGTGACATAGCTATTGGTTACAGATACATTTTTCTCATTGTTAGCATTTTCAACTGGCATACTATTCATAACACAATTTATAACAGTCATCATTCCCCATGGGTAATAGAGCATGGAAGACACTGCGTCCACAGTTCAGGCAGGGCCTCTGCTTGGTCCACCCTGGTTGTCACATAACTCATGCCTGGCAGTCACAAAGTCAAAGTCACACCCCCCTGGAGCAGTCTTACTGGGTCCATGACGGGTCTCCACTTCGGGTATGATACCTGGGTTTGCTCTGGACCTCTTTTGCTGGCTGTCCAGGTCAGCCAGGGGTTGGGCTCCATCCACCAGGGCTTGGGGCTGTAACCTCTGCGACATACTCCTGACGGATGATACGGCCCCTGGCCACGGGACATCCCCTCATGCACATGTTTACATGTATCCGTCACACCACTCAGGCTTCTTATCCTTGGCAGCCGTCTTTTCCACCTTTTCAGACATTAGCTCTGCATCTCCAGACACCACAGCAGCTTGGAACCCATTGGCAATTGCTTTTAATGCTGCTTGCTCTGCCTCAAACCGTGCCCGAAGCTTTTTATTGTTCTCTCACTGCTTAGTAGTAGCCTGCATCAACTGGGCGAGCAGCTCCTCCATGCCAAACATAAAGTTTCACTAACGGCAACAATCACTTTACTGGGGTGTGTGAAATTTAAATTAACCCCACAGCACCAACACTGTACAGCAAGTCCTATGCACCGCACATCGTGTGCCACTTCCTGTGCCAAATCAGTTGTGCCAAATCTTGCACCACTGCTGCCTGTTAGTGCCAATCAATGCCCGCATTTTTGTGGGATGAACTGCCGTTTTCACTTTGGCATTTATTTGACTTTTTGATAGCTTTTTATTCCGTTTTCTGTCTGAACGCCGATGCATGTTTTACATTGAAACTAATGTAAATTACACTGAACATTGTTAGGTGCGTATTTGGGTCCGAAGCACAGATCCAAACACACATCTAAAACACGCTGTGTGAACATATCCTTACAAAGCACTACATGAAATTAAAGGGGAGCTTTGATTGGTTGCTATGGGCAACACATAAAGTCTTAGACCTAGACAGTTTTCATACATTAGGCCCCATATATATAGAGAGAGTGCTGCTGATATTTTGTTATGTTTGCATTACTCTGCTATCACACCAGCGTGCACCCATACAAATTACTTTAAAATTGTCTTGAATCTGCTGACTAATTTTTGATTAAAGAAAGTCTTATACTTAGACAGTTTTCATACATGTGGATTTCCATTCACATGGATTCCTTGAAAAAAATTAAATTGTGTGAACATGCCCTTACAATAATCATAAGAATAAGATATTGAGATTTTCAATTTATGATTGAATTTTGTGAATAGGAGGCTTTTGGAAGTGCTAAATCTAGGAATACTAGACAACTATAACCGCAAGCATTGTGTAAAAGGTGAGAACAAATGTCAGTGATAAAACTGTGAATTTCAATTGCAGTTTTGAATATACAAAGCATTTCAAACGGGTTTGGTATAGCATCATCAAGTCTTCATTTACTGTACATATTAGCTAGTATAGTGTGCTGAATAACTGAGAACTATGCTGTACATAATCATCAAAATGTCTGCATGTGCCATGCACTTTAAAACCAAGTGTAGAATAATAGCAGGTCACAGCAATTATGGGCATTGAAAAATAACTTCATTTCTGTTTATTTTCTCTGTCTGCTAAATTGTGGCGTGCCTGTCTCCCGTTCACATAGAATTTTATTCCGCACAGTCCATTCACAACATGTGCAGTTTAGTAATGTCCTGTTCCCATGGCAACCCAATGGTTCAATGACTTCTCTGCGTAGTCCCTACTGTTTTAGCTACTGTATTTGAGAGATAAAGAAATAAGATATAGATGTTTCTAACTAACTGAACCAGCATCATCATATATGTTAATGTTGCAAATGGAAGAAGGGAGTCAGTAGAATAAAATATGAATGAGGAACTGTAAGCTTTTAGTTGTATTCCTTTGATGGTATATCACCCATTTAATAAAATACTTATGATGTATATATTTTGTTTTCGTTTGCATAAATTATCCCTATTTGCATAATTCGGACTGTGTTGAACAAATGTAATAATAACATTAACATAAAACTGGCCATTTTATTACAAAAGTATCCATGGTTTTGTTCTATATTCCATGTTTTCAGTTATACATGTAGGGCGACATGTATGAATGAGGCTGCACCAGATATCTGGCAAGTTTTCAGCCTGACATCAGGCGCAGCCCAATTCATACATTTTTAAATTGAGGTGGGGCGCACTAGAACCGTAGCGAAGCTACATATTTATAGCTTCGCTATTGCATTTCTGGGCGCATTACAGCTGGGACAGGTATACCACTTTCAAAGTGGTATACCTGAGCCAGAACTGTCGCCCTAGCGGTAGAATGCGCCTGATTTATGACCCGCTGTACAGTGGGTTCATAAATCAGGCGCATTGTATGCCATTATTATGCGCATGAAATTCGGCGTTCACACGCCGAATTTCATGCGTCGCCCTTTATGTCTTTCTCTATGTATACTGTATTTTCTTCATATGTGTGATCCTTTGTAAATAGTCAAATATTTCTATAATCCTTCTCCAGGTCCTGACATGTTTATTTGAGGAAATACTTGAGTTCCCTTTAAAATAATAAATCTGGGGCATCTTTTCTTATAACTCTGGGTTTTGCTGTTCTCCTGTTAATACCTTCAAAAATGTATTTCTGAATTTGTCAGATGGGTGTTTACAATTTTCAAAGGGGAGTGTTCTTGCACACACTGACTCTGTTGCACTGATTATATAATATAAGACAATTTTCTATGTATGAAACCTCTAGATGATGGATATACAGCTACTAAATTACACCACAGTGGGAGGAGCAAATGTCACTATACCGCTGATTGACTGGAGGTCCCTGTGCTCATAGAGCCCCTCGGCAACTGCCTAGTGTGCTCAATGGATAAGCCCGAGGATTGTTTTTTTTGCGTACTGTGACTTCTCAGCATTTATTATCCCTATGGTGGAAAAGCAATGTCTGTAACATAACTGTCAGAATTATTTCTGTGCAGTAACATTACTATGTGCATTTTTAAGTATATTAGATGAAGATGGTGCAGTTTCATTTGGGAGCTAACACCAGCAATTGGTCAATGCTTCCTCTAGCATATACTTATAGATACCTTTGTAATAAATTACATATAAAGTTGGGGTTTCCATCGCATATTTTACATTCAAGTTATAATGCTAATGCTATATCTAATGCTTACTGAAAGTAGATACTTCTACTGTGCTAAGGAGGAGGGGGGAGAGGATACATTACTAGTTAGGCAATTGGTAAACATGGGTCTCCATAAAAAACTGCTTAATTTTTTAAATTTAGATTAGCAGGAACAAAGTTCTTGCAACTGTGCAAATACAAGAAGTACACATGACACGTGCCTTTAATGTGTCTCTATCAGCAGCAGCAGACCACAGACTATCACTTTATACTTAGTAATATATGCTGCCTGAACATTAAGATGACAAGAAGTCACAGTATATGGCAAAAAAAAGAGTTACACTACTCACAGAAAGTGAGGGATATTTGGCTCTTGGTTGAAATTTTGGGATGAACATAACATTTTTTGAATTTTTTTAATGAACTAAATGAGACCATCTCTTATCTTTAAAATGCACATGTCCAACTGTTCAATCTTTTTAGTACTTTTTGCACAAATTGCTGCTCTCTAACAAGGAGCATTATGGCAAAGTTCACGCTCAATACATTTAGGGGGTCAATTTGAATTGGGATTTAAACAGTCTTCCTCATCAGTGTGTTCACATTTTGACATCATGAGACCATGATAACACCATATAATTGATCGACAGTTCCTCGCCATTGCGAGGCTTCAAGCAGGATACTCTCAGACGGAAGTGGCCACTGAACTTAGAGTGTCACAGAGTGTCATCGGGAGGTTGCCATAGAGATACAGAGAGACTGGAAGAGTCACAAAAATGCAAAGAAGTGGACATCCTTTGGCTACATCACACACAATGCCCTGTAGAACTGGATGATGAATGCCACACAACTCCAGGCACATTTAAGCAAGATGAGAGGCAGCTGGAGATAATGATTTCATCAATCTATACTGCAAAGGTGTATTATTTTTACAGAAAAGTTCTTTTGCTAGTTTAAGCTGTAAGACGGTGTAATAAACACATAATCAGTGGACTCATGGTTATGTTTGTTTTGGGAATACGCTGATATGATTATTAAGCGGGCACAATTTGACACGTTCTGCTGTGCAAATGTTTAGTGTAATCATCTACTTGTTTATTGGCCAAGATTAATTTGTATCAACTTCAGTCTTTCCATATAATGTTTCAAGGCTTTTCAATAGTGGCAAAGGATGATACCCTTAGGCCCCGTTCACACGGCTTATTGCCGACGGATTTGTGCGCCGTATTGAGCGCACAAATCCGCCGTGAATACGGGCGGGTCGGGGGCGGGGCCGGAGCGCGGCGGGGGCGCCGCTCCCGGCCCCATAGACAATGCATTGTTTACGGCGCGTCCGCGCCGTAAATAATGTGCATGTCACTTTCTCCCCGCCCGACGGATTCGCCGAGCGGGGAGGAGCGACGGATTCCACTGTTCTCAATGAGAGCAGTGGATTACCGTAATTGCTGCCGCGGATTGGCGCCGTACTGAAGCGCAAATCCGGCGCGCAGTACGGCGCCAATCCGCGGCAGAATAAGCCGTGTGAACGGGGCCTTTAAATGAGTTACAACCTTTATGTAATGTTATGGTATATGTAACGGCCGCTAGTGTAGCCTATAACAACTTCTGGTGTGTGGATCCACTGGACTGCCGCAAGCAGTGGTGTAAGCCATGTCAAGGAGCGGAGTCTAAGAGGACCCTGGTTTTTACCAGAGCCCTGCCAAGGCAGGTTGGGCTTGCTGCGGCAAGAGACCCCCCAGGTCACTACCCCTGATGCGACTTGCTTGCAGTGGTGCCCGAGGTGTAGTGAGGTAAAAAATCATAAGACAGGCGCATGGTCGGGGACAGGCAGGAATGTCAGGGCAGGCAGCAGGCAGAATGTGGATAGAGGAAATAGGCAGAGGTCAAGATACACGGTAAGACAAGAACACTTATAAATGCTTTCTCTCAGGCTCAGGGCACTGTAGATTTGACAGGGAAGTGCAAGAAGTATAGCAAAATATAGGGTCAGTGCCCAGTAATTAGCCAGTTATCGGCGTGCTGGCTCCTTAAATGTTACAGAGCTGACATGTGCACGCCCTAGGATGCAGATATGTGCGCATCTACAAGCAGAGACGCGCAGGGAAGCAGGAGCATGGAGAGGTGAGTATTGTCCAGAAGCACCAGTGTGACCTCTCAGGCATTCACCATTAATGGAAGAGATGACCAGAGGCTTGACAAGACGGACTACTGGGAGACGATACTTAGAGAGATGTGTCAGTGAAATTCCCGGCTGATCCAGAACCCACGAAGGCAGAGTCTTGGAACATGACACCTGACTGGCATGGTCAGATAGGGAGAGGTCTGATTCACACTTAGGGACGCCTCTTCCACAAAGCCTAGGCGTGGGATTTTTCCAGACGCAATGGGCGGTCCATATGGAAGTGTTCAGGACTAGCACAGTAGAGGCAAAGATTCTGCTGTTGTCGACGGGACCGTTCTTGCTGTGACAGGTGGGCTCTGTCCACTTGCATAGGTTGTTCCGAAAAAGCCATAGGTGGAGGTAGTGGAGGCCTTTGAAACACCAGAACAAGACAGGGAAGATGGCGTGGTTAGACTGGTTCACATTTTTGATGGCGCTCCTACTGTCTTGCTGTGAACCGGAGGCCACATGTATGAAAACTGTCTTGGTCTAAGAGTTTCTTTGTTGCCCATAGCAACCAACCAGAGTTCCCCTTACATTTCATCTAGTGCTCTGAAAGAATGATACGGGCACTCTGATTGGTTGCTATGGGCAACAAAGAAAGTCTTAGACCAAGACAGTTTTCATACATGTCCCCCCCCCGGATGTCTATTCAGGTGGCAAGACTGATGAGGCCACTGCACGATAACGGTAGTTCTTCACTGACCAGCTTGTCTTTTATCCTGCCTGCGAGGCCCTTCCAAAACGTGGTGACAAGGGCTTCTTTATTTCATGAAAATTTTCAGGCCAGAGCCCTAAACTCTATGACATATTGCCCAGCTGATGAATCCCTTTGGCGTACATCTAGCAGAGCAGTCGCTGCAGAAAACGCACGGGTGGGTTCTTTGAAGATACTGCGGAATTCGTCCTGTCCCAAAGTGGAGTGGCCCATGCTAGAGCTTCCCCAGTGAAGAGATTGACCACGAATGCCACCTTAGAGCATTCTGTGGGAAACTGGTTAGACATGAATTCCATGTGCATGTGCACTGTGTAATGAAGTACCTACAGGCCTTAGGGTTTCCACCATACTTGCTCTACAAGGAGAAGTGCAGCTTGGGACCGACAGATGCCACAGTAACCGCAGAAGGAGGTGTAGCAGCTGATGCTGAAGGCAGTTGCTGATCAGCAAGGAGTTGCTACATCATGGTGGACAGCTGATTGAGTTGTTGTTGCGCCTGCTGGGCAATCTTTTGAGACTGTTGGGCAACCACTGTCTCGAACAATCAGCAAGGGCACCACTGCAGGATCCATGTCCGGATCTAACTATAACAGCCACTGGTGTGGACTGTAACGACCGCTGGTTTGTGGATCCACTGGACCACAACAAGTGGTGGTCTAAGCCACATCAGGAAGTGGAGTCTAAGGAACCTCTAGTTTTTACCACAGCTTGCAGCAAGGGTTGGGCTTGCTGTGGCATGAGACCCCTAGGTTGCTTTCTGTGTCCAAGATATAGTGAGGTACAGAATCGTAAGACAGGCTTGTGGTCAGGCACAGGCAGGAAGGTCAGGGCAGGCAGCAAGCAGAACATGGTCTGAGGACAGAGGAAGAGGTCATGATACACAGTAAGACAAGAACACTAATAAATGCTTTCTCTCAGGATCAGGGCACTATAGATCTGGCAGGGAAGTACAGGAAGTGAAGAAAGTTACAGGGTCAGCACCTGGTAATTAGCCAATTACCGGTGTGCTGGCCTTTTAGATCTTACAGAGCTGGCAGACATGCACCTTAGGGGGTGGTGATGCGTGTGTCAGCAAGCAGAGTAGCCCGGATATGTAAGTATTGTCCAGAAGCACCGAGTGCGCCACCACACGCACCCAATAAGGACACTGCCGGAGGGGAACAGATGTGTCTGTGGCCCGATGTGTAGACCACGGGACCACCTGTGACAGTATAATTCTATGTGCGTAGTACATTATATGCCATAATTTTATAAATGGTGAGTGTCCAGCCTCAGGAACCCCTGACACCTTCCCTGATCCCAAACTACTGTCTACCCACTGCATGAAGTACTGAAGCAATGTATTATTTAAATGGGTGTTCCAGGTTTTGAGGACTAACATTAAAGGGTTTTTCCCAACTCGGGCATTTATGGTATACAGATAGGATAGGTGAGGCTTCCACTTCTCACTGTCTTGAGAACTGGCCCACAAAACTACCCATCCAGAACAGAGGTGACAGCCCTTGCCATTTAATTTCACTATACAGCTGAGTAATTGCACTCAGGATCTGCACCTCTTGGAATTGCAGCTACCACACATTTATCTCATCAATCTGATCCTCTTTACTTTCTGTGCCAAGTGCTGTTAATCAGTAGAGGCTCATGCTCCATAGAGTAAATGGAGTGCAAGCCTCTGCTGATTGATGGCACATGGCACGGGAGGTGAAGATGAGAAAATTCTTAGGCACTACAGGATGACAGCAGCGGGAATATACCTTAAAGTAAGGGGACTGCAAGAGTTCTCTGCACAGTGCGCAGTTGGGTGCATCACTGTATATGGAGGATCGATTTGTGTTTCTGCAGTCAGATCATCACTCAGAGCCAGGTAGATGAAGGTTTGTGACTCCTAGCCCCTCTTTTTCACCCCAGACGGGGAAAGGGGCCCGAGGAAGTCCCTAAATTTTTCCATTGGGGGGGAGGGAAACTACAAAAACCTTTTTTCCCAAAGAGCACCAAAAAACCCTTTGCCCCAGTCCTGTCCCTTTTCCTCTTAATCAAAGGGTTTTTACCCCTGCCTAAATTCCCTTTTTTTGTAAAGAAAAAGAGGGCATAAAAGGGCCTTTTGGGGTTTTAAATATTTAAAAAAAGTGCTAGCCCCCAAACAGTGACATTTATGCTTTTTTTCCTATTTTTTTTAAAGGGGGTTTTTTTATACAGTCCAGTCCTAAAGAAACTACTTTGACCTTTTTGAGGCGGGGAAAATTTTACAGGGGGACGGAAAAATTTTTTTAAACCCCCCTTTAAAATTTTTTCATTTTTTCCCTTTCTTTGCAGCCATTTGGTAAAAATCCAAAAATTCATTTTTTTTTGCTCATTAATGTACAACGCGAACCCCTTTTTTTGAAAGAAAAAAAAAAAAAAATGTAAATTTTTTTTTGAAAATTTTTCTTAAAAAAAAAAAAAACGAAATATCCCATCGTCTTAAGTATTAAAGACCCTTTGCTCGTTTTTGAGTAAAGAAACCCTTTTTTGAGCTAGTAAAACCCAAAGGAATCTTCTTGGTAGGAGGGCAAAAAAAGTTTTTTCACACCTGGATTTGGGGACCCATCGGGCATTTCCTTTTTTTTAAAAACTTCTCCTTTCCCCCCCTTCAGGTTGGAGGGTGAACTTTTGGGTTTGGAAAAAAGCCATTTTTCAAGTCTCCCAGAGATACTAAATTTGGGGGTTTTTAAGGTCAGGGCTCTGGCTAAGCCGTAAAAAAAGGGGACAAAATTGTTCTGAAGCCACAGCTTTGTTTTAAACCTGTCCTGCTTAATCTTGGTTTTGTAGGGAAATGAATTTTTGGGCCCCCAACTGAGGGCCCCAAAGGGAAACTCGGGAAAAAGGTTTTCATCCAGGATACTCTGTACAGGGCCCGGGCTTTCCATCTTTCCTTAAAATGCAATCATTCCCCTTTCCCCTGAAAGTTTAAAAAACACCCTCATAGCATGATCCCTCCCCCACCTTGTTTCACTGTGGTTTTGTATTGGGCGGGTAAATGACCACGCCGGGTTTTCTCCACACATCCCACTTAAAAATTAACCCCAAAAAGTTCAATGTTCATCTCATCAGACCAAAAAACTTTTTTCTAATAACTCGGGATCTTTCATGTTTTTTTTTTGAAACGGAATGAAAGGCTTTCATTTTCCCTGCACAGGGGGAAGAGGCGCCCGTGGGGCACACTCCCCAAAAAAGCCCCGATTGGTGGGGGCTTTTAGTGATATTTTGACTTTTTTGGACCTCTCCCACCCTCCCTATTTATCCTGTAGCTCAGCCACATTTAAATCTTGGGGTTTCTTTTTACCCCTCCCCAAAACCAAAGGTTTTTTTTCTCCCACTTTTGCTTATTTTTTGGGGGACGGCCGGGTCAGGAAGGGGTTTGGTCATCCCAAACTTCTTCCTTTTAAAAAGGTTTAAATGGAGGCCACGGGTGCTTTTAGGAACCTGAGTGCTGCAAAAATTTTTTTTTGAAACCCTTGGGCCAAAATCTGTCCTTCCCCCAAATTTTCGTCACTAAAGCCCCTTTGGGGGAAAATTTCCTTAACCTAAATGGGTTCTCATGTGCTTTTTCATGCACTGTGACTTTAAACGTCTTATATTGACAGGTGTGTCCCTTTCCTAAAAAAAGCCCAAAATCATTTTAATTAAAAAACAGTTTAACTCCAATGAAGGAGAGAACCATCCAAGGGGGTTTTCAAAAGGGAAATGGAAAAAGCATGTGATTTTAAAAAAGAGGTCACAGAAAAGGGTTTCTGAAAACTTTATGACCATGTGATATTTCATTTTTTTCTTGTTTAATAAATTTGAAAAAAATTTAACATTTTTTTTTTTTTTCTTTCAAGAGGGGGTCAGAGGGGAAACAAAAAAATGAGCAAAAAAATGAACTTTTGGATCTTCCCAAAAGGGGTTTTTAAATTTAAACAAAAAAGTTGAAACTTTTTAAAGGGTCCTGAAATTTTCCCATACCCACTGTAAATTTTGGGGTTTTGTAGACTTTATAACACAAGACTATTTTTGCTTCAATTTTGAGTTTTTACAGAGCCTCATACTGACCTTTCTTTGTAAAACCAGACATTTGGTATAAATTAAAAAACATTAAAAAACCCAAAAAATCCCTTTTTTACTTTTTTAAAACGTACTTACGAAGAATAATAAAAAAATAGAAAAAATATCCTTGGTGTCCAGCCCTATTTAAAAAAAAAACTTAATGAAAAGGCAAGAACTTTATTTACATCATGAAGCAAACATTTTTTTTCAACTTCCTAAATTCCCTAAAACATTAGGAGTAACCTTTCGAGGGACAGGGGACTTACATACAATTTTTCAGATCTGAAAGGATGGCTCCTCCTATTTCCCCGCATTTTCCCACAGGGAATTTCTTCTGTTTAAACTGCAGATGATCATAGGCTTTCCTGCAAGAAATGCTTTGTGTCTTTGAAAAAGGGGCCCTTTTTTGCCATTTTACCAGCTGGAAAAGCTTTTCAATTTCCCTGAATACAAATATTAAAGAACAATTTAAAAAACGGGGGAAAGAACTCAGTAAAATTATGGGTTGCAGTTTTTTGCCCTAGTGATAAAAATGTTTTATTATTTGTAAGAAAAAACAAATTTTTGAGGAAATAGAACAAGATTCCCCTGGGGTTTTCTAAAAATTTTAATTAAAAAAAATATCAGCTAATGTTAAATGTCCAAGGAAGGCCCAAAAAGGTATAAAAAAGGCCACAAAAAATCCCCTTTTGACATAAATAACCATCAAAATTTTAGAACACCCACATTTTTCCAGTTTTTATTGATAGTAACACCGCTAAATGTCTCAAAAGTACTTTGAAATAAAAAAATAGAAGAAATAAAGTTAAGATGAATAAAAAAAATGTATTAATTCTGTGTCAACAAATGTTGTGTAGATTTTTGATTCTTAATGGGACGTCCCCGTACTGATAAAACAGGGTTTTCACATTGTAGCATTCTTTCTACAATTGTATTCCGCTATTGCTGCAGAAGTTTCTACCAATGTACTGCTCTTGTAGGTTGCTTTGCTTTGCAAGCTCAATGTGGTTTACATCGGGAGACTGTGCAGGCCATTCAGTTCTTTAAAGCCTACCAGCTTATTCTTTTCTTTAAGGTAATTCCCCGGAAAAAAACCTAGAGTTTTTGTTCTTGGGTCATTGTGTTTTTTTGTTTATTAATCCGGTACTGCATGGTGCATCCAAAATGTTTTTAGAGCCTTTTATCCATGGGGCCAGTCAAACTGTCAAGGTTTTCCAACTCTGGATCCAGCAAAAGAGCCCCACACCATCACCCTTCCTGTCTCATGTTTGACACTTGGGGAGACATGTATGAAAGGGTTTTTCGCCAATTTCTGGTGTAAAATGCACCAACATGAACGGTGCGTGATGTTTGGCGCATCAAATAAACATGTTTGGGGTATTGTTTTAACAGATCCAAACACTTTTTTTAAAGCAAACCCAAAAAAAAAAGGAGGGATTCTGGGGGGGTTTTTGGGGCTTTTCACACTGCCAAATTTGAACCTTTAGACCCCTTTTATGAAGCGGGGCCCGCAAAACCCAGGGGCATTACTGCTCGGGAAAAGGCAAAACCTATTTTTTAAAATGGTCCCGCCCGAGCCTGAGGGGTTTTAATTGGGGGCTAAAATTTTCCATTAGGCCCAAAAAAAGCCATTTTTTTTTTCTTAACTTATACCATTTCAATAAAAAAAAAAGGGAATTTAGATAATTATCAAACAAAATATACATCATATACAATTAATATAAAAAAAATATAATATCCCCAAAATATTAAAATATTTTTCCTATTAAATTAATTAAAAAATTTAAAAGAATCTAAAAACAATTTTAAAAAATAACACAAATGACCTACATTTTTCCCGAAATTTTTTAAAAAAAAAATGTTCAGAATTTATTTTTCTATTTTTTACACTTACTTTTTAAAAGAAAGACCCTTTTACAGGGTGGGGGAACAGTGTTTTGGGAAAAAATTTTTGCTCCACACCCCTTTAATTTTACATACGGCAAGAAACAGCACACCACAAGTCCTGTGGTCCACCAAACAAGATCATTACCATAGCTTCTATTCACTGACATGCTATTTCTTTTATTTCTAGCCTCTTTTAAACCTAAAACACATACTTGGGGGGCAAACAGTAAAGCGGCAAAGTCTGTAATGTGCCCCAAAAATACGATGAGGTAGCTCGAAGTTTTTGGGCGCCATTTATTTACGCAAAAAAAATCCTTTTTATAGATTCAGGTGCATTTTACACTAAAAATTCACCCCATCTATTATCATACAGGTCTCCCTTGGTGTCAATAGTGATTTGTAGCGACAAAAGGTTTTGAAAAAAACTAAAACAATTTTTTAAAATACCCTTAACAAAAATTTAAAAAACCATGACATATTTTTCAAATTTTTGTAAAGGGCTAGTCCAACAGGCATTCATTTAGGGAAATTGGTTTAAATAAATACCCCGGGATTCAAAATGCACGCCAAAAGCGGTAATTTTACTTTTTGAAGTGTCCCTTTTGGAAAGGACTAAAGGGCGACAAACTAGCCGTCCCATAAAAGTCAGACTCAATGAACATCGATCTGCTATCCGAACATATATAAAAAAAGAAAAAAAAGAAAGTAATTTAAACACCAAAATAAAAGAAAAATTTTAAAAAATTTTTAAAGCTTAAAATTTTCATGAAAAACGTCATCAAATCTGAGCCCGATGGTGTTTTATTTAAAAGCAGGCAAAAATAAGGAGTTTCTGAAGAAAAATCCTATTGCGCAGAGAACATATGGATTTATAAGTTAAACACTCTCATCCAAAAAGGGAATTTAATGAGTCACTTTTCTAAAAAGTGTTTCCCTTTTATTTTTTGTTTTTTTTTATGGGTTTTTTTAACTTTTTACATACTTTCAATTTATTTAAGGGTTTAAATTTTAAAAATGAAAATCCACATCATGGGCCCGGGAGTTTTAAAAGAGAGCACGCCTCTCCCCAAACGTCGCTCCAAACGGTGGGGAGACGCCCAACCTTGCTGACCGCTTTTTGCCCTTTTCAACAAACCCTTTTGGGTGCATCTGAATCACGATAATTTTAATTTTAAAAATTTTTGAAGAATGCCTGTTGGACTAACCAAAAGAAATGCCCAAATATGTCACTGGAACCCTTTTTAAATTGTTTTAAAGGGCCCTTTTAATAAAATTTTTAGTTGTTTTTTCACAACCCCGTGGGGCTTGGCTACCCCAAAACAATATTGAGTAAATAAAATGGAGGAGAAGAAGCCGTTATAATGCAGATAGTTCCAACACAGGATTTATATATATATCACAAAATTTAACGCTCCCATCTTTGCATACAGTACTCCCCCCCTTTTTTTTCACAAAACTGAAAAACCATACTTTTCACCTACTCTTTTTGAAAAAACAAAAAGCCTGTGTGATTCATCAGTCCATAACCCCGTCTTCTACTCTTCAGAAGTCCACTGGAGATGCTGCTCAGCTTAGGCAAGCCTTTTTTTATTTTGCAATCTTAGCAAAATGCTGGTACTTGATATGTTAAACCTGCAATGAACCTTTTCTTCACAGTGAAGTTTAAATTGTTTTTTCCTTTTTCGCATTTTTAATGTGCTTGAAGATTTTGAGCCGTTAACTATAATCAGCAAACTGTTTTTATTCAAAACTGTCATTTTAAAGACCCTTTTTTTTCCATGCCTTTTCTGTCAAGGGTTTCCCCCAGTTTTGATCCCTTTTATGGGAAGGAAACGGGCTGTATACCCTATATGCTTCCTTTTGAATTTCTCAGTAAAATGCTCCAGATTATAAAGTTTTTTTTTTTGTTTATTGCCTTTTTTCTTAATAGTGCATAAATTGTTTGGTTAAAAAGACATTGCTGAGGATGGGAAAAGATGTGGAAATATTTTAGTTTTATTTCCCCTTACTGATGAAGAATTTGGAACCCCAAAGCATGGCAATTTCCCAAAAGGACTTTTTCATCTTGATCCGAACTGCCATCAGACGGATCGTGTTTTTTGACTACATAAGTATTAAAATTTTTTTAAAAAAGCGATTAAAATCTTTCTTGAAACCCTTAACTGTTCTTGCTTTGACCAGCTCCTCAGGCAGGCTATTCCACAGACTCACAGTTCTCATGGTAAAAAAGGCATTTCGCCGCTGGATATTGCATCTTTTTTTCACCGGATAGAGGGAGTTCCCCCTTCGCCATTATATGCAATTACTCGTCCTGAAAAACAAAAAATGTTAAATCTCCCTTTTAGGGGGTTGAATCAGTCTGTTCCAAAAAGGTTGTTTTTAAACAGAGGGTTTTTAAAAGGTAATTTCCAAAGTCGGAACTTCAGTAGGAATGGTTTGCATCAAATCCATTTTGAACCATCATTTTTATTTTATACATTTATGTAGCACCATCTTATTCTACAGAGATTGTTATAATTCATATTGATCCCTATCCCTATTGGGGCTAGCAGTCCAAATTCCAGATTAGGCTATCAGTATGTTTTTTTTTTGTGGAAATGTGGAGGAAACTGGAGTTTCCAGAGGAAACCTATGCAAACATGGGGAGAACAAACAAACTCCTGGCAGATGTTGTCTTTGGTGGGAATTAAACCCAGGACATCAGTGCTAACCAGTGAGTCACTGTGCTTCCCATAATTACCTGCTTGTGATGCAGAGCAACTGTCCCTGATGTCTACCATGAAGAAAGACTGTTGTTGCATTTGAGTTTAAAAATACATATTTTTATGTTTTTAAAAGGACTCTACCATCTGATATTTATTTTGACAAACAATATATGAGGTTGGGTGGTTGATTTTTGTTTATGTAATTTCTTAAAGCTCCCCTATGTACAATATTTCACAAAAGTGTGTGTAACCCTCACATTTTTGCAAATATTGTGTTATATCTGATCATGTGACAACACTGAAGATATGACACTTTGATACAATGCAAAGTAGTCAGTGTACAGCTTGTAAAACAGTGTAAATTTGGTGTGCCCTCACAACAACTCGACACACAGTCATAAATGTCATGCCGCTGGCAACAAAAGTGAACACATTCCTAAGTGGAAATGAAAACATTGCGCCCAATGGCCATTTTCCCTCCACAGTGTCATGTGACTCATTAGTGTTACTAATAATAATGGTATTATTGTTCTCAAATGCTCTCATCTTTCATACTGGTCACTGGAAGTTCAACATGGTACCTCATGGTAAAGAACTCTCTGAGGACATAAAAAAAAATGTTGCTGTACATAAAGATGGCATAGGGTAAATGAAGATTGCAAACACCCTGAATCTGAGCTGCAGCATTGTGGCCAAGACCATAAAGTGTTGTAACAAGATAGGTTTCACTCAAAACAGGCCTTGTCATAGTTGACCACAGAAGTTGAGTACATGCGCTCAGCATCATATCCAGAGATTATCTCAAAATAGAAATATGAGTGTTGCCAGCATTGCTGGGGAGTTTAAAGGGGTGGGGTGTCATCCTGTCAGTGCTTAGCCCACACACTGCATCAAATTGGTCTACATGGCTGTCATTCCAGAAGGAAGCATCTTCTAAAGAAAGGCTGCAAACAGTTTGCTGAAGACAAGCAGACCAAGGACATTGATAACTAGAACCATGTCTTGTGGTCTGATGAATCCACGGTAAACTTATTTGGTTCAGATGGTGTTAAATGTGTGTGGCAGCAACCAGGCGAGGAGTACAAAGACAGTGTGCATTGCCTACAGTCAAGCATGGTGTAGGGAGTGTCATGGTTTGGGGCTGCATGAGTGCTACCCGTTGTGGGGAGCTACAGGTCATTGAGGGAACCATGAATTCCAACATGTACTGTGACATACTGAAGCAAAGCATGATCACCTCCCGTCAGAAACTGAGCTACAGGGCAATATTTCAATATGATAAAAACCTCAAACACACCTCAAGATGTCCACTGCCTTGCTTAAAAACATGAGGGTAAAGGTGCTGGACTGACCAAGCTTGTCTCCAGACCTAAACCCTATTGAGCATTTTGAGGCATCCTAAATGAAAGGTGAAGGAGTGCAAGATCTCTAACATCCACCAGCTCCATGATTCCAGTAGCAACCTGGGAAGCTCTAGTGAATTCCATGCCTGAAAGAGTCAAGGCAGTGCTGGAAAATAATGATGGCCACACAAAATATTGATACTTTTGGCACAGTGTGTCCATTTTCACTTAGGGGTGTACTCACTTTTGTTCCAGCGGTTTAGACATTGATGGCTGTGTGCTGAATTATTTTAAGGGCACCAAATTTAAACTGTTATACAAGCTGCACACTGGCTACTTTACATTCTATCAAAGTGTCATATCTTCAGTGATTTTGTAAAGAACAGCGACGAACCCGGCAGGATACTTTTCTATTTAACTTTACTGATAAAGAGTGAATACAGATAGTTCTCAAGAGGTATTATTCAACAGGTTTGTGATTAAGTCTTTCAATCTCTTCGTGGTCTCTCTTCGGCGGCAAGCCTGCACGTGGGGAGACTCCCTCTCCCACAATGCGTGTTCTGAGACCAACCAGCAGCTCTTCTATTAGGACACTTGTAGAGGCACTGGTAACCCTTCTAGTCTGATGTGTAGTAACAGCTCCACCAAACCTCTTCACAGAGCAGGGAGACACACTCCCAGCCTCCTCACTCTCTTCTCTACAAGTCCTCTCTGGCTCCCAACTCCTCCCTTTCCTCTTCCTGTCCCTGTGTCCCCTCAAAACATTTCCCCCTGTAATCAGGCAACTACCACACTTCATCTCAAATATTCTGGCGCCATCTACTGGGTGAGTGGACTTACTACACCCCCTTGTTACACCTCGTCCCCAGGGCTTAAGGGTTGCCGTCCCGGTAACCTGAGTTTTCACCACATATTCTTCATAACGGCTTGGCATTCTGCCAAAGTTGGAACGTTGGGAGTGCCGTATCTGTGTGGGCTCAGGTCCCGGTGAAACCTCTGGGTCTGCAGGAGGCACACTTGACCTTGATTTCAACGGTGGTGGATTATCCATTGGGGGAAGCCACCACTCCTCGTCAATATCTGGGGCACTCGAGGGAGTCGGGGCACTCTCTTTGGGGGCAGGCGGCTTGGCTACAAAAGTACATGGTCTCAACAGGTTCCGATGCAACATTCTGGTCGGCCCTTGCCCCCCTTCCGGCCTTACTTCAAAGACTGGTATATTCGGGTTGGGTTGGCGGATCACTTCGTAGGCCAGTGGTTCCCATCGCCAACATAGTTTTCCTTTTCCCCGGGCCGACTTGTTCCTTACCATTACTCATTCTCCACGGTGCAAAGGAAGCTCTCTCAATCTCTGATTCACTGCCAACTCGCGGGGAGTCATCCGGCGAGCAACCAGGTCATAAATTTTCTGCACCTTTCTGCGATGATCTCCCATCCAAGTTTGGGGAGTCCACTTTGGTTCTTTCCCCTCACTCGGCATCATCATGAGGCTGAATGGGCATCTTCCATTTCTTCCGAACATCAGCATGAAAGGTGAATATCCCGTGGTGGAGTGTATTGTATTATTATAGACCCACACCAGCTCAGCCACAAAGTCCGGCCACCTCTCCCTCTTGTCTTCCTCTAAGGTCCGTAACATTTGCAGCAAGGTTCTGTTCATGCGCTCGCAAGCGCCATTCCCTTGTGGGTGGTAGGGAGTGGTCCGTGTCTTCCTGATTTGGTAGAGACGACACAGTTCTTCGATCACCTTACCCTCAAAGCAGGCCCCCTGATCGGAATGTAGCTGATTGGGGCAGCCGTACATTAGAATGAAATTCTTCCACAAGGCCAAGGCGGCGGTCTCCGCTGTTTGGTCCCGGGTCGGGATTGCCACCGCAAATTTGGTGAAGTGGTCGATTATAACCAACAGATATTTGAATCCCCGTATGGATTCCTCCACAGTAAGGTAGTCCATCATGACCAGCTGTAGTGGATAAAATGACTGAATACTCCTCACTGGCGCCTGCTGTTCCATGGCTCTTGCTAACCCACAATTTCTACATCTGTTGCATACATTCTCTGCCAGTTTTCTCATGTGAGGGTGAAAGTAGTACCTCTGTAGCCACTCAAAGGTCTTAGCAGGGCCAAAATGCCCCTTTTTCTCGTGCACCCACTGGATAATGCCCTCTACCTCTTCGGAAGGTACCACCACTTCCCAAAGACAGTGTCAATTTCCGAGGGCAGTTGCACTTGCCAGTAGAGTACCCCTTCTCGGACCATCAGTCGTTCCTTCTGCCGCCACAGCTTCTTCCCTTCCAGCGACAGGACATTCCATTCCTCTGGTGTGGGACATTGATTCCGCTGGAGCCAGCCTCTTACCCTTCGTATCTGGGGGTCACTCCCCTGTCGACTTCTCCAGTCCTCGACTGTGCCTCCAGTCCACCCTCCAGTAGCTTGGTCCAACACAGCTGCTGACCTCTAGAGCAACCTTGGTCGACTGAAGTTAGGAGCCTCATCTCCTCCCGTTCTTCATCGGTGACGCCGATGGGGCTTTCCACGGGGTTACGGGACAGTGCATCTGCATTAGTGTTTTCTCTCCCTGGACGATACCGCGTTTGGAAGTTGTACTTGCTGAGCCGGGCCATCCACCGCTGCTCCAAAGCCCCCAACTTGGCTGTATCCAGATGTACCAGGGGGTTATTGTCGGTCACCAGCATAAACTGTGCGCCTGTCAAATGTCCGCAAACTTTTTCTGTTACGGCCCAAACCCACCGCCAATAACTCCAGTTTGAAGGAACTGTAATTATCTGGATTCCTCTCCCCATCTCTCAAAGTCCTACTGGCATACGCGATGACCCTCTCTTGGCCGCCCTGTACTTGGGTAAGGACAGCTCCCAAGCCTTTGAGACTCCCGTCAGTTTGTAACACAAAGGGCAAGCTGAAGTCTGCGTAAGCTAAGATTGGGGCACTAGTTAACAGTCTCTTTAGTTCTAGGAAGGCCCATTCAGCATCCTTATTCCATGGAAGTGTTCTACGCTTGGCCTCCTCCGGGGCCGCCCCCTGGAGAAGAGCATATAACGGGGCGGCAATCTTGGCAAAGTCTTTCATGAACCGTCGGTAGTACCCTACCAGTCCGAGGAAAGATCTCAGTTCATTGGCTGTGTGAGGGATGGGCCACTGCTGCACTGCCCGAACTTTGGAGTCTATGGGCTGTACCCCATCTTTAGAGACTACATGTCCTAGGTACTCGATACTGTCCCTGAACAGATGACATTTAGAGGGTTTCAACTTTAACCCATGCGTCTCTAACCGTGCTAGCACTCGATCCAGCTGTTCTAGGTGTTCCGCGAAGGTGGGCGAGAATATAATGATGTCGTCCAAATAAATGAGCAGACATTCGTAATTCAAATCCCCCAAACACAGTTCCATCAACCTCTGAAATGTGGCAGGGGCATTATTCAATCCAAACGGCATGCGTAGAAACTCAAACAGTCCCATAGGAGTAATGAAAGCCGTCTTCTCCCAGTCCTTCTCGGCAATTGGGACCTGCCAGTAACCACTGGCTAGATCCAGGGTGGAGAAATACTGAGCCCGTCCTAGGGCCCCAAGCGAATCTTCAATGCGGGGTAATGGGTAAGCATCCCTCACCGTGCAAGCGTTAAGACGCCTATAATCGACACAGAACCGGAGAGTCCCATCCTTCTTCTTTACTAACACGATCGGAGAGGCCCAGGGGCTCTTACTGGGCTGAATCACCTGTTGCTCCTGCATTTGCTTTAACATGTTCTTGACCTCCTGATAAAGGGCTGGAGGAATCTGTCGGTAACGCTGCCGAACCGGATTAGCATCCCCTGTCGGGATCTCATGCTCCAAGGTCTGCGTGAGGCCGAAGTCAGCCTCATGATGGGAGAAAGCCCCCATATGGGCCTCCAAAACCAAGGACAACTTCCCCTTTTCTTCTACCGTCAACTTGGTCCCTTCTGGGCACACTGCGTTCATGACACTCTCAACTGAGGGGAAGGGGTTCTCTACCCTCACCTGGCACAGGGTTACTATTCCCGCTTCCCTCTCGGCCACCTCTAGCTCCCAATCGGGCTGTCCCAGGGTCTGTACCTCTTGTACCGGGTATACCTCTGCCATGTGTTCTCGAGAAGGCAGTGTCACTGCATGATCATTTACATTCATGACCCGAACCAGTACCCGGCCCTGGCGTACGTCACACAGAGTGCGTCCCACTGCTACTCCTTCCATCTGGAAGGCCGGCTCTACCATCACTGTAGTACCCTGTAGCTTCCTATCTGTACCTACAGGCAGGGAGATCAGCAACTCGTGCCTTGCCTGTACACTTATTGGTTGAGAATGAGGTACCCTAATACTGCCCAGTGGCCCCGTGACCCCTTCCAGCTCTGCTTTTATCCGGCACTGTCGGAAAGCCCGCTGTAAAGCCTGATGGGGTGGTCGATGATCAGGTACCCGCTTCCAGTACTTCGGTCCCAGCTCATGGGCCATCAGTCCGTCAATGGCTTGTAGTACATTTTATACCCAGAATCACTGGTACTTGTGAATCCATAGTGTTCTGTACCACCACCACCCCCTTTCCTTTCACCAGGTGTCCCCAGAGCTCAATGTCAGCTTGCATGACCCCTACAATCTGAATAGGAAGGTTATTAGCGGCTTTTAGACTCACCCAGGAGGCGCTGTCTTTAAACATGGCGGGTGGAAAGTGTCTCTCAAAAGCCACCCTAGCGAGGGTGGTGACTTGCGAGCCCGTATCCACCAGGCAGGTAAATTCCACCCCATTAATCCTGGCTTTGATTACCGGGCTCTCCCCAATTAAGTCTTTAGCCTCCAGCATAGGGCATATCTCAGCATTTCCTCCTGCGGTTCGCCCCACAACCGCAGGCGGATCTAGTTTAAATCCCCCCTGTTAGAGTCTCTACCCTGTCGGGGACAGTTCTTCCTTAGGTGGCCTACTTTGTCACACTCCCAACACCTCGGTCTGTTATCTCTCATTCGTGTAGGCTCCTGTCTTCGGGTGAATCTCCCCGTTGCGGCCCCCTGGGCCTGGTATGTCAGTCTACTACCTTGAGTCGCCAAAGTCCCTTGAAGTTCTCTCAGCGCTTCCTCCAGGGAATTCATTCTTAGCTCTAGTGTATTCTCTCGGACTGGTGCTACCTCAGCTTGTGGCCTAACCGCGGTCGCCTCCACCTCCTCCTCTTTCTCCAACGTGATCGTTTCCTTTAACACCTGGTGGAAGGTCAGGTGGGGGTCCAGTTTAACCCGCTCCCTCAAGGTCCTCCGTAGTGACTGACTTCTCAATCCTAGCAGAAATTGATCTCGCACCAGCAGCTCTGTATTGGCGAAGGCTGTAGCGCCAGTTTCTTCTTTCTTTTGCAAAGCAGTCATAAGCTCCTGTAGGCCGTTTGCATACTGGGGTAGTGTCTCGTCCTCTTTCTGACAACGGGCGAAGAATCTCTTCCTTAACACTGCTGCTGACGAGACGTCTCCATACACATCCTCTAGGATACTCAGGATCTGCTCAAAACTTGCCCTTTGACGTGCAGAGTGTAGCATAACTGTTTTCCGGGCTTCTCCTTCAAGGGTACTCAGTGCCAATTCTGCTTTCAGATGTGGGGCGATGTTACACAACCGGGCAGCCCCTTCTAGTCTTTCTTTCCAATCCTCGAGCGAAACATTGTCACCAAAAACTTGGGTAAGTGGCTCAGTAGAGCGCCCATTGGGACTGTAGGTGAGACGCTGGACGAGGCGGAAGTAACTCTGTCAGTCGCCATATCAGTATCCATCCTGTCGCACTACGCCAAATGTAAAGAACGGCGACGAACCCGGCAGGATACTTTTCTATTTAACTTTACTGATAAAGAGTGAATACAGACAGTTCTCAAGAGGTATTATTCAACAGGTTTGTGATTAAGTCTTTCAATCTCTTCGTGGTCTCTCTTCGGCGGCAAGCCTGCACGTGGGGAGACTCCCTCTCCCACAATGCGTGTTCTGAGACCAACCAGCAGCTCTTCTATTAGGACCCTTGTAGAGGCACTGGTAACCCTTCTAGTCTGATGTGTAGTAACAGCTCCACCAAACCTCTTCACTGAGCAGGGAGACACACTCCCAGCCTCCTCACTCTCTTCTCTACAAGTCCTCTCTGGCTCCCAACTCCTCCCTTTCCTCTCCTGTCCCTGTGTCCCCTCAAAACATTTCCCCCTGTAATCAGGTAACTACCACACTTAATCTCAAATATTCTGGCGCCATCTACTGGGTGAGTGGACTTACTACACCCCCTTGTTACAATTTCCTATGTAAAGATATAATACAATATTTACAAAAATGTGTGTGTACTCCCTTTTGTGAGCTACTGTATATGACTTCCTTGTTTACCTCTGTGACTTCACCTTTCTAAGCTTTTGTAGCACGGCAGTGAGAGGATTGCTTGATGTTTTTTTCTTCCAGGCTGGGAAAAGCCTGAGAGGTGTAAGTGCTTCCCAGTTCAGAAAAAGATTAACCAATTATTGCTCTTTTAATTAACCTTTGGTCTAGTCTAATTTTATCTATCCCTGTCCAGAGAACAATGGAGTGATTATTCTATTACCTACTATTTGTAATAAGACTACATAGAAATACGCAGCACCAACAGTAAAGTGATATGAATCTGCCCTGCCTTTCAGGAGTGTTATCTCTTTAGTAATCACAGCTAGAAAAGAACAAGATTTTATATGTAGTTTTTAATTGCATAGGACTGCCAAAATAAAAAAAAATTGCAGAAATTTCTAAAAATATTACTTTCCAGAAATATTTGTTTTAACACAAATTCAGATGCAAAGTGAAATTTTATTTACAAATCCATTGTTCTCCATTCAGAGTAAAAATGATTTCTAGTGACAGAATATGACGTTTTGGTCTCAGTGGACCTCATACATATACGTCACTGCAAAAAAATCAATAATAAATAATAAGTATTAATAATTTAAGCAAATACATACCAGACATCCTGATATATACAAGACATAATGGGTGACATGTCTCATTAGGACTGCTCTATTTTTTTGGTGTATTTTGCGCCTAAAAACTGTCTACACCCTGTTCTCTATGTAAATTAACTATCGCACACCAAAACTTACGCCAGACACGACACATTTGAATGCGCCTAAATTAGACGCATCAAATATACTAGCAATGATATGCTATGCGCCTAAGTTAGGAGCATCAATTATGCTGTGCAAGGTATACCACAAGTAGGGCTAATCACAGGTGGGGGAGCTAACATCTGCTCATGAATAAGCTGGACACTTTTCTGGCTGAAAACTGCAGATTTGAGCATTAAATACTCTAAAACTACAGCATCTTACAGAATAAGGGACACAGTGCTGGAAACAGCATGTCTGTCACTACCTTCTGCTGCCCTCAGCAAGGGGGGCATAATCTATGTGACAGGTTCTCTTTAAGATGCCAGTGTTCTAGACGTTAACTTCGGCTCCTTCACTCCTTACGCAGCCACGGCTGGTTTCTTCACACCCCCTAGCTTTCACTACTTGGTCAGTTCCTCATGGACCATATACATTTACTTCCAGTTGCAGCTTCATTAGCCTGTACCTACTCTGTATTCCTTTAGCGACTTAGGGACTTTCAGTTAGTTGGCACATGGAGGCCCTTTCTAAGTGGCACCAACTGTATGATCCTTAGCATGTGCATGGAAAATGTTTTTTCTCCAAACCATTTCTTTGATTGACTTGTTGTTAATTATTATTTGTCATTTATCTTCTTCCTTTTGACCCCTGAGCATGGTATATGGGATTTATATGATATTTCCAGAATTTATATCTACTCCTTCTAAGAAAATATACCTTGTCTCTTGAACATGTTGTATATTGTTATAAGTTCAGTGACTGAGACCAAGTGACTGAGGTAATGCAAACCAATTACAAAAGTGCTTATTTTTACTGTCCCCATAATCTAAGATATGACCTTTGTAGCGATAAAACCCCTTTAATCTCTTACCTGGAGCACAACAACTCAATTGATACTACTCTCATTGTAGATATTGACATAGTTTAAAAAATGAGTCTACATCACTGTCCCCATGTAAACTAACAGTCATTTGGGATCTGAAGATTGATCTATTGGTGAATTAGAGTTAGATTTACACAAATTTATTGATCATGTCTAATACTTAGAAAGTGTAAATCTAGACTAGACAGTCTAAAAATGTTATGTATAAATCTACCACTTGTTTTACTGTCTAGTATAAGTTTACAGTGTCTATTAGTTGGCTTAGGTTATATCAACAATTGCACTAACATTTTGGTGCCTTTTTCTGTGCATGTCATCGTATATTGTGACTTTCCTTGCCATGCAGCCATGTATGTACTTTTAAAGCCACAAACCTTTTTATGGGCACAGCACAGAAGTGTCTTACAACTGTCTTAAACACGTGTGTAAATTGGGTATGCCAGTATTATGGTGCAAATTGTGCCAGGATGCTGCCACAGTTGTCATAGTAAATGTGCCCCAGTGTCTCCAATGGCAATACTGCAGGGGAGCTGAAGATAAAGTAGTTGCTATTCAAATCAAATTATGTGTTTCACACTGTAATTGTATAGTAGCATAGTTTGTAAGGTTGTAAAAGTCCATCTTGGTCAGCCTGATATCTGAGAGCTTTCCTGACCTTCAATGTCTGGCCACCTGTTTCTTTATTAGCTTCTTTCCCCCTGCAACCACTACCTGTTTGTTGGTGTTCCTGACCCGTAGTTGTGCTATGTTGCCTGCTGATTGTCATTTCTGGTTTTGACCCATGTTGTTTTGACCCATGTTTATGGACTTCTGAATACTCTCTGCCTGCCGACTGCCCTGACCTCCTTGCCTACGACCTAACCACGACCCTGTCTGCTCCTTTTGTACCTTGTTGGCACTTTGGCTGTCAGCAAGAGCAGTCTTGTCAGGGGTAGCAACCTGGGAGTTCACTGCAGCCAAATCTATCCTGCCTTGCTGCAGGCTCCTTAGGGGGCTTTTTAGATTTTGCTCCCTGCCGTGGTTAGTGTCATCTCTTGCTGTTGCCCAGCGGATCCACCACTTGCCTCGTGACATTGCAAATTGTCCACAGATCCCGCCAATGTGCCTTTGCTAGATGTCCATGACATTGTGGCTGTAGTGATTTGTCAAGGCATCCACCAGGAGCGAGATGCTTCAGGATAATGTAGCACATCTCCCAGAAGCTACACCTGGACCTACTGTAGCTCCACTTCTAGCTGCTACTGCCAGTCCTGACCTACATCTGTCGCTTTCACCCTGGGACCCCAAGACATGCCAGTGTACTATCCATTTTGAGGTCCTGGCGCATTAGTTCCTTATGGATCGTGCCAAGGTGCCCTTCATTATAAGCCTGCTCTATGGCACCAGCTTCATGATATTGGTTCCTACATTTAGGTTTTCTTCTAATGTTGTAAAGTCCGTTTTAATGTTAGTTTTATCTAGTGTTTTCCCATTTATAAGTTATATTAGCCCATGATGTATTTCCTTTTCCAAGTACATAACCTTTATTCATCAATTTTAAACCTCACTGACCATTCCTCTTCTTGAGCTTTCAGCCTTTCCAAATCCATTTGTAATATGTTACTGTCCATCTTTATGTTATTTTACCTTACTTTAGTATTACCTGCAAAAATTTATATTTCCCTGTTCACTCCCTTTATAGGATCATCAATAAATACGTGAAAGAGTTTGGAAGCCAATATTTACCCCTGTGGGTATCCTACTAGTATCTCTGATTATGTACCGAAAGTTAATATGTACCATTGTTAGCTATGGTTATTTACCCAGTCACACATTTTCTCCAAGCCCCAAAATTTCTCATTTTATCTAAATTCAATACTAATTACATGAAGTGCAAATAAGATAAATATTTTTCACATTTGGAGAATGAGGAAAATAAGTTGTTATAATGCTATTTTGGAACTTATTTTTCAAACAATGTGTTCTTACTCCACAAACCTTTTTCATGCTCATCCTCTGCCAACTTTATTTGAAAATAAGAAATTAATGGTGCACCTTCTTTTAAAGGGGTTTTACTGTGAAATAAAATCAGTGTGGGAAGCTTGCAGATTAAATAGTTTCCACCATTTTCACCATTCATCATTAAAAATTCTGTACCATTTTTGTTTTAGTTGCTACCTTAGTGATCTATAGTGTACAGCTTATCTCCAGTGGATATGACCAGTGATGGGAGCTCATCAGTCCTGGCTGCACATGCTCAGACATCATTTCTCCTCTCAAGCAGCTACTGTCAATCTCGTCCCTGCTTAGTAATTACACACACTCACTGCCGAGCAAGTGTTCAACCACAGGTGCTGTCATTCTACTCCTTTCCTTTGTACTTCTTAATAATTGGTCAAACAATGAAAGTAAACCTCAATCAGATTTGTGAGCTGACAAAAAAATCCACGTTTGGTTCCTGCAGGGATTTGAACCTAGGGCCCGTACGTTGTAAGGTAGAAGTGCTAATCAGTTAGCTGCATTGTAGCTACTCACAGCTCTTCACATAAACAGATCTTTGTTTGACTACAGTGAGCAAACTGTGGGGAAAGACATGGTGGTGTTATGCCTGCTGCGTCACATGATATGCAGTTCAAAGAAATCATACACGCCACCTTTTGAACACATTAAAGCAGGACAAACCAGGTATGAAATGCCTTCAAGGTAAAACCCCTTTAATTCTGGTTGTTGAGCAGTATACACCTATGTGCTAACTCCTGTGACCAAGGGAAAGAAATTTGGAAACATACTTCTTAAACATATTTGTTAAGGACTTGTCCCCACAGCAAGGGTTTTTGGTTGGTTTTTTCAGACGGTTTGCGGTTTTAGAAAACCCGCAAGCAATGCTCCCCCATAGACTTCAATAGAAAAACAGTCCAGCAGTCACCACTGAACTGTTTTTCTGCCGGGCGGTTTTTTACACCCCCAGCGGTCCCAAAAACATAGAACATGTTCATTCTTTCGACTGGTTTCCAGACTGAAAATTATCATTGGAGTTAATGTAAACCGCAGTTTTTGGCGTGGTTTTTGGGTGGTTTTAGGTTTTGCAAAAAAAAGTGAAGAATGATCCCACCTATAGTGGGTGTGTTTTTGCAGGTCCTTTTGCGCTTTTTTAACACAGGAAGGTCCTGTAAAGCACTATAAATCCTCTTTTTAGCTTAACTAACCAAATTTTTATGCTGTTAACATGCACATGTGCTTAAAGTGAAAAAGTTGGTCTTTGTGCATAATTGTTAAATTGTGGAGATAAAAAAAATCAGATGGTTTCTTGCACCAATCAGGAATACTTTTGTGCTCCATACACTTTTCTGCTTGAAAAAAGGCTGGAAAAATCTGGATAAAATCAGTGACAAAAAAAGTTCAAAAAACCCAAACCGACAAAAAACCGACAGGTTTTTTGTGTCAAAAACAGTCAAAAAGCCAGTTGTAATGAACGGTTCCGCTGAGGTCAAAACAGAGCTGTTTTCATCCTTTGCCATGTAATGCACCCTAATTTTTTTTTGAGTTATATGCAACCTTAGATTTGCAGAAAGATTCCCTTTAAGATCAACTTAATGGGTTGATCTATCTTTTTGCATCATGTAGTTCTGTCATAATTTTTTTATGAAATATGGGGGACATGTATGATTGGCATTTTTGCCGATTTCTGACGTATAATGCGCCTCTCGGTGCCAGCTCCGCTGTTGGACGCACCTCCCCTATGTGTTAGGTGCATTAGGCGAAAGCTTTGCCAATTTCTAATGCGCCTAACATAAAGGGGCGTGCTGTGGGCGTTCTGTGGCGGGACGCACCACATTCGAAAACACCGACGCATGTATGAATGCAGGTCGGCAAAGTGAGGCGCATTACAGCTCCGACAGGCAGACCAATTTCAATGTGGTCTGTCTGTCGGAAGCGTAGAAGTTTGCCCCGCATGTATGAGCGCACTTCGACGCGCCAATCTTCATACATGTCCCCCTATGTTTTTTAATATAGACATTTTTGTCCTTTAAGAACAAACCGTGTAACAATTTCTGTAAGAAAGTGTGTAACCAACTGCTGTAAAAATGCGATGACTTCTTTGCTGGTGACATCACATATGGTTGTGAGCTATGGTATTGAATGGGATAGCTGTGGCCTTAAGAGGAAAGGTGTCATGGAGATGGACAGCAATGGTAGACACAGGAACTGTGTCACGGAGGGGGACAGCTGTGGCAAGGAGAGTGACGTGGCTTTTGGGGGCAACAGTGGCTTGAAGAAGCACTGTGGCACAGGGAGTCTGTTGTGGCATGGCGTGGAGCTGTGGAATAGGTGTAGAGTTGTGTCTGGTGGGGCTATAACATGCAGGGGACAGCTGTGGCATGCAGAAGAATTATGTAATGTAGGACAGCAATGGAATTGGGGGTGACTGTGGAATTGGTCTTGAAACGCTACTGAATAAGGGCAAGCAGTGAAATGGGGAACAGGTGTGACATGGGCGGAGAGTAATAAAATGAGGTATCGAGGGTAACCTGTGGAATAGGGGCGAGAAAAAAGGAGAAGCAGCGTAGGAAGGCTGCAGGCCATGGCTTCAGTCCAGAAATATGCAACCCATGCTTTTACACTTGTAAAATTAGAACTCCAAGCTTATCTGTACAGCCATTGGCAGGCCTTTGCTTTAGGGTACAGAAATGCAGAAGTAATTTCATTCCACAATTACCAGGTTGGGCAAGTTTGTAACATAAGTACCAGTCCAGTCTGTGACTCTCCAGTCTATTCTGCAACTTCCTTTCCATAACAATCAGATGTGGTATGCATGCTGGCAGTAGTAGTGCAGCAACTGCCGGACAGCTATAGATTGGAGATCATTGCATTACTACACGCTGTGGCCCCACTGAGCAGCTGGAACCTTTGAGAAGAATGCCCCAGCTGCCAGGACAAGCAAATGGCACCCTTTGAGAAACGGAGAGATGTCACCAGTGTTCCCCAGTGTCCTTTACTGATGACAACATGCTAATGGATCACATAATGCTGCAACCAATCTCTGGTCACAGCAGTCACATGCCTGCATGTATAGCATGTGACCACAGAGGTCTGTGATTGGCTGCGGCATCAGGTGATACATGAACGTGACATGAGTGGAGAAGGGGGGGGGGGAGACACTGGTACTGGCAGTGCTGAGCGGGGGTGAGAGGAGAGGTAAGTATGGATTAATTTTCTATTTTAGCACAGTGGGAGGTGGTAGGGAGGTTTAAAAGTGTTGTAAAACCCCTTTAAATTCTATATAACTGTGACTTTGTATTATCTTACACATACATTCCACTTATAAAAATAAAACATTAAAAGGCATGAAGAACAACCTCACTCTAGAATCCCTGCATTATTAAACATATGGCCATCATCATCAAACAAAGTCCAGGATGAACTGTGCTCTTATAGTCATTTTTCTGCATATTTGTTGTATGCTTTTTGATATCTCATTTTCATTGTATCATTTTATACTGTATTAGATTGTATGGTTTGGAGTAGATGATACATTTTATATATAAAAGGAAAAGTTTTACAAGAAAAATACATAACAGAACTGCAGTTCTCATGGCAACCTACATCCAGTTTCAAAGAAAACTTTTATGCTTCTTTTCTTGGATGGTCTGCAAATATTATTTTATCATTGTTGAAAGAATAAAAGTGTCAAATACTTATTCTGCAGGGAAAGGTCCAGCACAGTAACATCTATGTGTCTTTGCACCTGTTCTCTTGCAGTGCGGTCAATGATCATTGTATCAAATAAATTATCAAGTTTTAAATGATTATTCTATTGAATTTTGATAATAGACCACAAAGAATGGATGCAGAATCTAAAGACTGCATTAGTAGACGCAAATTAACCACAGACTTGAGACAATCATTTTCAAAGGTGCCGCTACTAAATAGAGTGTTGAAGCGTATGAATAAAGATTTGTTTTGACATTAAAGAGTCTTCTTTCATTCAATTACATTAAAGTGTTATCCAGGTTTCTTAAATTGATGGCCTATCTTTATAGAATATAAAGTGAGCATTTGACTTGGCACCATTGCAGATTAGCTATTTAAAGGGGTCATGGCGGGTGGGTGACAAGTGCAGTCTTATTGTTTACATAGGTCCATACCGCACAAAGTGGAAGTGACCATTTTGTCTGTTTCAAACAACTAATCACCAGAGATGTCAAAAATAGGACTCCCAACAATCTAATATTAGGATATTAATTTTCAAAACCTGGATAACCCCACCAATTCTAATTCAGGGGGACATTTAATACTTCAAGTAAAATGGCTGTGTCAACAGCAGCTGGTAAATAGTTTTTTTACACTGCCCAGTTGAATGCTATGTATTATATACATTTGTATACAATAAGAAGATTAGACCGGCACCAGGGGGATTACAATTCAGAATGCGTTCCCTTTAATTTCCACTGTAGTGGGGACACTCCATACAACTCCTCAACTTGTGTGGTGGTGCGCCGCCAAACAGAAGAAGTCATGAATCCACACGAGGTAAGAAAGATTAGGCGGCACTCACCGATCACTATTAACTTCTTTAATCCAGTATAAACAGCATAAAATCACGGATGGATGGTCACAAGAACGCCGACGACCGCTTTGTCAAGGCTTACCCGGAAGTGACGACAGCGTGTCTTATAACCATCTCCTTGCCGGATACAACCGGCTACAAAGTAAAAAAACAACTCCAACACAGTGTAAATAGACATACAGTTACAATATGTATCTCAACATTTCACAGGAAAGAGGACAAATCATTTCTGTCATTCAAGCCCAAGACACCAAGGGCTTCCGTGCGCAGAATCCACTGCGCTTCACATTGCAGAAGTTTAACATGTCTATTAACTCCACCTGAATACATTATTCTCTGTATGCCTGCAAAGGAAATTACAGAAGGATTATTGTTATGAGCTTCACACATATGTGCCAAAAATCTAGGGGCACCTTTTTGTGTTTTTAATGAATAGAGATGTTCTCTGATTCTCACAAATAACGGGCGGATTGTTTTCCCTACATAAAAATAACCACAGGTACACCACATTGCATATACAACAAATTTCGTGCGACATGTTATTAAATCTTTTACCTCATGTATAATTGCTCCCAGTCTAACTGTATTACCTATCACCATCTTATCACAGAATGAACACATACCACATTTATGATTACCCTGTGGACTGAATCCTGCCAGCCAGTTTTTTTCTCTATTCACCCTCATTCTACCATGTACTAATTCATCCCTCAGACGATGACACCTACGGAATGTTATAATCGGTGGTTCATTCGTTTTCGGTTGTAAGTCGATATCACTGTCCAAAATATGCCAATTCTTTCTTACTACATTCCTTATTACATCCGACATATTACTGTATTCGAAAGAAAATATAGATCTTTCACTCTTTCGTTTCACCTTCCTCTTGAACACAATTTCATGTCTGTCCTGATTAATTACCCTGGTAAACGCTTTAGATATTAACTCTTCACTATACCCTCTTTCTTTTAATCTGTCTGATAATTCCATGGCTTGCTCCAAAAAATCATGGTATTCGCTGTTGTTACGTCTCAGTCTCAAAAATTGCCCATATGGTAGTGAACGTTTCACATGTTCTGGATGGAAGCTGTTAGAATGTAAGAGAGCATTTACCGCTGTTGGTTTGCGGTAACCCCTAGTAATTATGCTCTCATTCTCAATTGAAATCACCACATCTAAAAAAACAACTGATTTATCTCCAAAATGGGAGGCGAATTCCATATTAACATTATTCTCATTAATGTATTTGATGAATTCCTCAAATTCCACCTCTGATCCAGACCATATCACCAGAATATCATCAATAAATCTGGTCCAATATGCTATATATTTGATGAATGGGTTTTTGATGTTATAGATGTAGTTCTCCTCCCAAAAGGCCAAAAAAAGATTGGCAAAAGTGGGCGCGACTGGCGTGCCCATCGCCGTCTCAGTTCTCTGTGCGTACCATACCTCTTCAAACTGAAAGGCATTGTGGCTCAGCACAAAATCCAATGCTTCACATATAAACGAAATTTGCTCCAAACTTCTGTTTGTCCTACCTAGAAATGACTTAATGGCTAAAATGCCATCATCATGTCTTATTTTAGTATAAAGACTGGCCACATCAATTGTTGCCAGTTTAAAATTAGGGGACACAGCAAAATTAGATAGATTTTGTAAGAGTGTTTTTGTATCAAGCAAAAAAGATGGAACCGTATTTAAGATAGGTCTCAATAGCCAATCCAAATACTGGGACAGAGGTTCCGTTACTGAACCTCTCCCTGCCACAATGGGGCGACCTGGAGGTTTTTGCATTGATTTATGGATTTTTGGCAAAAAGTACCAATAAGGTCTAGATGGGGTAGGTGGTAATAATTTTAAAGCTAACCTATTCGATAGAAAGCCTATCTCCTTTCCTTTATGTAATAATGTTCGTAATTTATCACTGTAACCAATAGTGGGATCGCTTTTTAATCTCTCATAGGTTACCTTATCATTTAATTGTCTCAATGCTTCCCATCTATAGTATTCACGATCCATCAGTACCACATTACCCCCCTTATCAGCGGGCTTGACTATCACATTAGTGTTTTCTTTTAACTCCTTTAGTGCCCTATTCTCCTCCTGAGTCAGATTAAGAGGGGTCTGTGGATAAATCAACGCTTTTATATCCTTTAGTACTGCCCTACTAAAATTAGATAGAGCCGAACCTGGTGGCAAGGGGGGAAAAAAAGTACTCTTAATGCCTCCTGTAAACCCATTAGAGGAACCTTCCAATTGTTCTTCCTGCAATCCTTCCTTATCCATCAGATTCAAAAGATCCCAAACAACATCACAATCATCAGGCAATATGTTCTCACCCGGGCAAAAGACCAGGTTATTAACCCTAGTGATATTTTCTCCACCAGAGACAACAGCTTCACTTTCTTTTCTATTTTTAAAAAAATGTTTAAACAAATTCAGCTTCCTGAGAGATTTACAAAGGTCTATTTCAAATTGACAAATATCAAAATGATTTGGTAAGCAAAAATTCAACCCTTTCCTTAAGAGGGAATAAGTAGCTGGACTGAACTCATAACGGGACAAATTATATACATTTAGAAATGAAGTAAAAATTTGTAAAAACTGCAAATTATTTGTTTTTGGCTGATGTTTTCTAGGGTCTGTTTTTTTTTTCTTTTATATATAGAAACAGCTCCATTGTAATCTGTGGCTAGTATTGCAGTTCAACCATATTCAAATAAATAAGGTTACGTAAGTAATGCTTAGCTGATCGCTCCCTGCCTTGGGCACAATTAGAATAATGGCAGTACACTACGTGGAAATCCCTAAAGAAGCATTTATGCTATCTATCATACATGAAAAAACTTTGAGACTCTCGGTTCACATATTTTGATCAAAAGATGTTTAAGCTGCCCACGACTTTCAACGTGATCTCAAAATCGGGCAGTCCTACACTATCCTTACCTCTCAAATAGAGCCAATTCACGGCCTCTCACTGGGTCAACCGACCTCCATTATACAGAGAGAAAAAAAATAAGAAAACACACCAGACTTGCAAGCTGCACTTCTTATGACAGCCTGTGAGAGTGGGCGGGTGCAGAAACCCAAAATGGAAGCACCCCTTCCTTCCCATATAGGTTAAAATCAATGTACACCAAGTATAACGTATGTTTCTGCACACAAAAACATTTCTGAAAAAACTTATGCAAACCTGGGTGCCACTGGCAGGGCTGCGGCACACATGTAATTATACATGTACACACACAGACCGCCGCCAGCGGCACACTACTGCAAAAATGGCAATACACTACGTGGAAATCCCTAAAGAAGCATTTATGCTATCTATCATACATGAAAAAACTTTGAGACTCTCGGTTCACATATTTTGATCAAAAGATGTTTAAGCTGCCCACGACTTTCAACGTGATCTCAAAATCGGTCATTCCTACACTATCCTTACCTCTCAAATAGAGCCAATTCACGGCCTCTCACTGGGTCAACCGACCTCCATTATACAGAGAGAAAAAAATAAGAAAACACACCAGACTTGCAAGCTGCACTTCTTATGACAGCCTGTGAGAGTGGGCGGGTGCAGAAACCCAAAATGGAAGCACCCCTTCCTTCCCATATAGGTTAAAATCAATGTACACCAAGTATAACGTATGTTTCTGCACACAAAAACATTTCTGAAAAAACGTATGCAAACCTGGGTGCCACTGGCAGGGCTGCGGCACACATGTAATTATACATGTACACACACAGACCGCTGCCAGCGGCACACTACTGCAAAAAAAGGCAATACACTACGTGGAAATCCCTAAAGATGCATTTATGCTATCTTTGATACATGAAAAAACTTTGAGACTCTCGGTTCACATATTTTGATCAAAAGATGTTTAAGCTGCCCACGACTTTCAACGTGATCTCAAAATCGGGCAGTCCTACACTATCCTTACCTCTCAAATAGAGCCAATTCACGGCCTCTCACTGGGTCAACCGACCTCCATTATACAGAGAGAAAAAAAATAAGAAAGCACACCAGACTTGCAAGCTGCACTTCTTATGAAAGCCTGTGAGAGTGGGCGGGTGCAGAAACCCAAAATCGAAGCACCCCTTCCTTCCCATATAGGTTAAAATCAATGTACACCAAGTATAACGTATGTTTCTGCACACATGTTGGCTCTATTTGAGAGGTAAGGATAGTGTAGGAATGCCCGATTTTGAGATCACGTTGAAAGTCGTGGGCAGCTTAAACATCTTTTGATCAAAATATGTGAACCGAGAGTCTCAAAGTTTTTTCATGTATGAAAGATAGCATAAATGCTTCTTTAGGGATTTCCACGTAGTGGATTGCCTTTTTTGCAGTAGTGTGCCGCTGGCGGCGGTCTGTGTGTGTACATGTATAATTACATGTGTGCCGCAGCCCTGCCAGTGGCACCCAGGTTTGCATACGTTTTTTCAGAAATGTTTTTGTGTGCAGAAACATACGTTATACTTGGTGTACATTGATTTTAACCTATATGGGAAGGAAGGGGTGCTTCCATTTTGGGTTTCTGCACCCGCCCACTCTCACAGGCTGTCATAAGAAGTGCAGCTTTCAAGTCTGGTGTGTTTTCTTATTTTTTTCTCTCTGTATAATGGAGGTCGGTTGACCCAGTGAGAGGCCGTGAATTGGCTCTATTTGAGAGGTAAGGATAGTGTAGGACTGCCCGATTTTGAGATCACGTTGAAAGTCGTGGGCAGCTTAAACACCTTTTGATCAAAATATGTGAACCGAGAGTCTCAAAGTTTTTTCATGTACAATTAGAATAATGAGCACATTTGCCTTGCTGGGACCTATAATTCCATACATACGGTGTTATCTTTGGGGGCATAGGCAATTCAGACTAGTTTCTTGGCCATCACTTTACATTTTTTTTTAGGGCAGAAAGGGTCAGTCAATGAACAGTCAGTTCTTGAATTTGATGCGATTAAAGCCCAAAACATAATTTAGTGACATTGCCAAGGACCAAATTGTGATGACTGGTTGAAAGCATTTCCAAAAAGGCTGGTGTTACAGGGTTTTCCCTGTATGGTTAGCACCTTCCATAAGTACCATAGGTATAGTGGCAACAGGTTTATAGTTGCCCAAGGCACATTGATGCCTGCAGGGAGGAGAGGTTATTCCATTGGGTCTAATCCCATAGTAGAGCTGCTTCAGCACAAAGTACTTATTTCATAGTGTATTACAGGTCATTGTACATACTAGCAGACTAGTCAGAGTGCCAATGTTCACCCCTGCAATGGGCATTCAAACATTAGAACTGGACTATAGAATGGAGAAAGGTGGGTTATGTTTTCTTTCACATCATATGGATGGCCAGGCACATTTGTACCACTTACCTGGGGAAGAGATGGCACCAGAATGCAGTGTTTGACTGGGGTGACTGGGGCCCACCAGTGGAGTTATTTCTTGAGACCCACCAGTGGATTTTATTCTTGAGGCCCACCAGTAGATTTGTTTCTTGAGGCCCACCAGTAGAGTTGTGTCTTGAGGCCCACCAGTAGAGTTGTTTCTTAAGGGCCCACCAGTAGAGCTGTTTCTTAAGGGCCCACCAGTAGAGTTGTTTCTTTAGGCCCACCAGTGGAGTTGTTTTTTGAGGCCCACCAGTGGAGTTGTTACTTAAGGGCCCACAAGGGGAGTTGTTTCTTAAAGGCCCACCAGTAGAGTTGTTTCTTAAAGGCCCATCAGTAGAGTTATTTCTTGAGGCCCACCATTGGAGTTGTTTCTTGAGGCCCACTAATGGAGTTAATTCTTTAGGCCCATTCTACAGCCACTGCTCATGTCACACATATCGCATCTCTTTTTTTCTTTCTTTCTACCTAAAAATCACATTCAGGCCTGCGATTTTCAGGGGCCCACTGGGGGTTTCCCCTGGTCCCTGTGGGCAAGTCCGAGCCTGCCAGGATGCACTATGGAAAGGCAGTCCTGCAGATGCAGTGACTTCCACAATGTTCTGCCTGGAGACCTTGAGTCCTGACACTTGTGTGGATTTTACTTTGAAAAATGCCACCTTCCTAAAAATTGTAGGAGACCAAGTACACCCATAAATGGCAAGGGCATCACCTAAAGCATAATACACTTTTCCACACTGCAATCATTGTTCAGGAATGGTTTGAGGAATATTAAAAAGTGTTCAGTTTTGACTTGGATTCCAAATCTGCAAGCTCTTAATCTGATTGATTAATTTCTGTGAACCAGAAATTAAATCTGTAAGCAAGCCCAAAATTAGCTAACATCTCCATTGCAACTGACACAGACACCATCGCTCACTGTTGTGTCTGCAATGCAAACTCTCCAAAACAAAAATTAGCACACAGTAGGCACTAAAACCCTTAGAAACAGTAATCTTATGAAACACACCTTACAACTTACTGGATTTAAAGGATCTTTTGCAGATACTACAGAATACCATTTGAGGTCTTGTGAAGACCATGCCTTATGAAAACAGTTTGGTGGTACAAACGGTCCTACACAATATTAGACAAGGATTTTCAATGTTATGACTGATTTTTTTATGACTCACATTTAATAGACTCATCATCACCCTCAATGACCTCAATACTTGAAGTGGCATGCCAGAGATCTGCACAGCATATTCTATGTAACGGACTGAGGTAGTGGATCCACTGGGCCACCGCAAGCGGTGGTACGGGCCACGACAGGGAGCGGAGTCTAAGTGGGTCCCGGGTTTCACCAGAGCCCGCCGCAAAGCGGGATGCACTTGCTGCGGCGGGATTCCACCAGGTTCCTCTCCCTGAGGTGACTTGCTTGCGGCGGTAGCCAAGGTGCGGCGTAGAGCGGAATCGGCAGGCAAACTCGTAGTCTGGGACGGGCCAGAAGGTCAGGGCAGGCAGCGAAGGTTCGTGGTCGGAGAACGTAAGCCGGAGGGACTGGTACATTGAAACGGCAACCGGAACACAGAAAGGGCTTCCTCGCATAGGTATGGGCACTATGGATTTGGCAAGGCGTTTCCGGGAGGTGGAGCAATATATAGGGTCAGCGGCCGGCATCGGCCAATTACCAGCGCACTGGCCCTTTAAATCCAGGAGAGCCAGCACGCGCGTGTGCCCTAAGGAGCGGGGCCTTGCGCACCGGCCGGCAGACAGGCGCGGGGAGGCAGGAGCGAGGCCGGATAAGTGTTTGCGCCCGAACGAGCGCGACCGGCCGCGGACCACGGCGCTGCCAGGAACGGGCGCGAGGGGGGACCCCGAGGAACGAGTGCGCCCTCGTGACAGTACCCCCCCCCTTTGGCCTCCCCCTCTTTCTGGCCTGGAGAAATCTATGCAGAAGTCTATGGTCCATAATGTTGTCCTCAGGTTCCCACGATCTTTCCTTTGGCCTGAACCCCTTCCAGTCGATGAGAAAATGACGCCTTCCCCTAATCGTCTTCATGGCCAAGATTTCTTTCACAGTGAAGACGTCGGAGGTATCGGCCTCAGGAGAAGGAGGCGCCACTCTCTGAGAGAACCTATTCACGATGAAGGGCTTTAGCAGAGAGACGTGGAAGGAGTTTTGGATCCGCATCGAGGGAGGTAACTTGAGCTTGTAAGCCACCGGGTTGATCCTTTTTAGCACCACAAACGGACCGAGATACCGGGGACCTAGCTTGTAGCTAGGGATCTTTAGGTGAACGAACCTGGATGATAACCAGACCTTATCCCCGGGGACAAATGATGGAGAAGGTCTCCTGTACTTGTCCGCTTGGAGTTTAGTCAGGGCAGAGGCTCGTTGCAGAGAACGCTGAGTTTCACTCCAGATGGCCTTCAAGTCGCGAACTAGGGTATCCACCGCAGGAACATCCAAGGCAGGCGCCAGTGGGACGGAAGGGCGGGGATGAAGTCCATACACCACAAAAAATGGAGATGCACCAGTCGAGGCAGAATCCAAAGAATTATAGGAGAACTCCGCCCAGGGAAGCAAATCCGACCAGTCGTCCTGTCGGGCGGAGACGAAATGGCGCAAGTAATTCTCCAGGATCTGGTTGACCCTCTCCACCTGCCCATTGGACTGGGGATGATACGCAGAGGAGAAATCCAGCTTCACTTTTAACTGGGCACAGAGAGATCGCCAGAATCTTGACACAAATTGTACTCCACGGTCCGAAACAATATGAAGAGGGAGACCATGTATACGGAAAATATGCAGAAAAAAAAGACTCGCAAGGCGAGGTGCAGAGGGCAGGCCAGGCAAAGGCACAAAGTGCGCCATCTTTGAGAAGCGATCCACGACAACCCAGATGACAGTGTTACCAGCGGATGACAGAAGATCTGTAAAGAAGTCCATGGCAACATGGGACCATCGGCGATTAGGAACAGTTGAAGGGTTGAAGCAAACCCGCAGGCCTAAGTTGAGGCATCTTGTTGCGGGCACAAACTGGACAAGATGCCACAAAGTCCTTGACATCTTTGATGAGGTCAGGCCACCAATAATAGCGGGCTATGAGCTGTCCCGTCTTCCGCACACCAGGATGGCCAGCTACCCGCGACCCATGCCCCCACTTCAGAATTTTCCTTCGAAGAGCAGGGCGCACGAAGCTCTTGCCAGGGGGTACCTGTCGGAGATCCACCCTTTCGCGGAGATTAAACGATCTGGTGGGATGATGTGACAAGGAGGCAAATCCACACCAAAAACATCAGAGGCACGGGACAGGGCGTCTGCTTTGACGTTCTTCTCGGCAGGACAGAAATGGATCACAAAGTTGAACCGCGAGAAGAAGAGGGACCAGCGAGCCTGCCGGGGGTTGAGGCGCTGGGCTGTTTGCAGATACACAAGATTTTTGTGGTCTGAATAAATGGTGACCGGGTGCCGAGCCCCCTCCAGTAGATGGCGCCACTCCTCTAAGGCTAACTTAATAGCCAGCAGCTCGCGGTCTCCAATCGTATAATTCTTCTCGGCTGGAGAGAAAGTTTTCGAAAAAAAAACACACGTGATGGTATTGCCCTTAGGATAACGCTGAGTGAGCACCGCCCCAGCTCCCACGGAAGAAGCATCCACCTCCAGGAAAAAAGGCTTCTCAGTGTCCGGACGGGACAGGATCGGGGCCGATGCAAATGCCGACTTGAGTCGGGAGAACGCCTCTTCAGCCGCCTGTGGCCAAACCTTAGGATTGCCCGACTTCTTGGTAAGAGCCACAATTGGGGCTACCACCGTGGAGAAGTGCGGGATGAACTGGCGGTAGTAGTTGGCGAACCCCAAAAACCACTGAATGGCTCGTAGACCGAGAGGGCGGGGCCACTGCAGGATGGCAGACAGCTTGGCCGGGTCCATTTGAAGTCCCTTGTCAGAGATTATATACCCGAGGAAGGGCAAGCTGAATCGATGAAATTGGCACTTCTCCAGTTTAGCATATAGGTGGTTCTCTCTGAGACGTCTAAGAACCTGGCGCACATGGAGACGGTGGGTCTTTAGGTCAGACGAGAAGACCAGAATGTCGTCCAGGTATACCACAACGCAGGAGTAAAGGAGGTCATGAAAAATCTCATTCACAAATTCCTGAAAGACTGCCGGGGCGTTGCACAAGCCGAACGGCATAACCAGATATTCGAAATGGCCGTCACGTGTGTTAAACGCTGTCTTCCACTTGTTGCCTTGCCGAATGCGGATGAGAGTATAGGCTCCATGTAGGTCTAATTTGGAGAAAATCCTGGCCCCGCGAAGTCGGTCGAAGAACTCCGTGATCAAAGGTATCGGGTAACGGTTCTTCACGGTTATTTTATTCAGGCCGCGATTGTCAATTCAGGGACGTAGAGAGCCATCTTTTTTTCTCCATGAAGAAGAATCCAGCACCAGCAGGGGACGTGGACTTGCGGATAAAGCCCTTCCGGAGATTCTCTTGTATATAAGCCGACATGGCTTCGGTCTCAGGAACTGATAGCGGATAAACCTTGCCTCGGGGAGGACTCGTGCCAGGCAGCAGGTCAATGGGATAGTCGTAGGGACGATGAGGTGGTAAGGTCTCCGCCTACTTTTCGGAAAATACGTCTGCAAAATCTTGATATTCCGGAGGCAGACCCGGCAAGGGTTTAGAGGGCGTCGTTAGAGAAGCGGGGAGCACCGGGCAAGGTGCCGCAAGGCAACGAGTTTGGCAGCCTTGCCCCCAACGCACTACTTCGCCTGTCTCCCAATTCAGCCGTGGCGCTGCAGCCAGGGGAGCCCCAACAGGATTGCCGAAGAGGAGTGGGGAAGCACATAGAATGCGATCTTCTCTCCATGGAGCGCCCCAACGTGCATAGACACTGGCTCCGTGCGGAATCGAATGGAGTCGCGCAGGATCTCTCCACTCACAGATGAAATGACCAAGGGCTTTTCGAGGCGGACCACCGGAAGACGAAGTTTCGACACTAAGGCAGCGTCCATGAAGGTCCCGGCAGACCCAGAATCAAGGAAGGCAGGGACTTGTACTTGAACTCCGGCACTCGACACGACCCGCACCGGACACGACCCGCAAGGACAGTCCCTCAGGAAATGCTCCGGACTGGCACAATACAAGCACAGGTTCTCAGTGCGGCGTTGGGACCGCTCCTGTTCTGTAAGCTGGACGTGGTCGATTTGCATCGGTTCTTTACCGGAGTGCTGCGGAGGTCCCAGAGGAGGCTTCTGGAACACCGGAGCCAGACGAGGGAACCGGCGAGGCCGGACCGAGTCGCGTTCCTGACGGAGCTCCTCTTGTCTCTCGGAAAAGTGCACGTCGATGCGAGTGGCCAGATGGATCAGCTCGCTCAAGGACGTCGGGAGATCTCTTGCAGCCAGGGCATCCTTGACTCTGCCAGAGAGACCCTTCTTGAAGGTAGCACACAAGGCTGCCTCGTTCCAGTTCAGCTCAGAGGTCAGCGTGCGGAACTGGACAGCGTATTCCCCTACAGTAGACTCTCCTTGGTGCAAGTTCAGTAGTGCGGTTTCCGCAGAGGATGCACGTGCAGGCTCCTCGAACACCCAATGAATCTCCTTGAAAAAGATCCGCAGGTCCAACGTCACAGGGACGCCTCTGTCCCAGAGAGGTGTAGCCCAGGCCAGGGCCTCCCCGGAGAGTAAACTGACCACGAACGCCACCTTAGACCGTTCAGAAGGACACTGGTTGGCCATCAGTTCCACATGCATGGAGCACTGTGTAACGAACCCCATGCAGAGTTTCGGATCTCCGTCAAACTTAGTAGGTAGCGACAGACGGAGCTTGGGTCCCACGGAGGCAGGCGAAATGGCTGGCGTAGGAGGAACCACGGGAGGAGCCGGAGGCCGTTGCTGAGAGGCAATAAGTTGCTGCATCATGGCGGTCAATTGGTCAAGTTGCTGCACCTGTTGCACCAGTTGCTGGGACTGCTGAGCCATGATAGACGTAAGGTCCTCAACACTGGGTAATGGCACCTTGGCGGGATCCATGGCCGAATCCAACTGTAACGGACTGAGGTAGTGGATCCACTGGGCCACCGCAAGCTGTGGTACGGGCCACGACAGGGAGCGGAGTCTAAGTGGGTCCCGGGTTTCACCAGAGCCCGCTGCAAAGCGGGATGGACTTGCTGCAGCGGGATTCCACCAGGTCGCTACCCCTGAGGTGACTTGCTTGCCAAGGTGCGGCGTAGAGCAGAATCGGCAGGCAAACTCGTAGTCGGGGATGGGCCAGAAGGTCAGGGCAGGCAGCGAAGGTTCGTAGTCGGAGAACGTAAGCCGGAGGGACTGGTACACGGAAACGGCAACCGGAACACAGAAAGGGCTTCCTCGCATAGGTATGGGCACTATGGATTCGGCAAGGTGCTTCCGAGAGGTGGAGCAATATATAGGGTCAGCGGCCGGCATCGGCCAATTATCGGCGCACTGGCCCTTTAAATCCAGGAGAGCGGCGCGCACGCGCCCTAAGGAGCAGAGCCGGCGCGCGCGCGCTCTTAGGAGCGGGGCCGCGTGTACCGGCCGGCAGACAGGCGCGGGGAGGCAGGAGCGAGGCCGGGTAAGTGTGCCCGAACGGGCGCGAGGGGTGACCCCGGGGAACGAGTTCGCCCGCAGCCTGATCTGCGGGCACAACTCATGACATTCTATAAGAGTAAAGGTACTATTTGGTGGGTATGATTGCTAAAAATTTAGTTTTATTCTTATAAAATTGGCAATGCAGTTGTCATTAACTATTGCATATGCAATTTTTTGTATTCTGTATTTTAGAGTAGAGCATAAGTGTATTTTACTATGACAGACTTCCACCCATGTATTACTAAAACATATAATTACTATGTTTGATGTATACTCAGCACGACCATTTACATAGCAGCAGAAAAATAATAGATGAAATCACAAAAGGGATTGAAAACAGGCTGAACGACTGTATGAATCACATTATTACCAGTGTTCCAGTGTTATAATATTTTTGAGGTGCTACTGGACTAATTCCAGATGACTGAAGAATTTCAAATACATACGCGTAATATTATACATGAGTAGAAAAAATCGATACTACATTTTGTCATTGTGTTTTTAATTTGAATCTACAGGAAATTAAAACTTTCTTGAAGAGAAATTCCCACTTTTTAAAGTGATGGCACATTGTGAGATATCTAGCTTCCCAATTCATTACTAGGTCTGTCTAAGTCGGTTAATATTATCATTGCAGAAGGTTTCTTGGTGTATTGGTCCGATATATGATCATATATTAATATTATGTATCCACCTAGGCTATGTATTGGAGCTGTGTCCACTTTGTTTTACCTCAGGAAGGGATGGATTTTAAAGGGTTTGTTCAGTTTAGAAAAGTAATTTCCATACAATAATAATATAATAATATGCCCTGTTACAGAATTTTGGGTTATTAGAAGTGGGATCCTTATTTAGTAGTCAAAGTGGAGAGCAGTTACAAAGAGTTTGTCATGGACGGCGCCGCAGCCCGGAAAACGCCCCTCTCTCCAGTACTGGGGATGAGTGGCCCCGACCTCGCTCCTGACTCCAAGCGCTCCTGTGCTGGCTGGTGCGTGTGTCCCCACTCCCTAGGGCGCACGCACGCCGGCCTTCTAAATTTTAAAGGGCCAGCACGCCGGTAATTGGCTGTTGCTGGCCGCTGACCCTACATAATGGCTCTTCCTCCAGCAGTCCTCTGCTGGATCTTTAGTGCCCTTGGAGCCTACTGAGAAAGCGTATTACCTCGTCTTGTGATTCCTGTGTACCGTACCGTCTCGCTACCGTCCACCGACCACGAACCTCTGCCGCCTGCCCTAACCTACCACCTGTCCCTGACTATGAGCCTGCCTTACGATTTTGTACCACGCTTACCCTTGGCTGCCACCGCAAGCAAGTCCCGCCAGTGGAAGCGAACTGGAAGCGACATTTGCGGCGGGCTCTGGTGAAAACCGGGTTCTACTTAGACTCCGCTCCCTGGTGTGGGCTTTCACCATCGCTTGCAGTGGTCCAGCGGATCCACTACCGCTACCGTTACAGAGTGTCTTATGTACTGAAGGACTTGCCCTTTGTTACGTTACATGGACAGTCCATTGATCCTGTGGTGGCACTGCAGTGAAATTGAATGCTTACTTCTAGTTGTTAGTGCAGGTGCCCATCCTTAAGAAAGGAGGGAGGTTCTCCTGAAGTATTGCAACAGCATGACAGAGACATACATTACCTTGCTTCAGTCTGTACATGAACTTAACTAAAAGCTCACAGAAAGATTGGAGGACATGTGGATTATCGTGCAAAGGACATGGAGACACCAGATTCAAAAAGAAAAAATGGGTGTTTGCTCACCTTTTCATTTTGTCCACTTCTTTGGTGTAATGATTAGGTCCAGTGCAAGGAAACTAAAACCAATCGGCTGTCAGTGGGAACATACACAATCCAGAAAAAAGCAGAGTCCAGCACATCGGATAAAAGGCAATCCAAAAACTTTATTTGTATAGATCCCAATAGAATATCAAAAAAGGAGGCACACGCATCTTACGCGTTTCAAGTCTTTTAGTAGACTCTTAGGGCGACATGTATGAAGATCGGCTCGTCGGAGCGCCCGTTTTCACAAGATTTTTAGTGAAAGCTGCGCCTCATTTATGTCGGTGCCCGAGGTGCGCTCATACATGCGATTCAAAGTTCCCTGCGCCTCGCCAATGTGTGAGGCACAGTGCGGGACTTAGGCGCAGAGGGACTGCGCCTCACCTGTATCTAAATGGATCGTAAGATTCACCGCCCGAGGAGGTGCGCTCATACATGCGGTGAAAAGTTCCCTGTGCCTCGCCAGTGTGTGAGGCGCAGCGCTGAACTTAGGCGCAGAAGGGACTGCTCCTAACATGTATTACGATTCGAGACAGGCTGGAAAACAGCGAGAAATCATTAAACATGTTAGTGAATAGCAAAATAAAGAGTTGTCTTTCAAAAGAATCAATGAATAAAGTGAAAAATCAAAGTTATATAAAAAACGATTAAATGTATTGAAAAAGTTGATCATTTAAAATAAAAGGCAAAATATATAAGATCGCAAAAGAAATAAATCTCAGCTCTCAGCTCTGTGAGGCATGGAGTATGATTCAAAAAATCGTTTTTCTTAGGGGTAAAACATTATCTGAAAAAGAGCTAAAAACATACATAAATAAAATCACTAACAACGCGTTTGTCGCCGTCACCGGCGAAACATCAGAAATTGGGATATTGGAAATTGCCAGGAAATACAGTAATTCAAATTCTGTAAGCGCTTCTCATTGGTCGGCAGAAATCAACCAATCATAATAGGAGCGACAATGAACCATTATAACCTATGGAGTAGTATTGACCAATCACATGAAAAGGTGGGACAGTTCAAAATACAGTAAAAATGAAGAAAAGAGCTGATTGGTTGAGCTAGCGGGGGCTTGGCTATCCCGGCTAATCAGACCGTGAGCTACTTTGTCCCATTGTAGTCTATGGACAGATCGGGGCAATGTAAAGTATATGTATAAGAATTTCTCATAGAAGGGATATGGATGAACTGATTGGTTGAGACCAGGCGGCAGATATGAATCCACCAATCATATGTAGTGTATCGATTTTGAGTGTAGCAGGAAGGGCACCCTAAAAGTTATTACTGTCTATGGGAAATATTCTAGTACTGTGATTGGTTGGGGGAAGAGGGGCTCGTCCTGCTTAGCCAATCAGTGGGTGAGCCACTTATCTCATAGAGTTCTATGAAGAAAAGAAATGCAGAGCGAGCTCTGTTTGTGATTGGCTCAGTTAAAAGAGGCGCAATTATTTGGGCCAATGGGAGAGCGAGCGACGCTCTTATGGGTTTTCTAATGCAATATATAATCAAACTGTACATGGCAGAAATCAAATGATAAGACTCAAGAAGTTGTGCCGGTGTGTATATAAAAAGAACAATAATATGGGTGTAACAAAAATAAACAAATAAATATGAATTCAATTAATTCATTTTTATTTCTTTATGTTCGTTACACCCATATTATTGATCATTGGCTAACAAAAAGAAATTAATAAAAATGAATTCATTGAATTCATTTTTATTTGTTTATTTTCGTTACACCCATATTATTGTTCATTTTATATACACATCGGTACAACTTCTGGATACTCCCCGGCGCCGCCGCTATCCGCCGCCAATCGTTAGGGTCCTAAGCCGTTACCAGTCGCTAAGCTATCGGCTTAGGACCTTGGCGACGGCAGCGGTGGCGGGACTAACTGTATGTGCACCCGCCGGACGCACATACAGTTAGATGCTTTGGCGGAGCAGAGAGCTCCGCAGAGTACTCTGTGGCCGCAGGAAGGAAGCGGCTCACTGCACTGCACAGCACGGGCGGTGTGCGCGTCATCACGCTGCCTGCGCGCAGCCGGGTGACATCACGCCGCTGAAGAAAAAGAACAGGAGCAGCGACAGCAGCAGGGCGCGAGGTCAGGTGAGTGCTGTCAGTTTATCACTTTTAATTTGCTCTATTCATGCTATAATCTAATTATAAATGTGCAGGGGGGGGGGGGCTACTATGTACTTTTTAATATGTGCCGGGGGGGGGCTACTATGTACTTTTATATATGTGCAGGGGGCTACTATGTACTTGTATATATCTGCAGGGGGCTACTATGTACTTTTATATATGTGAAGGGGGCTACTATGTACTTTTATATATGTGCAGGGGGCTACTATGTACTTTTATACGTGCAGGGGGCTATTATCTACTTTTATACGTGCAGGGGGGCTATTATCTACTTTTATACGTGCAGGGGGGCTATTATCTACTTTTATACGTGCAGGGGGGCTATTATCTACTTATATACATGCAGGGAGGAGCTATAATCTACCTATATATGTGCTGTGAGGCCTATAAGCTACCTATATATACACGTGCTGTGGGGCCTATAAGCTATCTATATACCTGCTGGGAGACCTATAAGCTATCTATATACCTGCTGGGGGACATATAACCTACCCATGTGTGCTGGGGGACCTAAACCTGCCTATATACCTACTGGGGGATCCATAACCTGCCCATATACCTGCTGGGGGATCCATAACCTGCCCATATACCTGCTGGGGGACCCATAACCTGCCCATATACCTGCTGGGGGACCCATAACCTGCCCATATACCTGCTGGGGGACCCATAACCTGCCTATATACCTGCTGGGGGACCCATAACCTGCCTATATACCTGCTGGGGGACCCATAACCTGCCTATATACCTGCTGGGGGACATATAAAGTATATAACCACCTACTAGAGGACGTATAACTTACTGGGGGACCCTATTACCTTCACTGGGGGACACATAATTTACTGTGTTGTGAAGTCGCTAATAGTCGTTAAGCTGGTTGTTAAGGCCTCAAGACATGTCAGTTGATAAGCGTTAGCAATCGACTCCGCGGACTCCAGTCGGTTGTTAAGCCGGTTGTTAAGGCCTCCGGGGACTACTTCTGGAGTCTTATCATTTTACTTCTGCCATGTACAGTTTGATTATAGATTGCATCAGAAAACCCATAAGAGCGTCGCTCGCTCTCCCATTGGCCCAAATAATTGTGCATCTTTTAACTGAGCCAATCACAAACAGAGTTTGCTCTGCATTTTTTTTCCCCATAGAACTCTATGAGATAAGTAGCTCACCCACTGATTGGCTAAGCAGGACGAGCCCCTCTTCCCCCCAACCAATCACAGTACTAGAATATTTCCCATAGACAGTAAAAACTTTTAGGGCGCTCTTCTATCGCGCCCTTCTTGCTACACTCAAAATCGAGGCACTACATATGATTGGTGGATTCATATCTGCCGCCTGGTCTCAACCAATCAGTTCATCCATATCCCTTCTATGAGAAATTATTATACATATACTTTACATTGCCCCGATCAGTCCATAGACTACAATGGAACAAAGTAGCTCGCGCTTTGATTGGCCAGGATAGCCAAGCCCCCGCTAGCTCAACCAATCAGCTCTTTTTTTCATTTTTACTGTATTTTGAACTGTCCCGCCTTTTCATTTGATTGGTCAATACTACTCCATAGGTTATAATGGTTCACTGTCGCTCCTATTCTGATTGGCTGGTTTCTGCCGACCAATGAGAAGCGCTTACAGAATTTGGATTACTGTATTTCCCGGCAATTTCCAATATCCCAATTCCTGATGTTGCGCCGATCACGGCGACAAACGTGTTGTTAGTGATTTTATTTATGTATGTTTTTAGAAGGTTTTAGCTCTTTTTCAGATAATGTTTTACACCTAATCAAAACGATTTTTTGATTCATACTCCATGTCTCACGGAGCTGAGAGCTGAGATTCAATTCTTTTGCAATCTTATATATTTTTCCTTTAATTTTAAATGATCAACTTTTTAAATCCATTTAATCGTTTTTTAGACAACTTTTAAATTTATCTTTATTAATGAAATAATTTTATAGCCAACTCATTTGTAGTATTGTACTGCTGTAACAGTCGACCTAGAGCACATTTTGCCCCATTCCATTACGTTTTAGCTTCAATTCGCCTCCTCCGGCACAGGTAGACCACATTCAACGAGGTCTGCCTGTCGGAGTGGTGATGCGCCTAACTTTGCCGACCGGCATTCCTACATGCATCGGACTATTCGAATGTGGTGGGTCCTGCCCCAAAACGCCCACACCGCGCCCATTGCACGCCCCTTCATGTTAGGCGCAGCTGAAAGTGGTGAAGGTGGCATCTAACATCGCATCCCTGCGTCCGACAGGGGATTCGAGATGGTGAGGCGCAGTTTTCGCCAGTAAACAGGCGCAACTCCCGATCATACATGTCGCCCTTAGTCGTAGCATGGCGCGTGCTACACAGGAACTCCCTTAAACATCATTAGGTTTGCAAACCACCTGAGGTTTAACTCTTAATATACTTCAATCAGAAACAAAAACGTACAGCAAAGAAAAACGTGCAATAAAAGGGAAAAAAACATACGCAATAAAGAACAAAACAACAATGCGTTATGCATAATTAATAAATGTACAAAAGATCCATTTTACAATTTGAGCCTAGAGGATACCTTATATTCAAAGTAAGAATCCTGAAGGCTTCTCTACCTACAATCAGAAAACAAAAGCAAAAACATACAGCAAAGAAAAACTTGTGCAATAAAAGGAAAAAAAAACGTACAGCAAAGAAAAACATGTGCAATAAAAGGGGAAAAAACGTACAGCAAAGAAAAACATAGGCAATAAATGGGGAAAAAACGTACAGCAAAAAAACCACGTGTGCAATAAAAGGGAAAAAAACGTACGCAATAAAAAAACAAAACAACAATGCGATATATACGATTGATAAATGTACAAAAGATCCGTTTTATAATTTAAGCCTAGAGGATACCTTGTGTTCAAAGTAAGTATCCAAAAGGCTTCTCTATCTACAAGATGCTTACTCCAGCCTCCCCCTCTAAACCAGTTAGATTTTTATAATTGATATCTGAAATGTATATATTTTTACTGAGTTGTTGCTATAGAAGTAAATATTAAAATAGAAGTAAATATTAAAATAATAAATGAACTGCTGAAGTTTGTACTTGTCATTTTTATACAAAACACTGGCAATATTACTCGGTTTTGCATGGGTCTATTTCGTTTGACTCTTTGTTGTTTGTGTTGCCAGTGCATAAAGGACTGATGACATTCAAGACAAGTATGATATGTTTGATTATTTTTGGGTATATGTCAAGAGTTTCACAGAGCTGGAAACTGATCTAGAACCTTTTAAAGATTTTACCTTTGTACCAAATGTGGTGCAGGTTGGTCCAGTTGTTTGGCCATGCATCAAGAATATACAGTATTCACGGGAAGTTCCAATTTTTGTGTGAATACACTGAGAATTATAGGTCCCAGAAAGCTGAAACACAGACTTAAAATTTCTGAAGGGTCTGACTTCCTTATGTGCAACATTTGGTGTAGGTTGGCCCAGTTGTTTGGCCATGCATAAAAAATGCACAGGGTTTACAATGAGTACAGATTTTTTGCAAATATGTCTAGAACGGTGAGTCCCAGAGAATCGAAACCTGACTTAAAACCTTTTAAAGCACCTGATTTATCTGTGCAAAATTTGGAGCAAATCGGGCCAATCGTTTGGCCGTGCATAGAGAATGCACTATGTTCACAGCAAATAAATTTTTTGTGAATATCTTGATAACGGTAGTCTAAACTTTTCAAAGTGTCAAATTTGGTACAGATTGGTTCTCTCATTCAGCCGTGCATAAAAAGCAGACACTAATCATGGTGAATTCCAACTTTTTATGAATATAGAAAGGTCCTAGAGAGTTGAAAAACAGTCCAAAATATTTCAAAGAAACCGATTTCCCTGTGTGACAGATTGATCTAGATGTTTGGCTGTGTATCAAAAATATAGGGTGTTCATGGTGAATTTTATTTTTTTATGAGTATGTTGAGAACTATGGGTCCTATAAAACTGAAACCTAGTTTTAAATCTTCCGAAGTGCCACATTTGTTACAGATTAGTTCAATCGTTTGGCCAGGCATAAAAAACAGACAACAATCATGGCAAATTCTGATTTCTTCCTATATGTTAGAAAGGGAAGATCTCTCCTTAGATCTGTGGTGTGTGGAGATTCGAAATTGCCTTATTGCACTCCATGAAGCAAACGCATATCACTAGGCATTATGGGAAAGGAGCTGAGAAGCTCTAGTGCCCTCTTTTGGATGTAACAAATCCTCAATTTGCTTTTGACCCACTGGATCTTTGGAAAGCAAGAAGGGATATCTAGCCAAGCCAGCATCACTCATCTGTAGACAGTGGTTTTGGGGTGTTTGCCCCTCGTCAGTACAGAGCAGAGCGATGCTAGCTTGGCTGAGTGGGAGGCAATGAGTAGCTCAGAAAGGGAAGATCTCTCCTTAGGGAGAGCACCTATATAGGTGTGTGGAGATTCGAAATTGCCTTTTTGCACTCCACTCATGCAAGCACCAAGCCAGTGGTGATGGCTGAGATTAAGATAACCAGAGCACTGATATATGTACTCCACTCATGCAAGAGAGGAAGGACTCCACTCATGCAAGAGAGGAAGGATGTCTTTAGAGTTACAAAGATATTGCAATATATTCCATAGTTATATCAGTGCTCTGGTTATCTTAATCTCAGCCATCACCACTGGCTTGGAGGTACAGTACCTTAAGCCACAATTGATGACTAAGTGGCTTAAAGTGGCTAAGTTAGAGCTTCCCCCACCTTCACCATCAAGTGTTACCATAAACTAGGGGACCATAACCATAATGAATCCACCCCAACATATATAATGTCATATCCTAGTGATCTATTCTCACTTTTTAAAATGGGTAGACATATAGGTGAACATATTTAACATAGCTGATTTGGTTAGAGGAAGGCTCACATGACCTGACTAAGGTGGGATGGAGTTGAATCGAGTGGTGGAGCCAGGAGAGACTTTATGATGCACAGTGCGGCAAGAGGGCAGGTGGCACAGGGACAGTGTGAGAAGTTCTTTCCACCCTTTTCCCTTCATTTTTTTCATTATTGTGTTTTTTTCGGGAGAGTTACGTGATTAGCTGTTATGAGTAAGGTGGATGAATGTGATTGTTATGTGTCTGAGGGTATCATGGCAGCCATTGGCAGGAGTCCTTGGAATTGGTGAAAATTTTGGTGGTGGATTCATTATGGTTATGGTCCCCTAGTTTATGGTTACACTTGATGGTGAAGGTGGGGGAAGCTCTAACAGGGTGCGGTAAGTTGGAGCCAGTGGATTACTTAGTCATCAATTGTGGCTTAAGGTACCGTTCCTCCAAGCCGGTGGTGATGGCTGAGATTAAGATAACCAGAGCACTGATATAACTATGGAATCTATTGCAAGATCTTTGTAACTCTAAAGACGTCCTTCCTTTTTGGGTTGGATGCTGGTTGTGGATAAGTCTCACTTGGTGGGTAGTTGTGGTTCATTGTTATTTAAAGAAAAATTATATTTTTAGATGTTTAGATATTTGTTAATAAATGGCTGTTGTGGGTAGTCTTTTCCAAAACTCGAGTTCTGTCTTTATCTGGGTCAGGGGTGGAGGTATAAGGATAGATGGGGTTTGAGTTCTGAGTAGGAAGAGGTGGGATGTGGTTTATCTTTAATGCAGCTGTGATATTCAGAACTGTTACAATACATAGATAAGAGATGCAGCTCCTTAGACCCTAGCTGTTTCCTCTTTCCGGGTAAAGCATTCTAAAATCTCAATTGATACAATTAAATAGCTATAATGATCATTAATCAAAACCAGTCCAAGCATTCGTTATTGCTTTCAGTTTGCCACAATGTCTGCTTTATGCTGATCATCACATGTTTTATATCATTCTCACTGCCTAGCTATACATATGCTGTAAATACCTAGTTGGAACTGAGAACACTCAAAAAGCTTTGTGGGCACCTTCTTCAAACTACATTGGAGCAGTTTATTGATATTTGGATATTTGTTACTTTGCACGTACAGAGGGAATACAGAAGATCTTTATATAGAAGATGTTACCATTTTTTTGAGTTATAATTGTTGTACTACAATCTATTCTCCTTGAAAAATAGCCAGAGGACATCTCTTATATGTTTACTGTGCTGGTAAATGTTTTTGTAGGAATGAGTCTGAGGGGTTTACATGTTTCCTAATGAGTCGTATGGCTGGAGCTTCAGTAAAGGATTTGTACATGACATGGTGGTCAGCTATCAACATGTAGAAAAATCTGCTTAATTATGTATTCCTACAGGGCAGTTATTTTGAATAACATATATACAGGCAGTCCCCGACTTACATCGTTCCGACTTACATACGTCCCCTAGTTACAAACGGAGACTTATGGGACGTGGCTGACATTCAACACTAAGTCACGCCCCATGATAACCAAGTGCCAGCATGCCACAGCTGCACATGAGATACAGAATGTTAGGTGAAATCTTCTAAAAAAAGGGCACAGACGGCAAAATAAATGTAAAAACTGTTTCCTGTACTATCCAAAACGATTATTTTTTTTTTTTTGCTGGAATAACAATTAATAAATCTACCTGTTCCGACTTACATACAATTTCAGCTTAAGAACAAACCTACAGTCCCTATCCCGTTTGTAACCCAGGGACTGCCTGTATAGATGAAATTCAGAAGAATAGCAATGTCTGGTATGTTAAGCTTATAATTTGTTGAGTATTGCTCATCTCCTATGTAGCAGAGAGGTCTTTTGACACCCTTGCATACCAAGGCATAGGTGTGCATGCCTTTTTGTTAGAAGGTTAACCCTAAAATAAGTTGGTTTTTGCAGGTGTGTGTGTGTGTGACAACAATTTAAAATAATCTCAATGGAAAACTTGAAATAAATGTTAAATCCTCTTGCAGTCTCATCACTAGGGCCATCTTTTCCATTGGGCATACTAGGCAGTTGCCGAAGGGTCCCACAAGTATAGGAGTTCCAGGAGTTGATGAATGTATGTCCCAAGAATCCAGGGCACATGCCTTGGATCTCTGGGTCAGTACTGTCTTTTTAACTGTTTGTGTGTTCTTAGGATGTGCATATAGTTATAATACATGGTGGAGCAGGGAGTCATTCACTCCCTGAATTGCCAGCTAGTTTTGAATGCTGCAGGCTGCCTACAAGATGTCAGCAGATCATCTTGATGTAAGTGGCATGATGATATGAGTGTGCTTGGGGATGGTTAGAAGCATGGCTTGGTGTTATGTATTTGAGCAGGACCCAATTCTATGCGCATGGGCCAATAATGCTGTTAAGACAGCCCTGCCTTCCGCAGTGGAAATATTAAAGTATTATAGGTAGGGCCATCTTAACAGCATTATGGGACCTCGGGCATGACAGTGCAGCAGGCACTGCCCAAATACATGACATCACACCAGGCTTTGACTCTAGCCACACCAAAACAAGATACCAAATAAGGCCATGCCTCTAATCACCCCTAATCACACCCATATCACTAAACCACCTACATCAGAACAAATTGCTGATGTCTTGTAGGAAGCCTACAGCCTACAAAAGTAATTAACAAGGCAATGAGCCAATGGCTTTCTGCTTCACCATGTTTTTTAACTCTTTACTTAGAATACGTAAAAAGTTAAATAAGCAGCACCAAGCCTGGGGCATACATACATTCGTATACTTTTGGGGCTCCCAGGCATCTGTCTAGTGTGTCCAATGTAAAAGATGGCATTGATTATAGGCTGCCCATTGACAGATCCCTATGAGAGATACTTATTGTACCTGTTTCCTCTACTAATGGTTGAAAATGGGTTTTCTAAAGCACCATTAAAGGGAAATAAAGAAAATGAAGCAACAAAAAAAAAAAAAAAATAGATCAATGTGAATAAATTCATAAATATCTTTATTGTTGATAAACAGTGGTCTCGTCTAAGGGGTAATCCACTGAGTTAATTGAAGTAGCCTCTTTTATATCAGTAAGCACAAAACCCATCTTAGCACACACAGCAGGTCAGTTGGCATCAAGAAAAAGGGCTTGAGACCATAATTAATACTTCTGATTTATTCATTTAGCCCTGGTATATTTCACAGCAGTGTACAGAAATGGTTATTATTCATATGGCTCTGTCCCCTTTGGACTCACAGTCTAAAACTCTGGATTAACCCCCTTTGGGGAAAAACAGATGAAGCCCATGCAAACACAAGGAGAACATATCGTTTTCCTTGAATATGTCCTTAGTGGGATTTGAAGCAAGAACCCCTATACTGCAAGGAAAGAGTGCTAACCACTGAGCTCCAACACTGCCCTTTGAGCTGTTGTGTTGCTCTCCTTACTGCTCTAGCTATCATTAAAGAATTCCATTTTACTACATGGGATACATCTATATACAGCTCACAACTGATATATCACCTCAACTGTGTTTGTCAGCCTCACATGTTATCCAGAGATGGACCGTGCACAGATACAACTGAAGTGCTAAGGAGGAGGGAAGAGAGGGATGTAGTGTCGTAACAGAGCCCATACAAACTTGTGTGCACACTTTTTGACAATTACATCCCCCACAACAGCATAAACCAAAATAATCATCTTTCTTTTCTGAAGGAGCCCTTTAATGTAGAACACAAAGCTTGCCTTATACTAGTTCTTGACTTTGGTGTAGTTTTATGTGAATTCAAATTTAAGTTGTATAGAGATCTATATTTACTTAATATGTTAGCTCTGAGTCGAAGTGAGTTTAAAAAAAATAAAATTATTTTTATACAATTCATTATGTGCAATGTGCAGTGGGCAAAAACTGTAACAGCAAGTGGTTTTACTGTGAATGATGTGATTATGCTGCCTTGTTTGTTTTTAGCAATTTTGGAAGCCACTTTTCAGGTGCTTAAAGCATGTCTAAAAATGGTATTTTACTGATCTGTAGTAAAAGTGTATATAGTTGCTATGACCCACATAACCTTGTTCACAAGGTTCAGTGTGTGAAATTAGGAGTTGATCCAAAAAGAGCAGAATTATATATTTTAGTTTTATTTTCCTTCTGTGTAGGTTAAGAAGCTTAACCTGAAGTTCCTAGGTCTCTAAGCAAAATTTTTTACCAGGAAATCCCAATAAATACTGTGATATTTATTTATGACAGGGGTAATAAAAATAATAATAATAATGTCACAACAAAGAGATAGTGACCAAAGTGAAGTAAAAGCACAGAATACTGAACTAATAATAATATTAATACAAGGACAATGTACAAAATTATGTGACAGTACAAAGTTATTGAACAATGTGGCTTCTAGTAAAGAGTTAAACAATGCAGTGATGTACCCATCCACAGTACAGTACATGGTAATAATTATAAAAAACACGTGGACAAAATTGTCGGCACCCTTCTGTTAAAGGAAGAAAAACCCACAATTGTCACACTTAGCTTAATATCTTGTTGCACAACCTATCAGGCAGTCACTTCAAACAAATGATTTCTGTAACTGTCAATGAGCCTTCTGCATCTGTCCTCAATTATTTGGCCAACTCCTCATGAGCAAACTGCTCCAGATGTTTCAGGTTTGATGGGTGGCTTTTCCAGACTGCATGTTTCATCTCCTTCCACAGATGTTCATTAGGACTTAGATCAGTTCTCATAGAATGTCACCTCAGAATAGTCTAATGTTTTGCTTTAGCCATTCTTCAATGTTTTTCTGTGTGTTTGGGTCATTATCCTGTTGGAGGACCATGACCTGCCTGAGGTTAAGCTTTCTGTCACTGGGCAGCACAATTCCCCCCAGAATGCCTTGATAGTCTTAAGATTTCATTGTATGCTGCACAGATTTAAGACAGCCTGTGCCAGATGCAGCAAAGCAGCCATTAAACATAACCAATCCTCCTCTATGTAGGTACAATGTTCTTTTCTTTTTATGCTTTATTTTGGGCAGGGATCTAACTAGAATCCATAGGGTCCCATGTCAAAATGAGATGGGTATCACCACTTAATGACAGGAAAGTAAAACAACAGCATTGTCATATATATTAGAGAACCCACAAAGTTCTGCTAGACAGCAGAAAGTCACCAACTTGTTTCATTCTACAAAAAATAAACACATAGGGGGACATGTCTGAAAACTGTCTTGGTCGAAGACTTTTCTTATTTCCTATAGAAACCAATCAGCGTTCCCCTCTAATTTCATATAGAGCTCTGAAAAAATGAAAGGGGCGCTCTGATTGGTTGCTATGGGCAACAAGAAATTTCTTAGACCAAGATAGTTTTCAGACATGTCCCCCATAATGTTCTTGGACATCAGTGGGCCTCCTGCTACGACTATACTTATGCCTATGTTTTAGGGTCTGTGAACATAGAGCTGGTGTAATTTGCCAAAAAGTTCCAGTTTTGTATCATCCATCCAAAGGACATTCTCCCAGAAGCTTTGTTATTTGTCAATATACATTTTGCCAGACTCCAGTCTTGCTTTTTTATGATTTGCTTTCAACAGTGGTTTCCCCGTTGATAGTCCATTTGGCAAAGACAGTGATGGATGATGGGATCAGACATTGATGTGCCTTGACCTCATCTCTAATCTCTTTAGAAGTTGTTCTGGGCTCTTTGGTTACCATTTGTATTATCTGTCTCTTCAATTTGTAATCACATTTCCTCTTGTGTTCACATCCAGGGAGTTCGTCTACAGACCCATACACTTTAAACGTCTGGAAATTTAAAATGTTTCAACTGTTGGGAATAAGAAAAAATCAAAGGGTTTGGAGAGGTTCCAAAAAGCCTTTTTCCGTTAAAACCCTGTTTGTTTATAATTTTTTTCCAATTTCAGGGGACAAAATTTCCCTTTGCTTTTCTTATGGGTTCCCGTTCGTCTTTGGGAAAACCCTGAAAACCAAACAGCCCCAGTAACTACATTTTTAAAAGGGGGTTTTTTCAATTTCAAAGATTTTAAAGTTTTCAGATTTTGGGGACAGTTAAAAAAAAGCAATTTTTTAATTGGGTTTAAATTTTCCTCATTTTAATTGGTTTAGCAGATATTTAGCTTTTCTGGGAAACCTTTGTTTTTTTTCTGCTGTTTCTTTTCCCGGGCACGCCCCGGACATTTTTTGCCACCCCTAGACACCGGCCCCCCCGCCCCTGTGATTTGGTGCCCTGAAAACACTGTGTTTAACCCCTCTGAGCTGTTAAAAAAAATTGTGAAACCAAGGTCTGTGGTTCTAAGTTTCTTTGCCAGCTCCAGGGTGAAGGATCCCGGGCAAATTTCTGCCTGTTTAAAGGGGGTTTTGCCAAAGAGGTTGTTTCCCCCTCCTCAAAAGGTTTAAATTTCCCTTTTGCTGCTACTTTGAAAAGAGGGGGTTTTGTTCTTTAGATCTATGCCCAAACCCCCCTTCCCCCCTTTTATTCATCTTTTGTAGTGGATAACTTTAAAGGGTTTTAAAAACCAAAGTTTTTTTCAAGCTTAAAGTATAGTGAGGGCTTTGGGTGTCCAAATTTAAGGGAAAAGGTTTTGGAGTTAAGCCCATCAGTAGTTTTTTTTTTAATTTTCTTTTTAAATTGTATGCTATGAAAAGAAATGAAAATATATGTGAAACACTATAATTTTTTTTATATAAAACACAAAGCCCCTTTATAGTGTCCCATCCTCGAGTAGTCACACCAGAGATAGGCGAATTGATTCAAAAACGAAGTGGAATTCGATTAAATTTCGGGAAAAACTTGGGTTCTAACGAAGTCGAACTTTGGGGAAATTCGCGGAACGAAGTGTGCTTTGATTGAAAAAATGGCTGCGAGCACATGGCTTTCTGGGGCGAATTGAGGGAAAAAGGGGCATACCCTACATACATGTGTAAGATGAAGAAATAAAGGACTGGGGGGATTCTGTGGACATCCCGCATATAAAAGTCCGGGGCCCCGACCGGGGAGCTCTACCGCTCACTTACTGATAGGGAAGGGTTGCCCGGCGCTAATGATATCCTTACTAAAGAATCATTTTTATGCGCGATTTTTGGGGGGGTGTACAGTTTGTCTCAGGAGTGTTCTCTTAACGTTCTAATTCTAAATTTTTGGGGATTGGAATGAAGTCGCCCAATGCAGCTGCATATAAATTTTAAAGCTATCCCTCCAGCACATTAAATATAAAGAGTTATCTACCCTTTTCCCTGTTGTATTTTTAAAGAAACAGCGTTTTTACAATCCAAATACCATTCTTTTTTGGTTTGCTCAATTGTTTTGCACAATTTACACCCAGGGGTTAATTAAGCGTTGTTCTGCTGTTGTGGGGACTAAAAAAAAACCGTTTTTTCACCGCCAAAAAGAAATTTTTCCTGTAGCAAATTCAAAAACCGAAGGTTAATTACAAGTTTTTTTTTCTGTTTTCCCGTAAAATACACCCATTGAAAACCCCGTACGAAGGGGTGTTTTTTGGTTGCTCAATTTTTGGAAATTTTACACCCGGGGTTTAATTTTTTTTAAGCGTTGTTTTTTGTTTGTTGACTAAAAGAAACCCTTTTTTTTCACGCCAAAAAAGCATTTTCCTGTAGATAATTCATAACCGAAGGTTAAATTACAAGTTTTTTTTTGCTGTGTACCGTAAAAAAAACGCCTTGTAACACGCTACAAACTGGTATTTTTGGTTGCTCAATTCTTTTGCGCAATTTCTCCGGGATTAATTAAGAATTGTTCTGCTGTTTGGTGACTAAAAAAAAAACCGTCTTTTTCACCCCCAAAAAAAGACTTTTTTCCGTAGCAAAATTTCAAACCCGAAGGGTTTTTTTACAAGTTTTTCCCTCTTGCGTGTACCGTAAAAATTTTTCCCACGCTTGTAACACGTAAAAGTGGTATTTTTTGGTTGCTCAATTCTTTTGGCAATTTACATCCGGGGGTTTAATTAAGCGTTTACTGCTTTTTTGGGTGATAAAAGAAAACCTTTTTTTCCCGCCAAAGAAGCAATTTTCCCTGTACAAAATTATATCGAGGTTTAAAATTTCCCTGTTTTGCTTTTACACAGAAAATACACAGTTTTTTAAACACACATACAAGTAAATTTTTCCGGCCCTTGTGGGCGCAATTTTATCCAATTAAACCCAAGTTGTTACTGGGTTCTTTTGGGAGCAATTACGGGTGTGTATTTTATCATATACAATTCTTCATCAAACGTTTTCTGTACATTTTAGAAAAACAGTATGTAGACGAGAGGTGGCAGGGGCTTTTCCCCCGCAGTGGCAGTGGCCAAAACATTCCCCTGGAGCAGGCCCAGGTCGCGGGCACGCAAGGGGGTGCAGCAGGGGTCACTGGGTTAGGCCACAACTGCCCTGTCTCTAGCGGCCGTGTGCTGACCAGCAACCCCCAAGGGGGTTCTTGATTGGTTTTACTAGGTCATCCCCTTCTTCCCAGATGACATTGCAAACCCCCCGCCAAGGTCGGTGGGGGAAAGTCCGACACAACCCCTTAGTTGGGATGGCCGGGAGCGGGTCGCCCCCCTCACCTGTCCCCAAACCCCCCCTGTCCCATCCCGTTTTCCCCCAGCCAGAGATCTATATTTGGTCTGGGCTCGCGCCACTAATGCGGGATGAAAAATTTGGGAGGGGAGTCAGCAGCTACTTGGCAGCGAAGAATGGGGCCAATTCCCCTGCTTTTGAGTAGGCGGCAAAGTATAGAGTGGAAGTGGCGGGAGGTCAGTTGTGGGGGGCAGCTCTGCTACCAAGACCCGGGGATGAGGACAGAAGTAACGATTAAACACAATTAGATGACGATGTAGCCCACCGCACTTGGGGGGCGGGTAGGGAAAGGGGTTCATCATCGTCAGGATAAGAGGGCGTCAGCTTGTTTCTCAGGAGCGGTGCAGCCCCCAAAATTTGGTTGTTGGCCGTGGGCAGCAGGTAGCAGCAGTGTGAGGTTGGGAGCCAAACGGTGATGGGGGAAAAAACCGTTTAAGGGGCCAAGAAAGTATGGCACAGGGGCTCAGCGAGGCAGCGGCGGTAGTAAAGTCACTCAGTGGGACGTTGACGGAAAAAACAGTACTCGGCGGTGGGCAGTTTTTATGCTAAGACATGGAGGGGCCGAATATGGGTATATGTAAATCGTAGGGGAGAAATGAAACGTGGCTAGGGAGTAAAGTTGGCTCCATGCCCTGCGTCAACACACCCAACTACCATCGGGGCCGGGAGAAAAGTGGGTCAGATGTGGTGGCCATCCTGCCGCCGCAGCAACAGGAGCCCAGCGCCCCCGTGGCACGATGCCATTGCAGCCCGTCAAGGCTCCCCCACCCTGCGAAGGGACTGTTTTCTTTTACCATCTCCCTGTCCGTTGTCCTCTCCTCGCTCCATGGCGCCAGAGTCTTCAGCGAGGCGATTGCAAAAAAGACAAAAGTATACGTCCAACCTTCCTAAGGGGCAGAAACTGACCCTGTCCGTCCCAAAATTTTTGGACTGCAGCCCCCCCTTTTAAAAAGTGAACTTGCACCCGTTCAGAAATTAATGGCTTGTGCCCCAGCCGAGATGGAGAGTTCCAAGCCGTAATTTCTTTTTCCCAAAAAAGGGAGTACCCGCCTTATAAAAAGTAGAAAAAAGGTGGGCCCGTCCTTGAGCTTTTCGGTTTGTTCCCCAAAGGGGCACGCAGCGGGGCGTCTGAGCGTAACTTGGTCGGGTCAGTACGTCCCTTTACGGGCCCACTGGGGGAAAGTGCTTCCGTCCAGCACACCCAAAAACTTGGACAGGAACGCCCCTTTCTCCCCACGTGTCAAATGTGGCCTTCTTTAAGTCCGCCCCTCCTCCACCCCCACCATATTCAGCCTCCCAAGACTGCCCATCATACCCCAGGTGTAGGGCCCAGCGGTGTCCGCATTCTACACCTGGCTTGCCTCGGCGAAAGAAGTCAACAGGGGGGAACGCTCCGCGTCATGCAGCAAGAAATCAATGTGTGGTTTCTGCCCAACGCAAATGGGAACCCATGGTGAAGACAAGGGAGAAATGGTGTCCGTGCGCCCCCCGAAGGGTGTCCTGCCCCTGCATGGCGCAGTGTTCAATCGGGGTTTGAAAGGTTCCTAAAGTCTTAAGATCTCAAAAAGATTTGAAAAGCCAGGAAATTTTGCTGCACTCATCCTTCCCTACAAACCAGGAAACACCCCCTCGTTTCAGGGGCAAAAGGCCCCCCCCCAACACACCTATTTGCAGTTTCCACCCGTTGGAATTTCCAGCCTGCACATTTTGGGCCCCAAACTGTATGAACAGAGAAACCATTAACGATTTTTTGAGATCCAGGGGCGGGGAGTACTCCCCTGTGTAACTTTGATGTCAGCCAGGGCAGCTATGCGTAAACCCCTTGCGTTTTTGAGGCCTTTGGGGGGCGACGTTATATGTCAGTCGCCAAGACTACGGGATTAATAAGTCTTTCCCTGCTTCAGTTGGGAACAGATCTGAAAAATCTGTCGGGGGAGGGGCGGAAGTGGGACTAATTCGGGCCAATGAGTCCGGGGGGCTGAAAAAGGAGGAGGAGGAGGAGGGGGGAACATTGGGGGCAGAAGATTGTTTGGGGAAATTTTAGTGGTTTTCTCCCAGGTGACAAGAGAGGAGGAGCAGGAGCAGCTGGAAGAGGGAGATGGGGGATGGAAGGGGGAGGCAGATGACCCGCAAGACCTGCGTATACAGGGAGATGGAGAAAGGGGCCCTGGAGTCACTTGTGAGATGGGCCCGCAGCATGCTTTTTGCCCGGTATTACCCAATGTTGCATCCCGGGGGGGATGATTCTGGCTCCCCCCAATTGGACCCCCCGTATGGCCAAAATGGGGGCCTTTTTCCCCGCGCTGAGAGGGGGGACAAACTAAAAAAAATATAGGGAAAACCTCCTTTTTTAAATTGGCCGTGTATGTGCGGCATCTCCCCCCTCTGACAGGTCGGACCGGGGGGTTTTTTCGGCTCACTACTACTGCCCGGGGGCTGGGGGGAAGGTGGGGGGGTAGGAGCAGTACCGCTCCCTCAGGGGTTTGAGCAGCTTCCTTCAAAAACCTAGTAGGGGGCATGCCAGAGCAGCAGGGACTTGGGGCAGACCCCGAACCAACAGGGGGTGGCCTTCTTGGACGCACTTGCCCCCCCCAGTTGAAAATCCGGGAATACTGGGCAGCCAAAACGGAGGTGGGCCCGCAACTTTTCCGAGTTTGAGTGGAACGTCCTGCGGCCCGTAGTGTGGATCAACGGGTGTTCGTGCGGGGGGGGCCATCGTTACCCTAGGAGAACCCCCCTTTCCACGGGAAATGGGAAAAATGACCTTTGTCAATGAAAACGGCGTGGATCGGCCCGGATTTCCCACACCAATGCCCTTGGGCAAATACATTAGCCCTGACGCCTCACCAAACTTGGAAATGGTTGGGTTTTAAAAAAAAAAAT